>OU026136.1:16005000-16344412 GCA_907269095.1 Blastobasis adustella | reverse complement strand
AACCTAACCTAACCTAACCTAACCTAACCTAACCTAACCTAACCTAACCTAACCTAACCTAACCTAACCTAACCTAACCTAACCTAACCTAACCAACCTAACCTAACCTAACCTAACCTAACCTAACCTAACCTAACCTAACCTAACCTAACCTAACCTAACCTAACCTAACCTAACCTAACCTAACCTAACCTAACCTAACCTAACCTAACCTAACCTAACCTAACCTAACCTAACCTAACCTAACCTAACCTAACCTAACCTAACCTAACCTAACCTAACCTAACCTAACCTAACCTAACCTAACCTAACCTAACCTAACCTAACCTAACCTAACCTAACCTAACCTAACCTAACCTAACCTAACCTAACCTAACCTAACCTAACCTAACCTAACCTAACCTAACCTAACCTAACCTAACCTAACCTAACCTAACCTAACCTAACCTAACCTAACCTAACCTAACCTAACCTAACCTAACCTAACCTAACCTAACCTAACCTAACCTAACCTAACCTAACCTAACCTAACCTAACCTAACCTAACCTAACCTAACCTAACCTAACCTAACCTAACCTAACCTAACCTAACCTAACCTAACCTAACCTAACCTAACCTAACCTAACCTAACCTAACCAACCTAACCTAACCTAACCTAACCTAACCTAACCTAACCTAACCTAACCTAACCTAACCTAACCTAACCTAACCTAACCTAACCTAACCTAACCTAACCTAACCTAACCTAACCTAACCTAACCTAACCTAACCTAACCTAACCTAACCTAACCTAACCTAACCTAACCTAACCTAACCTAACCTAACCTAACCTAACCTAACCTAACCTAACCTAACCTAACCTAACCTAACCTAACCTAACCTAACCTAACCTAACCTAACCTAACCTAACCTAACCTAACCTAACCTAACCTAACCTAACCTAACCTAACCTAACCTAACCTAACCTAACCTAACCTAACCTAACCTAACCTAACCTAACCTAACCTAACCTAACCTAACCTAACCTAACCTAACCTAACCTAACCTAACCTAACCTAACCTAACCTAACCTAACCTAACCTAACCTAACCTAACCTAACCTAACCTAACCTAACCTAACCTAACCTAACCTAACCTAACCTAACCTAACCTAACCTAACCTAACCTAACCTAACCTAACCTAACCTAACCTAACCTAACCTAACCTAACCTAACCTAACCTAACCTAACCTAACCTAACCTAACCTAACCTAACCTAACCTAACCTAACCTAACCTAACCTAACCTAACCTAACCTAACCTAACCTAACCTAACCTAACCTAACCTAACCTAACCTAACCTAACCTAACCTAACCTAACCTAACCTAACCTAACCTAACCTAACCTAACCTAACCTAACCTAACCTAACCTAACCTAACATAACCTAACCTAATCTAACCTAACCTAACCTAACCTAACCTAACCTAACCTAACCTAACCTAACCTAACCTAACCTAACCTAACCTAACCTAACCTAACCTAACCTAACCTAACCTAACCTAACCTAACCTAACCTAACCTAACCTAACCTAACCTAACCTAACCTAACCTAACCTAACCTAACCTAACCTAACCTAACCTAACCTAACCTAACCTAACCTAACCTAACCTAACCTAACCTAACCTAACCTAACCTAACCTAACCTAACCTAACCTAACCTAACCTAACCTAACCTAACCTAACCTAACCTAACCTAACCTAACCTAACCTAACCTAACCTAACCTAACCTAACCTAACCTAACCTAACCTAACCTAACCTAACCTAACCTAACCTAACCTAACCTAACCTAACCTAACCTAACCTAACCTAACCTAACCTAACCTAACCTAACCTAACCTAACCTAACCTAACCTAACCTAACCTAACCTAACCTAACCTAACCTAACCTAACCTAACCTAACCTAACCTAATCTAACCTAACCTAACCTAACCTAACCTAACCTAACCTAACCTAACCTAACCTAACCTAACCTAACCTAACCTAACCTAACCTAACCTAACCTAACCTAACCTAACCTAACCTAACCTAACCTAACCTAACCTAACCTAACCTAACCTAACCTAACCTAACCTAACCTAACCTAACCTAACCTAACCTAACCTAACCTAACCTAACCTAACCTAACCTAACCTAACCTAACCTAACCTAACCTAACCTAACCTAACCTAACCTAACCTAACCTAACCTAACCTAACCTAACCTAACCTAACCTAACCTAACCTAACCTAACCTAACCTAACCTAACCTAACCTAACCTAACCTAACCTAACCTAACCTAACCTAACCTAACCTGACCTAACCTAACCTAACCTAACCTAACCTAACCTAACCTAACCTAACCTAACCTAACCTAACCTAACCTAACCTAACCTAACCTAACCTAACCTAACCTAACCTAACCTAACCTAACCTAACCTAACCTAACCTAACCTAACCTAACCTAACCTAACCTAACCTAACCTAACCTAACCTAACCTAACCTAACCTAACCTAACCTAACCTAACCTGACCTAACCTAACCTAACCTAACCTAACCTAACCTAACCTAACCTAACCTAACCTAACCTAACCTAACCTAACCTAACCTAATCTAACCTAACCTAACCTAACCTAACCTAACCTAACCTAACCTAACCTAACCTAACCTAACCTAACCTAACCTAACCTAACCTAACCTAACCTAACCTAACCTAACCTAACCTAACCTAACCTAACCTAACCTAACCTAACCTAACCTAACCTAACCTAACCTAACCTAACCTAACCTAACCTAACCTAACCTAACCTAACCTAACCTAACCTAACCTAACCTAACCTAACCTAACCTAACCTAACCTAACCTAACCTAACCTAACCTAACCTAACCTAACCTAACCTAACCTAACCTAACCTAACCTAACCTAACCTAACCTAACCTAACCTAACCTAACCTAACCTAACCTAACCTAACCTAACCTAACCTAACCTAACCTAACCTAACCTAACCTAACCTAACCTAACCTAACCTAACCTAACCTAACCTAACCTAACCTAACCTAACCTAACCTAACCTAACCTAACCTAACCTAACCTAACCTAACCTAACCTAACCTAACCTAACCTAACCTAACCTAACCTAACCTAACCTAACCTAACCTAACCTAACCTAACCTAACCTAACCTAACCTAACCTAACCTAACCTAACCTAACCTAACCTAACCTAACCTAACCTAACCTAACCTAACCTAACCTAACCTAACCTAACCTAACCTAACCTAACCTAACCTAACCTAACCTAACCTAACCTAACCTAACCTAACCTAACCTAACCTAACCTCTAACCTAACCTAACCTAACCTAACCTAACCTAACCTAACCTAACCTAACCTAACCTAACCTAACCTAACCTAACCTAACCTAACCTAACCTAACCTAACCTAACCTAACCTAACCTAACCTAACCTAACCTAACCTAACCTAACCTAACCTAACCTAACCTAACCTAACCTAACCTAACCTAACCTAACCTAACCTAACCTAACCTAACCTAACCTAACCTAACCTAACCTAACCTAACCTAACCTAACCTAACCTAACCTAACCTAACCTAACCTAACCTAACCTAACCTAACCTAACCTAACCTAACCTAACCTAACCTAACCTAACCTAACCTAACCTAACCTAACCTAATCTAACCTAACCTAACCTAACCTAACCTAATCTAACCTAACCTAACCTAACCTAACCTAACCTAACCTAACCTAACCTAACCTAACCTAACCTAACCTAACCTAACCTAACCTAACCTAACCTAACCTAACCTAACCTAACCTAACCTAACCTAACCTAACCTAACCTAACCTAACCTAACCTAACCTAACCTAACCTAACCTAACCTAACCTAACCTAACCTAACCTAACCTAACCTAACCTAACCTAACCTAACCTAACCTAACCTAACCTAACCTAACCTAACCTAACCTAACCTAACCTAACCTAACCTAACCTAACCTAACCTAACCTAACCTAACCTAACCTAACCTAACCTAACCTAACCTAACCTAACCTAACCTAACCTAACCTAACCTAACCTAACCTAACCTAACCTAACCTAACCTAACCTAACCTAACCTAACCTAACCTAACCTAACCTAATCTAACCTAACCTAACCTAACCTAACCTAACCTAACCTAACCTAACCTAACCTAACCTAACCTAACCTAACCTAACCTAACCTAACCTAACCTAACCTAACCTAACCTAACCTAACCTAACCTAACCTAACCTAACCTAACCTAACCTAACCTAACCTAACCTAACCTAACCTAACCTAACCTAACCTAACCTAACCTAACCTAACCTAACCTAACCTAACCTAACCTAACCTAACCTAACCTAACCTAACCTAACCTAACCTAACCTAACCTAACCTAACCTAACCTAACCTAACCTAACCTAACCTAACCTAACCTAACCTAACCTAACCTAACCTAACCTAACCTAACCTAACCTAACCTAACCTAACCTAACCTAACCTAACCTAACCTAACCTAACCTAACCTAACCTAACCTAACCTAACCTAACCTAACCTAACCTAACCTAACCTAACCTAACCTAACCTAACCTAACCTAACCTAACCTAACCTAACCTAACCTAACCTAACCTAACCTAACCTAACCTAACCTAACCTAACCTAACCTAACCTAACCTAACCTAACCTAACCTAACCTAACCTAACCTAACCTAACCTAACCTAACCTAACCTAACCTAACCTAACCTAACCTAACCTAACCTAACCTAACCTAACCTAACCTAACCTAACCTAACCTAACCTAACCTAACCTAACCTAACCTAACCTAACCTAACCTAACCTAACCTAACCTAACCTAACCTAACCTAACCTAACCTAACCTAACCTAACCTAACCTAACCTAACCTAACCTAACCTAACCTAACCTAACCTAACCTAACCTAACCTAACCTAACCTAACCTAACCTAACCTAACCTAACCTAACCTAACCTAACCTAACCTAACCTAACCTAACCTAATCTAACCTAACCTAACCTAACCTAACCTAACCTAACCTAACCTAACCTAACCTAACCTAACCTAACCTAACCTAACCTAACCTAACCTAACCTAACCTAACCTAACCTAACCTAACCTAACCTAACCTAACCTAACCTAACCTAACCTAACCTAACCTAACCTAACCTAACCTAACCTAACCTAACCTAACCTAACCTAACCTAACCTAACCTAACCTAACCTAACCTAACCTAACCTAACCTAACCTAACCTAACCTAACCTAACCTAACCTAACCTAACCTAACCTAACCTAACCTAACCTAACCTAACCTAACCTAACCTAACCTAACCTAACCTAACCTAACCTAACCTAACCTAACCTAACCTAACCTAACCTAATCTAACCTAACCTAACCTAACCTAACCTAACCTAACCTAACCTAACCTAACCTAACCTAACCTAACCTAACCTAACCTAACCTAACCTAACCTAACCTAACCTAACCTAACCTAACCTAACCTAACCTAACCTAACCTAACCTAACCTAACCTAACCTAACCTAACCTAACCTAACCTAACCTAACCTAACCTAACCTAACCTAACCTAACCTAACCTAACCTAACCTAACCTAACCTAACCTAACCTAACCTAACCTAACCTAACCTAACCTAACCTAACCTAACCTAACCTAACCTAACCTAACCTAACCTAACCTAACCTAACCTAACCTAACCTAACCTAACCTAACCTAACCTAACCTAACCTAACCTAACCTAACCTAACCTAACCTAACCTAACCTAACCTAACCTAACCTAACCTAACCTAACCTAACCTAACCTAACCTAACCTAACCTAACCTAACCTAACCTAACCTAACCTAACCTAACCTAACCTAACCTAACCTAACCTAACCTAACCTAACCTAACCTAACCTAACCTAACCTAACCTAACCTAACCTAACCTAACCTAACCTAACCTAACCTAACCTAACCTAACCTAACCTAACCTAACCTACCTAACCTAACCTAACCTAACCTAACCTAACCTAACCTAACCTAACCTAACCTAACCTAACCTAACCTAACCTAACCTAACCTAACCTAACCTAACCTAACCTAACCTAACCTAACCTAACCTAACCTAACCTAACCTAACCTAACCTAACCTAACCTAACCTAACCTAACCTAACCTAACCTAACCTAACCTAACCTAACCTAACCTAACCTAACCTAACCTAACCTAACCTAACCTAACCTAACCTAACCTAACCTAACCTAACCTAACCTAACCTAACCTAACCTAACCTAACCTAACCTAACCTAACCTAACCTAACCTAACCTAACCTAACCTAACCTAACCTACCTAACCTAACCTAACCTAACCTAACCTAACCTAACCTAACCTAACCTAACCTAACCTAACCTAACCTAACCTAACCTAACCTAACCTAACCTAACCTAACCTAACCTAACCTAACCTAACCTAACCTAACCTAACCTAACCTAACCTAACCTAACCTAACCTAACCTAACCTAACCTAACCTAACCTAACCTAACCTAACCTAACCTAACCTAACCTGACCTAACCTAACCTAACCTAACCTAACCTAACCTAACCTAACCTAACCTAACCTAACCTAACCTAACCTAACCTAACCTAACCTAACCTAACCTAACCTAACCTAACCTAACCTAACCTAACCTAACCTAACCTAACCTAACCTAACCTAACCTAACCTAACCTAACCTAACCTAACCTAACCTAACCTAACCTAACCTAACCTAACCTAACCTAACCTAACCTAACCTAACCTAACCTAACCTAACCTAACCTAACCTAACCTAACCTAACCTAACCTAACCTAACCTAACCTAACCTAACCTAACCTAACCTAACCTAACCTAACCTAACCTAACCTAACCTAACCTAACCTAACCTAACCTAACCTAACCTAACCTAACCTAACCTAACCTAACCTAACCTAACCTAACCTAACCTAACCTAACCTAACCTAACCTAACCTAACCTAACCTAACCTAACCTAACCTAACCTAACCTAACCTAACCTAACCTAACCTAACCTAACCTAACCTAACCTAACCTAACCTAACCTAACCTAACCTAACCTAACCTAACCTAACCTAACCTAACCTAACCTAACCTAACCTAACCTAACCTAACCTAACCTAACCTAACCTAACCTAACCTAACCTAACCTAACCTAACCTAACCTAACCTAACCTAACCTAACCTAACCTAACCTAACCTAACCTAACCTAACCTAACCTAACCTAACCTAACCTAACCTAACCTAACCTAACCTAACCTAACCTAACCTAACCTAACCTAACCTAACCTAACCTAACCTAACCTAACCTAACCTAACCTAACCTAACCTAACCTAACCTAACCTAACCTAACCTAACCTAACCTAACCTAACCTAACCTAACCTAACCTAACCTAACCTAACCTAACCTAACCTAACCTAACCTAACCTAACCTAACCTAACCTAACCTAACCTAACCTAACCTAACCTAACCTAACCTAACCTAACCTAACCTAACCTAACCTAACCTAACCTAACCTAACCTAACCTAACCTAACCTAACCTAACCTAACCTAACCTAACCTAACCTAACCTAACCTAACCTAACCTAACCTAACCTAACCTAACCTAACCTAACCTAACCTAACCTAACCTAACCTAACCTAACCTAACCTAACCTAACCTAACCTAACCTAACCTAACCTAACCTAACCTAACCTAACCTAACCTAACCTAACCTAACCTAACCTAACCTAACCTAACCTAACCTAACCTAACCTAACCTAACCTAACCTAACCTAACCTAACCTAACCTAACCTAACCTAACCTAACCTAACCTAACCTGACCTAACCTAACCTAACCTAACCTAACCTAACCTAACCTAACCTAACCTAACCTAACCTAACCTAACCTAACCTAACCTAACCTAACCTAACCTAACCTAACCTAACCTAACCTAACCTAACCTAACCTAACCTAACCTAACCTAACCTAACCTAACCTAACCTAACCTAACCTAACCTAACCTAACCTAACCTAACCTAACCTAACCTAACCTAACCTAACCTAACCTAACCTAACCTAACCTAACCTAACCTAACCTAACCTACCTAACCTAACCTAACCTAACCTAACCTAACCTAACCTAACCTAACCTAACCTAACCTAACCTAACCTAACCTAACCTAACCTAACCTAACCTAACCTAACCTACCTAACCTAACCTAACCTAACCTAACCTAACCTAACCTAACCTAACCTAACCTAACCTAACCTAACCTAACCTAACCTAACCTAACCTAACCTAACCTAACCTAACCTAACCTAACCTAACCTAACCTAACCTAACCTAACCTAACCTAACCTAACCTAACCTAACCTAACCTAACCTAACCTAACCTAACCTAACCTAACCTAACCTAACCTAACCTAACCTAACCTAACCTAACCTAACCTAACCTAACCTAACCTAACCTAACCTAACCTAACCTAACCTAACCTAACCTAACCTAACCTAACCTAACCTAACCTAACCTAACCTAACCTAACCTAACCTAACCTAACCTAACCTAACCTAACCTAACCTAACCTAACCTAACCTAACCTAACCTAACCTAACCTAACCTAACCTAACCTAACCTAACCTAACCTAACCTAACCTAACCTAACCTAACCTAACCTAACCTAACCTAACCTAACCTAACCTAACCTAACCTAACCTAACCTAACTAACCTAACCTAACCTAACCTAACCTAACCTAACCTAACCTAACTACCTAACCTAACCTAACCTAACCTAACCTACCTAACCTAACCTAACCTAACCTAACCTAACCTAACCTAACCTAACCTAACCTAACCTAACATCTAACCTAACCTAACCTAACCTAACCTAACCTAACCTAACCTAACCTAACCTAACCTAACCTAACCTAACCTAACCTAACCTAACCTAACCTAACCTAACCTAACCTAACCTAACCTAACCTAACCTAACCTAACCTAACCTAACCTAACCTAACCTAACCTAACCTAACCTAACCTAACCTAACCTAACCTAACCTAACCTAACCTAACCTAACCTAACCTAACCTAACCTAACCTAACCTAACCTAACCTAACCTAACCTAACCTAACCTAACCTAACCTAACCTAACCTAACCTAACCTAACCTAACCTAACCTAACCTAACCTAACCTAACCTAACCTAACCTAACCTAACCTAACCTAACCTAACCTAACCTAACCTAACCTAACCTAACCTAACCTAACCTAACCTAACCTAACCTAACCTAACCTAACCTAACCTAACCTAACCTAACCTAACCTAACCTAACCTAACCTAACCTAACCTAACCTAACCTAACCTAACCTAACCTAACCTAACCTAACCTAACCTAACCTAACCTAACCTAACCTAACCTAACCTAACCTAACCTAACCTAACCTAACCTAACCTAACCTAACCTAACCTAACCTAACCTAACCTAACCTAACCTAACCTAACCTAACCTAACCTAACCTAACCTAACCTAACCTAACCTAACCTAACCTAACCTAACCTAACCTAACCTAATCTAACCTAACCTAACCTAACCTAACCTAACCTAACCTAACCTAACCTAACCTAACCTAACCTAACCTAACCTAACCTAACCTAACCTAACCTAACCTAACCTAACCTAACCTAACCTAACCTAACCTAACCTAACCTAACCTAACCTAACCTAACCTAACCTAACCTAACCTAACCTAACCTAACCTAACCTAACCTAACCTAACCTAACCTAACCTAACCTAACCTAACCTAACCTAACCTAACCTAACCTAACCTAACCTAACCTAACCTAACCTAACCTAACCTAACCTAACCTAACCTAACCTAACCTAACCTAACCTAACCTAACCTAACCTAACCTAACCTAACCTAACCTAACCTAACCTAACCTAACCTAACCTAACCTAACCTAACCTAACCTAACCTAACCTAACCTAACCTAACCTAACCTAACCTAACCTAACCTAACCTAACCTAACCTAACCTAACCTAACCTAACCTAACCTAACCTAACCTAACCTAACCTAACCTAACCTAACCTACCTAACCTAACCTAACCTAACCTAACCTAACCTAACCTAACCTAACCTAACCTAACCTAACCTAACCTAACCTAACCTAACCTAACCTAACCTAACCTAACCTAACCTAACCTAACCTAACCTAACCTAACCTAACCTAACCTAACCTAACCTAACCTAACCTAACCTAACCTAACCTAACCTAACCTAACCTAACCTAACCTAACCTAACCTAACCTAACCTAACCTAACCTAACCTAACCTAACCTAACCTAACCTAACCTAACCTAACCTAACCTAACCTAACCTAACCTAACCTAACCTAACCTAACCCAACCCGAGTTACTCGCCTCCCTTTACCGAGAACGCATCTTTTTCTGTACCACTCCGCACTTAAAAATTTGCCAGAGTGGCACTTTTTGACGTATCGCGTAGAGAGGACTATTGTTTTGTGCGGAAAAGAACTCCGCGTGTTTTGGTGTAACACTTAGCAAAATTGGATTTCAGTGAAAAAAGTTATTTGTGATAAAGTGAAAGTGAGGTTATGTTTCGACGAATCTCGCAACTTGAATGCTAAATATCTCACGAACGAGATGAACGACCTCACCCAAATTTTTTGCCAACTGGTGAGATATTAGGTGCACCATCGTTTGATGTCATTTCTGGATTTTTCCTGACTACCCTCTTAGAGATTTTCTAAAGAAACCGAAATCCACACGAGGTTTGGCTGAAACGCGGTACGTGAAGGAGTCAAGCTAGGACCACGAAATTCTGCAGCATTGAAGAGGACGGCACTGGAAGATCATTGAAGTTTACAGAAAAATTTTCGAAGCCCCCCAAGTATAGTAATTATTAATTAAACTTTGTAAATCTGCATATCTGTAGTTTAGAAAGTAGATCTATAACATATATTTTTTTAAAGCGTATCTGTTGCGCGCTTATTCATTTAGTAAGTTTACAAGTTTTTAGATTTTTCTGGTAAAAAATTGCAAAGTTACAGCCAGATTGGCTGAAATTTTTTAAAAATTAATTCTTTTTGATATATTTTCTTAGTTTTTAAAAATTAACCTACTTCTTTGTTCACATGTGGTTCGTCTTCATTTAAGACAAATTTTGACTATTTTATTGTATTTTTATGTGTAATGGTTTCGGAGATATTTAATTTTTTGTAATTTTCCTAAATAATTCAAAAAATATTAATAAATCCTACTTTTTGACAACGGGAATAGGTTCCCTTACCTATTTCCACCTAAATTAAGCCCAAACAGTGGCGCAATACCTTTAAAAACCGCGTTCTTCAAGTTTTTCGGCCATTTTGTTTTTTGTTCTTCAAAATTAAAGTAGTGATATCTCCGAAACAAATAGACCTACAGAGCTGCGGTTTCTTGTTAAGGTGAGGGCGGAGGGTATACTTTAGCATAGGACCCTTTTCAGGCGTTTTCAGGCGCCTGAAAATTTTCAGCCTGAAAGCTGTTGTAGTGGACTCCCCAGACGAAGCCAACATCAGTACTGAAAACCCCGTGTCTCTAGGAGCCATAGGGGCGGAGTTATCCACTGTCGAAACCCAGTTTTGACAGTTGGCCGCCATTTTGAGCAAACTTTCGCCTGCTCTGGCTTCGGAACTGGAGGTCGTAGGAGGTTGGGATTTTCGATATCTGGGTCAAAATCGTCACCTCTATCGAACCCGACTATTTTCAGCGAAATCGGAGCTGTAAAAAATTTGACACCTGAAAACGTTTTCAGGCGAAAATCCGAAAAGAGCCGACCTACGTGGTCCAAATCCGGAGTTTCTCGGGCCACCCAGCGCGGAGTTACAGAGCATCAAAGTAATACTTTGACAGTTGGTCAGCCATTTTAAAAATTTTCAACCCTTAATAACTTCGCAACGGAAGGTCGTGGGAGGTCGGGGTTTGGACTACTGGTAAAGGCAGGACGCCCTTAACACGTTCAAACTGTTTTCAGGCATTTTCAGGATCCAAAATTTTTTGACCCTGAAAAGCACATTTTTGGGTAGCGCTCGGCGCGCCCTGTTGATAGACACCAGGCACGGGACTCTGCGACCCACGGTCGCCGAGATATCCTCGAATTTAACTTTCTTCAAACTTTGAACAAGTTACTTCAATCCGGGATATCTCCGGAACCCCTGGGGCTGGCCACCTCGTGTTTGGGTTCATTTGGGAGGGCTCGCCGAGAGCTATAATTATAGATATAGGTAGAGACTCTACGTAGAGCCAGTGTAGAGTTCGGCTCTACGTTCATAATTTAGCCAAACCTAACCAAATTTTTGCTTGGTTTAGGCATTATTAACATCTACTTAAGGCGATCGTGAAAATTTCATGACCAGTGAGTGCTCTATGTGGAGTCGAAGAACTTAAATGAAACTTTTGTTTCCATTGACCTAGATTTAAGACTTTATACACTTTTACATTAGTTAAATTAGCATAAGTAAGACCAGATTTTAGATTTTTAAAATCTTATCTAAAGAACCACCGCACTTTTGTGCCTAAATTACGATAAGATTTTTGACCCTTGGCCATCACTATATGGTATAACAGTCATACAAACCTCTTGACCAATATTGATTTTTAAATAAACACGTTTATTGACGAGCTCTATACACATCCGCTACAAATAATATAAAAATGCAACGGACGCCACCAGTATCAAAAATGGTATCATCAGCAGAGGACAAATTGAGGGCAGGTCCCTCAAAAACCTTATCAGAGACCAAGGCACGAGATGCCAGCAAAATAAACAATAATTCCTCACCGAAAACGACACCTTCTACACCGGTAGAGAAAGCGCGAGGACTAATGAACGAAATCTTCCTGAACCTAAAAAGCTCTGGAAATATAAAAGGGTCTATAAAGCAGTCAATAGAAGACTGTACAAGAAAAATGTTTAAAATAGTGGAGTACATGGGAAGACAGACAGGGAAAATGACGATAGATGGAGAAGGAGAAACTAAAAGCAATGAGGAAGAGGATAAGGATAGAAGCAGAGAAATCCTAAGAGAAATTAAAGAGATTAAAGCCATTATAACTAGGGAGGCGGAGAGGGAACTACCAGAGAAAATTGAACAGGGTCAGAGAGATATACACAATAAATTAGAAGAACAGACAAAAGATATAAGAGAAGCAAAAAGTCAAATGCAGAAAATTGAATCTCGACTGGCTACCGCGGATACATATGCGCAGATAGCAGCACTGCCGAAGCAACTGACACCAAGTTCAAGTACCGCTATAATCCGTAAAAATCTACACTCCATCATTGTGTCGTCCCCAAGCGAGCAAGATACATCCGATATCGTGATTGGGAAGGTCAGGACGGCGATTGACGCGAAGGCAACTGGAATAAGGGTTGACCACGTCAGAAGAGCGAGAAACCAATCGGTTATTATTAGTTGTACGAAAAAAGATGAGATCGAAAAGGTAGCGACAAGGATCAAAGAGGCCGGAACAGAATTGAAAGTAGAGCAAACAACAAATAAATATCCTCTAATAATAATTAAAGACGTAATGAAATACATAACCGATGACGACCTAGTTGCGGCTATAGAGACCCAGAATGGACATCTCTTAGAGGGAATCGAAATAAACAAAGAGGACATGAAGGTAAAGACCAGACGGAAAGCAAGAAACGCGCTGGCCAATCACGTCATACTTCAGGTGCCACCCCTGGTCTGGCAGCGGCTGACTGCTGTCGGCAAAATACATGTCGATCTGCAGAGAGTGACCGTCATGGACCAGAGCCCACTTATCCAATGCACAAAGTGTCTGGCATATGGACACACTAAAAGAGTGTGCACCCAACCATCGGTGGTTTGTAGCCACTGCGGCGGACCACACACTAAGCAAGACTGCGATGCTCTCGTCTTGGACGATGAGCCAAAATGTAGGAATTGCGATTTAGCAAAGAGAGATGCTAGGCACAACGCATTTGACAAGGTATGTCCTATTCGGAAGAAATGGGACGAACTCGCACGATCGGCAGTAGCGTACTGCTAAGGGCGTGCTGGGTGAACAAACGACTGCAGGCAGCGACGCTAAGTACTGCGTTGTGCAGGCTAACCTGCAACGCAAAAAACTTGCCACCGACGAGCTCATGCTCGAGGCAGGCCGAAAAAGAGTGAAGTATGCGCTTGTACAGGAACCCTATATCGGAGCCACCGGCATCCTAAAAACTTATCCGGGTACGAGAATCCTCCAAAACGTAAACTTGAGAAACAGAGTTAACAAATCAGCCATAGTGGTCTTTGATAGCAATATCGATGTAACTTTGTGTCCCACCTTAACAACTGAAAACATCGTAGTTGCAAAACTTAAAATCGAGGATGTTACGACAACAGTTGCATCGGTATACTTTGAGGACAATGTTGACATAGAGCCGTACTTGGACCAACTGAAAAGGGTGGTTGAGAAGGCGGGAAGTGCAAATATCTTGGTAGGAGGCGATGTTAATGCGTGGAGCACATGGTGGGGAAGCGACAAGGAAGATGAAAGAGGAAAAGTCCTGTCAGCAACGCTTGAAGACCTAAACCTCCATGTGCTAAACCGAGGGAACACCCCGACTTTCGATACCATTCGAGGAGGAAAAAGATACAAGAGCTGTGTCGATGTCACGGCTTGTTCCGACGGCATGCTCCGGCACGTAGAGGACTGGAAAGTTGATCCGAATATGACGAGTGCAGATCACAATGCGATCCTTATCAGTTTCACCACAAAGAAAGGAATAGGAAGTAAGTTTAGGTACAGTAACACTAGAATCTATAATACAAACAAAGCAGAATGGAGTAAATTTAAAGATAAACTGAAAAAATTACAAATAGAAAATAATTTGACGAAACCAGAGATTGAAAAAATTAACAACATTCACACATTAGAAAACACTATAGAAACACTAGATAGAGTAATTACTGATTCATGCAAAGAAACAATACCATTAATTAAAAAGAAAGATAAAACATACTTACCCTGGTGGACTGAAGAACTGGACCGGCTGAAGAAGACGATGAACACTCTCAGGCGAAGGATCCGCTGCGCTGCTCCGCGTCGTCGGGGGTGTGTTGTGAGCGAGTACCTGAAAGCAAAAGAAGAGTATGAGTCGGCGGCAGGAAGGGCTCAAACAGAGAGCTGGAAAGCCTTCTGTGAGAAGCAGGATAAGGAAAGCGTTTGGGACGGAGTTTATAGGGTAATTGCAAAAACCAAAAAGAGGCACGAGGATGTACCGATGGTTAAAGACGGGGAGACGCTGGAACCGGAGGAATCGGCAGGCATGCTCGCGGAAACCTTCTTTCCAGACGACGATCCTGGAAGGGATGACATCGAGCATCAGCAAATCAGACAAGAAGCAGCGAGATCAAAGGAGTGCATGCCCGGTGACAAATTGGATCCACCCTTCACAAAGGCTGAGTTAAGATACGCAGCCAGAAGTTTTAATCCCAAGAAAGCTCCGGGACCAGATGGCTTCACTTCCGATATCTGCTTGGCGGCTATAAACTCCGACGAAGACCTGATGCTTTCAATCCTAAATAAGTGTCTCCAACTATCTTGGTTCCCCAACAAGTGGAAAGAAGCCGCGGTGATAGTACTTAGAAAACCAGGGAAAGAAGACTACACCAGTCCCAAGTCATACCGACCGATTGGACTACTGTCGGTGATGGGCAAAATTTTTGAAAAAATGTTGGTGAGAAGATTGAGGTGGCACCTGCTCCCGAAAATGAACCCAAGACAATATGGATTCGTCCCGCAGCGCAGTACTGAAGATGCTCTTTATGATATAAAGCAGTATATCGACGAAAAAGTAAAAAATAAAAACCTTGTTTTGATCGTGTCCCTCGATATTGAAGGCGCGTTTGACAGCGCTTGGTGGCCGGCGATAAAGAGACAGCTGGTGGAGAAGAAATGCCCTTATAACCTCCGCGCACTCATTGACAGTTACTTGGAGAACAGAAGGGTAACAGTAAGGTACGCTGGAGCAGAGTACTCGAAGGAGACCACAAAGGGCTGCGTGCAGGGATCCATAGCGGGCCCGACCTTTTGGAACTTGCTACTGGATCCGCTGCTAGACCTATTAGACCAGCGTCAGACGTACTGCCAGGCTTTTGCAGACGATGTTGTCCTGATCTTCACGGCAAAGACAGCCCTTGAATTAGAAAGAGAAGCCAATGCCTGTCTCGATCATGTGCAGCGGTGGGGTGTCAAAAACAAACTAAAATTCGCTCCCCATAAAACACAAGCTATGCTAGTGACAAAAAAACTTAAATTTGACATACCACGGTTGCGCATGGGAGGAACGGACATTGCCCTGGTGGATGAAATGAAGCTTCTGGGACTGATTATAGACAATAAAATGACTTTTCAGAGCCACGTCGCATACGTCTGCAAAAAGGGCATAAACATATTTAAACAATTATCGTGTGCGGCAAAAGTGACTTGGGGACTAAACCCCGAAGTCATAAGGATCATATACACGGCGGTCATCGAGCCTATTATTCTCTATGGGGCTAGCATATGGGTTAAATCAGTGGGGAAAATTTACATAAAAAAACACCTAAATACTGTCCAGAGAGGTTTTGCTCAGAAAGTCAGCAAGGCATACAGGACGGTCTCCCTGAACTCGGCTTTGATATTAACGGGACTGCTCCCACTTGACTTGAGAGTCAAGGAAGTGGCATCCCTGTACGAGGCAAAGAGAGGAAAGCCGCAACCGATTCTAGGTGACCGATCCGTTGAAGAAAGAGCCAGCTTTTTGGTGAGAGCTCACCCTGCTGAGGAGAGTGAGATCTCTTTTGTTTGTTTGGAGAACGAAGTTAACGTGAGGATGCGCATGGAGGAGGATGCAGTACATATATTCACAGATGGTAGCAAAATTGAAGGCAAAGTTGGAGCAGCGCTATCCTGGTGGAATAACGCTGCTGAAACTAAGAGCCACAAATTCAAGTTGGAAAAGTACTGCACCGTCTTCCAGGCGGAACTCTACGCCATTTATCGGGCAACAGACTTCATATCGGACAGTGACACAGGAACGTTCAATATCTTCAGCGACTCCAGATCCACTCTGGAAGTATTAGGTAGTGCTGACTCGTGCAACCCACTAGTGATAGCAACTAGAGAAAACCTCGGGACAATAAAACGTTCCGGCAAGACAGTGAACCTGTATTGGGTAAGGGCACACGTCGGGATAGTTGGGAACGAAAGAGCTGACGAACTAGCAAAAGAGGCAGCGCTCAGAAAGAAAACAAAGCCCGATTACGATCTTTGCCCTATTTCATTCATCAAGCGAACCATCAGGGACGGTTCGATTGATGAATGGAATAAGAGGTACCAGGAAGAGCCCACAGCGGGCGTTACTAAGATATTCTTCCCAACTGTCACCGGGGCATACAAGCAACTACAACAAATGCGTCAAAGTCAGCAAACTTACTTCTTGACACAGCTGTTTACTGGCCACGGGGGCTTCTCCCAATATCTCCATAGGTTTAAGAAAAAGGATGACCCTGCTTGTGTCTGCGACCCAAACAAGGAAGAGACGGTTGCACATCTAATAACGGAATGTCCAAAATTTGGCATAGATAGATTTAATATAGAAAGTAAGTTAGGAACTAATATAAGGATAGATACTATAGTTGAAATAATAGCTGATAAGAAAAAACGTGAATATTTTATAGAGTATTGTTTAAAAATTTGTAAAAGCACTATCGATAAGAACAAAACATAGCATAAGAACCTAACACAGTCGATATAGTGACTATATTACACTTAGTGTTAGAAAAGCACAGATAAAAAAATAAAAAATAAAAAAAAAAAACCCAAAAAAAAACAAAACAAAACAAAGAAAAAAGAAAAGAAAAAAAGAAAAAGAAGATATTAGATATAGATATTTAGAAAATAAGACTTAGTACAACATAAGTGTAATCCACCTGCCGTAAACGCGTTATCAAAATTCAAAATTCATTCCCGCTAGGGAAATTGATTTATTTGCTTTTTAATTTGTTTGTAGCGGTTAATGTAGTGTAATAAGATAAATAACCCTCCGACTGTATCGGAGAAAAATTTTGTAAAATGGCAGACAGGGGTTTTAGCCGGTAGGAGTCCGGCACTATCTGGGTCCTCCATTCCCAGATGTCCATGACGGATTTCCTCTGTCTGACATTAAATGTTAAAAAAAAAAAAAAAAAAACCTAACCTAACCTAACCTAACCTAACCTAACCTAACCTAACCTAACCTAACCTAACCTAACCTAACCTAACCTAACCTAACCTAACCTAACCTAACCTAACCTAACCTAACCTAACCTAACCTAACCTAACCTAACCTAACCTAACCTAACCTAACCTAACCTAACCTAACCTAACCTAACCTAACCTAACCTAACCTAACCTAACCTAACCTAACCTAACCTAACCTAACCTAACCTAACCTAACCTAACCTAACCTAACCTAACCTAACCTAACCTAACCTAACCTAACCTAACCTAACCTAACCTAACCTAACCTAACCTAACCTAACCTAACCTAACCTAACCTAACCTAACCTAACCTAACCTAACCTAACCTAACCTAACCTAACCTAACCTAACCTAACCTAACCTAACCTAACCTAACCTAACCTAACCTAACCTAACCGTACGCATCCAATAGTGACCGAATAAACATATAGCTCCGCGATAAAAATTGCCATAAATCGCAATTTTTGAGCTACGCGCAAAATTGTGTAGTGGTGTGATAGATAAGTGTGTGACTCGCCAGGATTAGCGTTTGCAGCGCTTTCCCTCATCAGGTGCAGCTTTCACAGGATCTCAACTTTGGAGGTTAATAACATCAAGACGGTTAGTGCTATCAAGTACGGCATTATATCATTCTAAAGTGCTCGTGCTGCTTTATTGAGCGTCGAAAACGGAATTGTGATCGGAAGTCATCCAGAGGAGTTACAAGCTCCTAAATATTAACATTTTTGCCACGCGTGACCTACTTACAACATACGTTCACTAAGTAGCGCCACGAGGCGTGACGTAGCTGACACACCGGCCGTATCTGACGACTTCGCAGCAGATTTTAGGACTCCGAAAAACTTGGATGTCCAGACCTGAAGCCTCTTTCAACGACCACCAGGAAACCTCGAGGGAACTCTTCAACCGTTGGTCCGATTCTACCCGTGTTTGGGCTCATCGGGATCAGGACGTCAATACACTTGTGACACCATCATTCCCATAGTGAAATTCCCCTTTTTCACCATTCACACTTTCACCCTTATTGTACTTCCACTCCATAGCTTCTAACTCCTAAGCCAAAGGAGAACGACCCCCCTTGATTGGGCTCATTACAACCAGGAAGTTAAAAGGGTGTTATATATCCTACAGGATCTATCCTACGGGTTACACCCCCCCCCCTTACAAAACTCCCCCCCCCATCTTTTTTAAACCATACCAATAGCGTTCCCACGAAAGTCCCCCCCCCCCCCCCCCCCCCCCCCCACCCCCCGCACTTCACCCCCCCGAGTCATAACTCTGGAACCTGCAGAGATAGGGGCTTGTTGTTTGGGCTCGTTGGAATCGGGAAGGGACGACAAGCAAATTGGCTCCAGCAGATTATCGAAATTCCTGTTTCACTGTCCAGGAAGTCGAAAAATAGAGGGATAGAACCCCGCAAGCCGTATCTCTTGAACCACGAAGGCTAGACCCTTTGGACCGTTTGGACTCAAATTTTTCGGGACGACGAGATCAATATTTTGGCTCCAATAGATTTTCGGGATAAGGACCACAGGGAAGTGCACTGTTTGTTACGACACAGCACAAATCCACGCAGAGTCTAGAACATCAGGCTTTGGCGCATCAGGTGCATCGGGTGCTACTGAAGGTTAATTTTAGTTATTGTAGTATTTAGTTTTTGTTTCTTTTGGCATATAAGTAATATTATTGTTTTCTATTTATTTAGAAGAAGTTATTGTATACATATAACAAAATATTTGTCAACAACATACAAATGTCGACAGTTACTAAGAGAACAAGGTCGACAAAGGAGGGATCGCTTCCAGAAGCTTTAAAGAAGCCAAAATCTACTCCTCAAAAAATTGACACTCCCCCCGCCTTACAAAAAATTACACGGCAGAAGGTTCCTACACCACTAGTCTCCATCATGCCCCCGGCAGTTCCCACAGGGAAAACCGGCAAAGAACAAAAACAGGCTTCACCTAAGAAGAAGGCGTCAAGTCTCATAGGGAAAAACACTACGACTCCATCTATTAAAGCACCAAGGTCGCTAAGAGAGCAGGTCTTGACAAAAGCAGCGGTTGCAGTAACATCTGCCCAAGAATCAGAGGACGAATCGACGATGGAACCGAACCCGGTGGCTGCGTTTGCGGCGATCGAAAAGGTCTCCACCTGGGAACAAGCAGAGAGTCCTCTGTGCCTCGCTGTGGTATCAGACGATGAATTATCGGTTGTGTCGGCGTCCGACTCAGCAACGTCCGAACTGCCGCAGGTCGGGCGACATAGCATGATATTCTCATCAACAAGGCGGCCTGGTGTCGAAATGGATATGGCCACAAAACACGCCAACGATCTTCTTCAAAAGGGAAAGGAGGCAATAGAGAACGCAGGCAATATGAAGAGGGAATGCAAATCAATAGCCCTCGAATGCCTGCAGTCGATGTACGAAACGGTTCTGGCATTATCAGACTCCCGATCCAGGCACAAGTTCAACCTGGAAAAGGAACGCTCTAGGAACGCGCAGGAACTAGTGCGCGTAGAGCGAGCTCATAATAAGAAAATAACGGAGATAACTAACAACATCATCTCCGAGCTGAGTCATGTCAGAGCCGATGCTGTGTCTTCCTTAAAGGAGACGCAGGCTGTAAGAGGTTGGTTGGAATTTGAGACGACCGAACCCCATAAGCAGATAAAGGACATATTAAAGTCGGTGTCAGAACAAAACATGCGTATAAAGGCACTAGCAGACAGACCAACGCAGCATCGCCAAGAGGGTGCCGGAGGAAAAGATTCAGGGGTAACAAACAGCGATCTCTCAAAGCTCCACTCTTCACTAAGTACAATTTCCAATCAATTGGACACATTGAGAAGGGACTTTGAAGAGACGCGAACGTCAACCTCTGAAGTAAAGGCCACGGCACTAAAAACCTTAGACCTTATTAAAACACAGCCACCTTCACATTCGGACTCTACCGGTATAGAACTGGGTCTCGACGAACTTAAGACCACAATAGACAAATTAGGAAAGGATATCGAAACCAATATGTCTACCAAACCATCTACGTTACCCGCAAATCAGCAGCAGTCTAGCGAGCAGCTGAAGGAACATCTTCAACCTATCACTGAACGCCTGGAAGCTGTATCATCCGAGTTACGCACAATGAGGAAGCTCAAACAGCAAGAGCAACCGACAGCAGCTGCTCTCAATTTAGGCGCAGAACTAGCAATGGCAGAAATGGTGCAAACCAAGCCAAAACCACCTTCTTATGCGCGGATGACAGCTAAACCTCCTACACCAAATCCTAACCACACTCTGATCGTCTCATCAACGGACCCTGGGAAAACCGGGGAAAAAGTGATAGAGACGATTAGAAAAGTACTTGACCTCAAACATACAGGGGCAAAAGTGGACAGGGTGAGAAAGGCAAAGAACCAGAAGGTCGTTCTGAGCTGCAATACTAAAGAAGACCTAAACCTTGTCCGAGACAGGGTTAAATTGGACAAGACTCTCAAAGCAGAGATTGCCAAAGCTAGCAACCCACTGGCAAGAATGAAGGATGTGCTCTCGTATCATACTGACCCAGAGATAGTTGAGCATGTCATCGTGCAAAATAAGCACTTACTAAATGGAGTCGATATGAAGGAGAGTACAATTCGAGTCCGCTATCGCAAAAAAGCCCGAAATCCTCACGAATGTCATCCGGTCTTGGAACTCTCCCCAGAGATACACAAACGCTTTGTCGACGCAGGCAGAGTCTATGTTGGCCTACAGAGAGTTCAAGTGGTCGACCAGTCCCCAATGGTGCAGTGCACAAAGTGTTTGGGATTCGGCCATACAAGGGCTCTCTGCAAGGATAAGAACGATCTGTGCAGTTACTGCGGGGATCCTCACCTCTGGGAAAAATGTCCAACGAGGCAAGAGGGACTACCCCCCAAATGCAAAAACTGCGTTAAAGCTCAAGGAGAGAACCGGGACGTCGCGCACAACGCATTTAGCATAGAGTGCCGAGAGCGGCAGAAGTGGGATGCCATAGCGCGGGCTCGTGTGTCCTATTGCTAAGGGCGACCAGGAGGCCACAAGCAACACCCCTTATGATACAAGCAGGCTGCATATCATCCAAGCAAACCTGCAACGCTCAAAACTAGCAACAGCTGAACAGCTTCAGGTGGCGAGAGAGAAGGGTATATCTATAGCTTTGGTCCAAGAGCCCTACGTGGGAAGGACCGGCATTCTTAAACAATATCCCGGAACTCGAGTCATACAGTGCACCCTAAATCGCCAAAAACCAGTGAAGGCCGCTATAATAGTCTTTAGTGATCGCCTGGAGGTAATACATGACCCCCAGCTGGTGACAGAGACCGAGGCGGCTGTCCTGTTGGTAGCGGGAAAACTGAAGCTAGGAGTGGTATCAGTATATTACGAGGGAGATCAGGACATAGAACCGTACTTGGCGAGGACTCGTGCGGTTTGCAACAAGCTGGACACAGAAAATCTGATCGTAGCAGGTGACGTAAACGCGTGGAGTCAATGGTGGGGGAGCAGCGTTGAAGATGCAAGAGGAGCAGCATATAGTACCTTCCTTAATGAGATGGATTTACAAATCTTAAATACAGGAGATACGCCAACGTTCGAAACGTACAGGAGAGAAAGACTCTGTACCAGTATAGTCGACGTAACCGCTTGCAGCGAGTCACTGCTGGGAGTCATAGAGAACTGGAGGGTCGACAGAAGTTTGACCACATCAGACCACAACGCCATTACATTTGATCTGTGCCTTGAAGCGACCCTGGAACCTATTCCGTCCTCATCAACACGCAGATACAATACAAAGAAGGCCAACTGGTCGGACTTCAGATCCTATTTCAGAGCTCTCCTCTCAACATACAACATAACACCCGAAACCGTTGAGACGTTGAAGACACCTGAAGATTTGGAAGCCACAACATCTGCCTACACACAAGCAATTCACGAAGCGTGTGATAAGGCTATTCCTAGAGTTGGACAATGGAGAAGAGATGGAAGACCTCCATGGTGGTCCAAATCTCTAGAGGACCTCAAGAGAGATGTCCTAAAGAAAAAGAGAAGAATAAGAAACGCAGCCCCCACCAGAAGACAGCTGGTCATCGATGAGTACCTACTGGCCAAAAACGATTACCAAACAAAAGCTGAGCAAGCTCAGACTGAGAGTTGGAAAACCTTCTGCACCACACAAGAAAAAGAAAGCATGTGGGACGGTGTCTATAGGGTCATTAGAAGGACAGCCAAGAGACAGGAGGACATACTCCTGAGAAGTGTAAATTCCACAACTCTAAGCCCGGAACAATCAGCGGGGCTCTTGGCAGAAACCTTCTATCCCAACGATTCGGAATCGACAGATCATCCGTACCACACTCGGCTCCGGCAACTGACGGGAGGCAGACCGGCTGAGTTCGCAGACTTGCCGGGGGACGACCCACCATTTACAACAACAGAACTGGATCTAGTTCTTAGGGCACTAAACCCTAAGAAAGCCCCCGGTCACGACGGATTGACGGCAGATATTTGCACAGTGGCCATCCAAACCGACAGGAAGGTGTTTTTGGCATTGGCAAATAAATGCTTGTCTCTCGCGTACTTTCCCAGGCAGTGGAAATTGGCCCACGTAGTCATTATACGGAAGCCGGGAAAAGAGGATTACACCCATCCAAAATCCTACAGACCAATCGGTCTGCTGCCAGTCCTTGGAAAGATAGTCGAGAAGCTTTTGGTGGGCCGCATACAGTGGCACATTTTTCCAACTCTCAATAAACAACAGTACGGCTTCATGCCACAGCGCGGGACCGAGGACGCCCTCTTTGACCTAATAAAACATATACGGGAGGAAGTGAACGATAAAAAGATCGTCCTTCTAGTCTCCCTGGATATAGAGGGGGCCTTCGACAACGCGTGGTGGCCAGCACTAAAACATCAACTTACTAACAAAAAGTGTCCAAGAAACCTCTACGCACTGACAGACTCGTACCTTAGCGACCGTAAGATCAAGGTCAATTATGCCGGAGCGACAAGTGAGAAGGAAACTACGAAGGGTTGTGTTCAGGGTTCCATCGGCGGACCAACCTTTTGGAACATCATCCTAGATCCTCTGTTGCAGAAACTCACCGGCGAGGGCGTGTACTGTCAGGCTTTCGCGGATGATGTCGTATTGGTTTTCTCTGGGCAAAAGATTGACGAGCTGGAACAGGCCGTCAATAACACTCTCGGTGCTGTTGTCAAATGGGGATTCCAAAATAAGCTAAACTTCGCAGCTCATAAAACCAACGTGATGCTGCTAACGAAGAAGCTAAAATACGAATCCCCGCAGCTCTACATGTCGGGACGACGTCTCGACCTAGTTGACGAAATTAAACTTTTAGGTCTCATCATTGACAGAAGACTAACATTCAGGCCACACGTTACCGCCGTTTGCAAGAAAGCCATGGACATATACAAACAGCTGGCATGTGCAGCGAAAGTAACCTGGGGCCTGAACGGAGAAATTACTAGAACGATTTACACAGCGGTTATTGAGCCCATAGTCATGTACGCCGCAAGTGCGTGGTCCTCAGCCACGGAGCTACAAATGGTCAAAGACCAACTAAACACCTTACAAAGAGGATTCGCGCAGAAGATCTGCAAGGCGTATCGCACGGCCTCACTCACGTCGGCTCTGGTCCTGTCGGGTTTGCTCCCGCTGGACTTGAGGATACAGGAAGCCTCCAGCCTATATAAAATTAAGAAATACCTCTCAAAAGACTATCTACCACCCAAAAGGGAGCTCGAACAGAAGGTTAACCAACTAAACCTTCCCCATCCATCGGCGTTCTTGGCGCCGGAATACGAGCTCCTGGAAAACACGAATCCTGAAACCCTGGAAGCCCATAATATCTGTGGGCCACAGATTTTCACCGATGGCAGCAAGATAGAAGGCAAAGTAGGAGCTGCCCTAACATGGTGGGAACGGGGAAAGGAAACGTCGTTTTCAATGTACAGTCTGGATCCGTCTTGCACTGTATTTCAGTCAGAATTATTCGCACTGCACAAGGCAATGGAGATGGTGAAGGAAAGTGGTCGCTCTGTTGTCAACATCATGAGTGACTCTAGATCATCATTGGATCTCCTTAGCAACCCCAAAGTGACTCACCCCCTAGCCAATTCTATTCTACAGTGCGTGCGAGAACTGAAACAAGAGAAGAGGAAAGTTCGTTTATTTTGGCTGAGGGCACATGTGGGAACCGTCGGGAATGAGCGCGCGGACGAGCTTGCGAAGACGGCGGCCTTGAGAGCAGACGCCATTTCAGATTATGACAAAATACCTCTGTCCTATGTCAAGAGAAAGATCCGCGAGGAATCTGTTCGTAAATGGCAGGACAGATACGAAACCTCCAGCACAGGATCGGTCACAAAAACCTTCCTTCCGGATGTAAATGAAGCATTCCGGATAGTAAGGATGGTAAAGCCGACGCCCATTCTAGTGCAAGCACTGACAGGACATGGAGGTATAGCGGAATACTTACATCGGTTTAAGTTGAAAGACAGCCCCGAATGTGAGTGTGACCCGGACGTCGTTGAGTCTGTATGGCATATAATCTTAGACTGCCCCCGTTTTCTAGCAGCTCGACATGATGTTCAAAACCGCATTAACACAAATCTAACAAAGGCAGGGCTACACAGAGTTTTAGCTGATGAAGCCAAGAGGCCGTATTTGTTGGATTTCATAACGTCAATATTTAAAACAGCAGTCGCCAGAAACAGCACTATAACCCCTGGTACGGTAACAACGACGACCCAAGTCACAATCCCACGCGCCGTGAGCCCTATTCTCGTCCCGCACCAGACCACAACAAATCAACTGTTACAGTATGGGGAGTCGGGAACACCGGGAATTAGTACTAGGGCAGTTGTCCTGTTCAAGACTTAGTAGTCACCACAACCACAGAGGCGGCTGAAGATCTCCGGGAAAAGCTTTCCCATCGTATGGGAAATGACGCAAAGTCCTGTGTTAGAACTCTAGCGTCACTCCTCGTGAATGGTTTATCAGAGCCAGGGAAGAAAAAGTGCAAGCGCATTATGGTTGATGAGGCTCTCATGAACCATTTCGGAGCTATAGTGATGGCTATTCAATTGACCGGGGCTGAGGAAGTCATTCTGATAGGGGACAGAAACCAACTGCCATACATCGACAGGCTGAACCTATTTACAGTTAAATACAATAGACCAGATCCTGTCCTAAATATCAGCCAGGAGTTGTTGTGCACACACAGGAACCCAATGGACGTCGCTTACGCTCTTAGCGACGTATATAGCGGTATATACTCGTCAAAACCACTAATAAAAAAAAAAAAAAATAATAATTAAAAAAAATATATATATATATATATATATACATATATATATATATATATATATATATATATATATATATATATATATAATACTAAGAAAATTTTAAATGTATTTATATCTAAGTAGCATGTACGTAATCTAGTTTTATAATAACATTATTTTGTATTTAAATTTTGACCTTCTGTAGCACAAAAGATGCTCAGTGTAGAACAAAACAAAACAACTTTATAATTTAATAAATAATCTAACAAAAGCATGGACAACAGTCTATGGATATTAACAAATACTAATATAAAAAAAACCTAACCTAACCTAACCTAACCTAACCTAACCTAACCTAACCTAATCTATAAAGAAATTTTGAATTTCATATGCGGACGCGCCCAGAGCGGAGGATATAGTGGCCGCACTCGAGGAGAAGTGCGATCCGCTGCTATTGAATCGGACATGGCCTGGATATATGTATATACAGGGTGTTACGTAATACATATATAAAGCCGAAAGGGTGTTAAAGTATAGCTTGCAAAGAGTACACTGGCGACTTCATATTATCCGGACATTAAATTTTAATTTTCATAAAAAAACCTTCGTTTTTAAAGAAAAATAACCATATCGATTACGTTGAAGCGCAGCTGTATTTCAAGTTCATGCTCCTACAAGGAGCAGCTTAATAACCTCGTGCGACCCCTATGAAAATAGAGCAACCTCCTTAAGCCTACTACCAGGAGTTTAATACTACGTACACACGCACCGGTTTCGGCCAACGATTGTCTGTTGGCGTGTGCCGGCCGGCGATCCGCAGCGCAGCGTGGCGGCAACATCAAACGGATAGAAGCAATCGACTAAACGCAGTTTGGGCGGATACCGAAGGTTAACGAACAAACGTGCGAATACGAGCCCGAATCGGTCAAAACTCCCAAAGCTTGCAAAGCTACTTGCTTGACCACGAAATGCAAGTATTGGACCTCAGAAGTCCACGGCGAATTCGACAGACAGCACTTCGTTGGCGTACGTTGAGTGTATACTGTAGCATGTGTGCTCGGGCAGGCCCTAGGTTAGGACGGATTCTAAGACAGGAAGGCGTTTGGAGGCCTCATGTCTGGAGGGGCTTTAGGTTAAGTAGGCTTCCAGGTGCGGTTGCTGCTCCCATAGGAAGGCGTTCGGAGGGCTCATGCCTGGAGGGGCTTTAGGTTAAGTAGGCTTCCGGGTAAGGTTGCTGCTCCCATAGGGCAGCCGGGGCTTTAATCAGTAAAGCAGGTTGAAACATGTAGGAAGGAGGTTGGTAAGCTTGGGTAGTTCGGAGCAAGCAGGAATTGGGTCTTTGGCCTGTCTCTATGAGCGCACATAGCACTGGCTAGGCAGGAATTCAAATGGGTTCCATTTGAATTAGACGTAAGATGTCTTATGTATTTTATAGGATTCTTGAGTTTACTTTCACAAATATAACTTTAATAACTTCTATCTCGAGCTACTAGTTTTTATTTAAAAGCCCCCAGATTCCCGAGTGTACACGGACAGTGCCAGGCTCAGTTAATAAGAAAAACAACGAATATCAGGGTAATGGGTTTATGTACAATCAGTCCAGAAACTACAATCTACAAAACAATAAATTTATAAAAAGAATTTAAAAGGTTAAAAGTACGAAAGTTTTTACGAAAGTCCACTCCACACAACTTATGCCCGGGCTGGATCACTGGGTTCACTGTTGGCCGAAAAGTACAGGTTGCAGATTGACTCGACAGACTATTTAATTAGAGAATTTCGAAGATAAACTTTTATGCAGTCACGTGCATAATTTGACCGGTCTCTTTATATTTCATTTTGGTTTCTGAAGATAGCTTCTTCTAGCTATGATACTGATCCACCTTCTAGTTCGAAGGCTGGGAGAACTCTGTCCACTCATCAGCTACACTCTCTAACGAAGGCTCGGTCTTTTCTTAAACACGTTCGAGAACGCATTTGACACAAAAGAAGATATAGTCTTGATGGCCAGTACTTATAGTCGACCAGCCAGTTTCCGAAGTGGTTGATATTTATTTTCGGACGACCTCGTGTTTAGCAGCCAAGGATATAATCCATGAAGACATGGTGAAGAATTGGATCCAACAATTATCTAGAATAAGGGGAGCACAAAAAAGATTAAAATCTCCGCCGACTATGAACTGTGTCCGCATGACAACATATGACGTATAAAGAATAAAATAATAAAAGATTAACGTTAATTTGGAAAATGTGATATTTCGCGTACAAAATATAATATTTGTCACGAAAGAAACCTTCTAATGTGATGGAAAAATGACCACCGTGGCATGGGGGCCTACTTGGATTCATAAGCAAAGGAAAACAAGAAGATACAACGGTAAGAATCCAGACACACACCCCAATACCCTTGTATTTGTCCAAAAACCCTCATTACTTTTACCAATTGGATATTTAGGAAACGAGACATTATTTCCCCAAAAGAAAATACTCTAATCGAAGTTCGATTCGATTCAAAATATTTGTAGAACGTAATTACAACGTAGTCAGAATTTACAGTATTAACTAATTTTCCAGGCAAAGATGATGAGCAATTATTCTGACATACATACATATACAATGACAGTAACCTAGACCGTAATTTCAAAAATTGTGTTTGGTTCCGTGCTCCACCTAGGTGACCTAGGTTCAGTGGCGTAGCCCTCCAGGGGCCCCGTATCAATAGCTGTCTGGGGGCCCCCCTAGTTAGTACCCCCAACTACAAGCGATGCTAATGAGTAATTTAAATCCAAGCCATTCGCGTGTTAAGGCGGTACGATTTTCATACAAATTTTATGTAACGTTTGATCAACATTCCTTCAAGGGTTTGTGTTTTTAATGTAAGTTTTGGCAATTGGCCATTAGAAAATGTGCCCAATTGTGTGCGATATAGATTTTTACACGTTAATATTGTAAAACAGAGCAATGAAAAAGAAAAATAATGAAATCACAAAACAACGCGGCGACTTGTGCTTTTTTCGATTTAACTGCTTTTGAAAAGAAACCCATTTTGCGCACCATTGAATACATTTACTAAGAGCAGATATCATAAAACAATCACTAAACACTCAAACGAATGAAAGTACATCGAGAGAAATTTAGTATGAGCGTCGAATCACCTTAATAATAAAAATATTGTTATGAAAAAAATGTTCTGTTCGCGATAAACTCAAAAACTACTGATTTTCATGCGGTTTTCACCAATAGACAAAGTGGTATCACTTTGTCTGATGAAGAAGGTTTAGGTGTATAATTTGTTCATGTTTTATGTTGATAGTTTATACTATGACAAGAGACCGCTTAAAAGCCAGAGTGGACCCGATAATATGTGTAGTGAAAACTTAAAAACAGTCAAATTCGTCAAGATTTTGAGGGTGTGTGGGCCAAAACGATTTTATTATGAGCCAGGTCGATCTGACCCGTTGAGGAATGAACGGAGTAAGGAGTTTGTGCTGAAAATGTTGTACATGAGATCAAGATTTTTCACATTTTTGCCATTGGTGCATTTTTTACACAATTTCAATAAAGTAATGAGTGAGTGCGCCCTAAGTTGTTTTTTCTTTTAAAATGGTAATTATCTCTAAGCGAAAGGGGAATGAAAACGGATTGTATCACTTGATTCATTTGCATCTTTGGCGGAGCGGGCCCCCGGCCCTGGTCTGAAATTTACTAAAGAATTTTATTTTCGGGAAATAGGGTTTAACTGAAATTGAGGACAACGGTACGAATTTTCGCTTACACACGTTTTGGGGGCCCTGTGGCCCGGGGGCCCCGTATCATTGATACGACTGATACGGCGGTAGCTACGCTCCTGTCTAGGTTCTCCAACTGGGTGAAGTATGGGATATTTACAGGTATAGCTCCATCAACTAAGAATTATTTAGTTAATTTAAGTTGATGAGAAATGTTCGTGAAATCTTACGCATTTTAATCATCATTAATAGCCGATAACAATCCACTGAGAGTTTGAGCCTTCCCCACATCAGTAGAGGGTTCTGTCTTAAGCTTTCACTACCTACTGTCTTTGTTTTATTTATGTTACATTCATTAGGGCCGGCGGCGCTAGGGTATTTTATTTATTTTACTTGATACTAAAATGTGTGTGTAGGTATCAAAAAACCTCATGGCAGATAGGTACGATTACCTACGCGACACTGAAACATTACTGACAGACATGACATGAGAAAGCAAACTCGTAAAGACAAAGATATTACATTATTAGAGTTTGCTACATTAATATGCTACAGTAATTTGAATTAGACTACTTTGCTATTAGTTAGGTGGTGGTGCACTTTCGAGAAAACCATGAATTAACCTTTTGAATTAAAATCATAATTGATTACAATATTTTTTTGTACAGAACCCTCGAACCAAAAAATACAAGACGGACAATTTAGATCTCCTTAATATCCCATTGCGCCTAGTACGTGGGGTGTCCACAAAATAAGCAAGCGCAAATACAGGCATGACGCATTTCATCTTATGCGCTTATTACATTTGGCTAAATTTAGTCGTCTAAATTCAGAAGCAAAAACTAAAGTCCATTTTTTAATCACGCCTTTTGAAGAGCGGAGCGACACATTAGATAATATTAGTGATACAAAAATGGACCTTATGCTATGAGCAATACATTCCACTTTGATTTCCTTTCACGCTTTTTGTTTCTGAATTTAGTCGACTGAATTTAGCCAGGTGTAATAAGCGCATTAGTCCTCACAGTGGCAACGCATCTGTTGTTCTGCATTTTTGTTGCCTGCAACCTAAATGCTTGAATCGTAGATTTTATGGGCGACGGTTACCGCTTGCCTTCAGGTGGACTATCACTACGTAGCATAAAACAAGTAATTGTACTGTCACTAGGCCACTAGGTACATGTTTGTTTCTTAATCGTTGTTGACACTAAAATCCTAAAAATACTAAAATCTAGTAACAGACGTTCCCCTTTTTCTGGAGCCAACCAACCGTTAGTTGTAGTTGATACTTATCTTTACGCAGGATAAAATAGTTGCTTTTGAGTGCGGAATACGTGGTCGGACGTCCGACCAAGGACGGCATGCCTGCGCATCCGTATTAACCCAAGAGCTGCTTTACTTTGTACTTCGTAAGGATTAGTATCGACTGCAACTGATAGTTGGTCGGCTCCAGGCAAATCGTAGCGTCTGTTACTAGTAAATTGACTAAATGGTAAAACCGGGTCTCCTGACCGTACCTAGTACGTAAATAGTGTTGCTAGGTAGTTTTTCAGCTTTTCAAATTGAATATTCACCTTCTTGAATTCATACATGAGTAGAATTTAATTATTACTATTAATTTTTTTTTTCTGTTGTAACATTATTTTAAGAATAATGACTACTTAAGAATTTAATACCATTTGACGTGTAAATTTATGTTTATCAAATAAATGAATTGAATTGAAATAGGTAGGAACTGAAATGACGTCTTTCCTTATTTCGGAGCTGGCGGAAAAGTTCTTCAAGGAGTGCATAAACTTGTGCAAAGGCTCATTACATGCATTCAACGGGATGTAGACTATGTTGAAAAATTGGCCAAAAATTGTAACAACAATATCCTGTACTTTTGTTGTCAAACACTTTCCAAAAATATTAAAATTTTTTGTCACCCTATAATATCAGTAATTTTATTAACCAGCCACTTCAGATATTGATCGTAGTAGTCTTTAGATTGAATTTTAAAACTCATTTGAAACGGTAGGCAGAAAAGACTTAAAGAGACAATACCTATATTCTATATAATTGGTAAATTTGTAGTCTTCCGTTGATTGACCTGATTATGAACTTGAGTAACCTATTACAACTGATTTCTAGAGATGCGTTCTAACCTATTACAACTATTCCACGCAAGAAAAAAATAATTGTACCTATCGTTTTAATACGTTTAGCACTCCATCCAGTTCACGGCTTTATACATACATTATGAAACACCCTGTATATCATGTTATGTAGAATCTAGCAGTAGACTGTTGAGGGTTGTTCGTGTTGTTGAATTTTACATTTTTACTCCTTTTGGTGAATGGTTGGGAGGTGGAAAGGACAACAAAATTTTTTTTAGAATTTTATTTATTTAAAATGAAACCAAAATACATCATTAGTGTATGACAATCAAACTAATAGAGCAGAGAATTACGTCTAGGAAGAGAAAGCGTGCAGGCGAGTGCCTCCCGCGCCCCCCGCGCCCCCCGCCGCCGCCGCGCCCGCGCCGCCCAGCAGCGCCGGGATCACCTGCAACATCATAACATCCAACCAAAACTTTTCAGGTTAAATGGCTGGGCCAAGCCATAACAGTAAGCTTATAACAGTTTCACTCTTCACTCACTTAAGAGCCAAGCTCTTAACTCTAAAGCCTAACTCTTCTTTTTCTATGGATAAAACATTATCTGTGACAAAATATGAGTAACTCTAGTATTGTAGTTTAGATTCTTCTCACAAAAGTTCTATTCGGTTTAACAGAAGAACCTCGCGATTGTGGGGAAGCTCTGGAGGAGTATCTATGTCTTGTTTTTCTTTAGTTAGGATAAGGATTTTCATATTTTATTAGATAGATTGTTATTCCTATTTATTCTATTGTTAATTTTTAAGTTGTAAATAAATTAAACATTTTATTTTTTATTTATTTAACAGAAACATTAAACTAGCAACAAAAACTTTATTGCAATCGAAAAAAATCTAATCGGTTCAATTGTAATTTTTTTTAATTATAATTTTCTCAATGCGTGATGACATTAATTAATACCTTGAGTTGAAACGTGTGTCCAAAACTGTATGAGCTATATGGAATATGAACAAAGCAGCCCGAGTAGGCCAGCACCTGCGCTAGGGCTAACAGTTCCATTAAGACCTAATTAGATGTCAGTTGGTCTACACGTCGATGCTTACTTCTAGGCTCTGTCTCTGTGTATGTAGTAGGTAGGTATTTACTATTTAGTTAAGGCTAAGGTAAGTTAATAACAATGTTAATATAAACGATAGGCACATGTAACTAAATATAACAGAGTAACAGACCAATAGAAACCCTTTATTATGAATAATAAACAAAAACAATAAAAATCCTATATCAATCTTTGGGTATACATAATTATATATTATGAAGCTACACTAACATGCTTATGTATATATAAAAAATAAATATAAGAATATAAATATATTACACGGCATACTATAGATACTATTCGTTACTTTTAGATATTTTTTTCCATCCCCACCACCCATTTCCGACTGATTTTTATCAAGTAGATACTTTTTAAGCCAATTTTTAAACGAAGTTAATTTTTTTCATCTACTAATTGCGACAGGTTTCTCGGCAAGATATGGTGCAGCCTGGGCGCTAGCTCCGTAAAGTGCTGGCGTCCGAATGTACCAGACCTGTAGTAAGGGATATTTAATTTAGGCATAATGCCAATACGTACCTACGTTTCTTTTCCTTATTACCAGGGGAAATATGGAAATGTTTCTTTCCATGTGCAACAAAATTTGCCAAAGATATATTTGTCTAGGGGCAAGAACTTTACACATTTGAAAAAGTTGGTCAGTACTAAATCTGATATTCTTCCATTTTATAATTTTAAAATTTAACTGTTAGCTTGTTGAGTTTCTTAAATAAGTTTAGCCACAGGCCCCCCATGACAGTATCCCTACAATAAAAGCAATGACTGAGTTGGTGCATAATATACCTTTAGAAGAAATTTATTATTAAAACAATTCCTTAAGTGGCTAGTCGTTATAAATATAATCCAGATTTCTAATTTCCCTAGACAGTATATCACTGTGATTGTCCCACCGGAGGTGTTGATCGATAACTATGCCGAGATACTTGGTATATTCCACGTATTCCAGTGTCCTACAATCGCAATCTCTTGGCAAACTACAAGCATTAATTTTTATATTTGGTATGCTTCGGGTTAGTCCATCTTAAGTGGGCGCAAATGCCATACACACTGTTTAGCTTTTATTTAGCGTAAGCAGGTTACAACTGTACCAGTCTCCAGCACAGCGAAGACCGATCTCTGTCTTTTGAATGGTCTTTCCAGTAATTCGGGGTATTTTGGTTAGGTGTTTTGGTTAACTGACATTGTAAGAATACAACTTTGCGCCTCTTGACAATGCTGAAATATTTCATTGTGTGGTGGGGACCCATGATATGACGAAGGCGATTAAAACGTGGCGCTGGCGATTAGTCACCTGCTGTCCGAGCGTGATAAGGATCTGCGCCACCTTGCTGAGCTCCTGCAGCTGCTGCGGCGACGGCAGCGGCAGCGCGCGCCCCGCCCCGCCGCCGCCCCCGCCCCCGCCGTCGCCCCGGTCGCCGCGCTCCGCCGTCTGAGGGAAACGAGCCAAGCATCACTTTACGTAGGCTGCAACTCCCATTAACACCCGCAACAAATTCCTACTGAACTAGCCAAATATTTCCTGTTTGCGGATAATGGTTTCCTAATACAGCGGAGAAATGTGATGAGCTATGTTTATTACCACATTACCGACTGGTTTTCAGTCAATGGAATGATACTCAACATAGATAACACTAACATCATGCATTTCTAACTTCGTAACACAAATCAGGTAAACCTAACTATCCTGTATCAAGGAGAAATAGTCCCTGTCAAGTAATGCATACTTCGGATTTACAGTGGATGCTGGCCTCACCTGGACGGTTCACATCGATTCTACGTGCGCACGGCTTGTGTCCGCTTGCTTTGCCCTGGACAGGCTGCGTAACAGCGTCTCCGCTGAAGACATGCCGAAAGCCTACTACGGCTACTTCCAGTCAACATTAACGTATGGTATGATCTATGGGGAGACGCTGCAGACCGTTTGAGATCCTTTAGACTGCAGAAGAGTTGTTAATTATGTAACCTGTTTTTGACATTGATTGACATAATTTACCAACTTAATTTTACTGTCATTATGCTAATTATTTCAATTTGTTGACTTTCACTTAAATGAAAATTTTAATTGTTGAATTAAATTGTGACATTTGTTATCCTAAAATTGTAACACTAGTTGTAAGAGAGGGGAAGTCTTCAAAAGATACCACGTCATCCGGGGTAATGACGTGAACATGTGGAATTGCCCGGAAATAGATCCTACCCACTAAAACCCCTCTGTGTATCTACAGCCTCTTTTTATCGGAACACCACAGGACCTCATAGATGGTTTGCGCTGTAGTGTTCCAGCATACGCCCAAGCAAAGCTGGGTCAGTCAACACATACAGAAATATATCCTCGTCGAGATTCCACTAGGAAAGAGAAAATACCTGCATTTACAAGACATTGTACTATTTTTAAAATACCGACTGTAATAATACTGTATAACGACATGTAAATTTACAATTTATAATAATATAAATCATATGATATCATGTATAGATATAATATCTGCGATACAGCGTTTTAACTATAGGAATTATAACCCTTCGTCCTACTGACTTTATGTAACTCACGCCTTTTCTTTGTTTTGCGGTATCGATCAGTCTAGGAAGTCCTGCTTTTAGTTTAATATACGTCTCCCGAGATAGTATTAGCTTGTCTTCCGGCTACCTGCGTGTGCAAACTCAGTATCTGTTTGGGCCGGCGCAGTAGCTCCTCGCTGAGCAGTTGCAGCGGTGGCAAGGGGGTGGAGTGGAGTGGAGTGGGCTCACTGACATGCGGCGCCGCCGCGGCCGCGCCGAGCACCGCCAGTGCCGCCAGCGCCGCCAGCGCCGCCGCCGACCAGAGCTGCATGTCGCGGACCGCTGACTGCTGTCGCCACGCACCGGCCGCCGTCTACCACTGCACCACCAGACGAGTCGCGCCGATATGGAACTCTCTTGAAAAATACTTATCTTTTATCGTATTCACAATAATAGTGATTTGTCATTAGTTTAGTGGCCTTGAATTCAAGTCACGGATCCGTACGCTATTGTTCATAATATATCTTAAATTACACAATTAGAGTAAGTAGTATGATGTTATCCTACTCAATTCGAACATACAATAGCCAATAAGTGGAAAATTCAATGCAATCTTTCTGCATATCACTAAGGTTTGCGTCTATAAAAGCAAGTGCAACGTTGTATCTAGTTCCTTATTATCAACTATAGTAGACAACTATGTAAAGTTGTACAAAGTCGTAAAATGGAGTGCATGACACAATGTGAACCAACATATTGGCCAACAGACTGAAGCAAGGTTTCTGACTTGTTGGATTTCTTCATAACTGGGAACATATGCCGTAATTATATGACTACAGAATCGTGTACTGACTTGTCTTCTGATCACACTCCGGTAATTCTTAATATCAATTCTAAAGAAGTTCTAGTAGAACCCCCTGAACGTTTGTACAACAAAACTACAAACTGGGAAGTATACCAAGAAATGATATCGTCGGAAATTAACCTCCAAAGACCAATGAGAACAAATGAAGACATAGAAACAGAAATATAAATCTTCAACAAGATCATATATACCGCAGCGAAACATTCCACTAAAGCACGAAAGAGACTGCCCCCAAAATTAAATGAATACTCCAAAACAATTAAAGAAAAAATACAGGAACGACGAAGACTTCAAAAGAACATAGAACAGGATATCCGGGAGACAAAATAGCTTTCAATAGATCTTCTAAAAATTGAAAAAGCTGATCGAAATTGCAAATAACAACCACTTGCAATCGTATCTCTCAAGCCTGACTCCTACCATAGATACGGACTATTCACTATGGAAGGCAACAAAAAAGTTTAAACGACCTAACTGTCATATTCCTCCAATTAAAACCAGACAGGGGAATTGGGCCAGATCAGGGGCAGAAAAGGCGGAAGTATTTGCCGACCATTTAAAGACGGTCTTCCAGCCTTTCCCGGAATCATACCTGGAAGAAAACATAAACATTAAAGATTACTTGGAAAGTGCAAATCAAATGTGTCTACCACTAAAAAGTACGAGTCCTAAGAAGGTAATTAGGGAGATAAAATTATTGAAAGAAGGGAAGTCACCTGGATATGACATGATAGACGCAACTCTATTGAAAAGACTACCAAAAAAAGGAATCATGGCCATAGTTGAGATATTTAATGCCTGTCTAAGACACTCATATTTTCCAGGACAGTGGAAGATAGCGCAGGTAGTGATGATATCTAAACCCGGCAAACCACCGCAAGAAGTTGGCTCGTATAGAGCCATAAGCCTTCTATCTGCTATTGGAAAGCTCCTGGAAAGGATTCTTTTAAACAGGATGAAAGAACATCTAAAGGATATAATACCTAGCCACCAATTTGGTTTCAGACAAAATCACAGCACAGTAGAGCAGGTTCATCGCATAGTTGACGTCATAAGTGGGGCACTGGAGCAAAAACAATATTGCTTTGCAGTCTTCTTGGACATAAGCCAGGCTTTCGACAAGGTCTGGCACGAAGGCCTGCTCTATAAGGTTAAAAAGTTGTTGCCACACTCATTTTTCCATATAATAAAATTAAACCTCAAAAAACTATGCTTTGAAGTGAAATGCAACAACGAACTCTCAGATTTGCAAGAAATCCAGTCAGGCGTACAACAAGAAAGTATACTCGGACCTATATTGTATACCATCTACATTGCCGATCTTCCCGTAAAGGATAATACTACAATCAAGGTACCACGACCTGGGAATCAAAACGGTTAAGCAGGAGATAACACATCATAGCACAAATTACCAAAAGAGAATCTCAAACTATCAGAATGAACTTGCCCAGAAAATTAGTGCCATGGAGGAGGAGGAGGATGTACTGAAACATCAGGTTGAGAAGACACAGTATACCTACCCTTAAAGACCGATACCTCAGCGGGGAGTGAGAGTGTAATATAATCACCACTCATTTTACTAAAGTCATTCCAGACTAGATTTTTGGTCAGACAGTGGTATGGCTTATTGTTCTCGAAACAGATTGCCGTGATGCAGAAAAGAACAAAAAAAAAAGTTAAAGCCCTCGAAATATATAAGTATATAGCTTTTCCCCGCGACTTCGTACGCCTTAGATAGTTGACAAAGACAGTTTTCAACCAATACAATAGGTTGGTTCAAAATGATACAACAAAAATGTGAAAGTTCATTAATACAACATTTGATGTTCTTGATTGTTTGATGTTATGAACAAGTGATCTAAGCTAGTGATCCGTGAGCAAGCTATATATTACAGTTGTTCGTGTGAGAAACAGTTCACCGCGAGATCGACAGCGGCGCGGCGGCGGCGGCGGCAGCGGCGGCTCGGATTGCCTGACCTTGCGACTTGTTGATAGTGCATGCGTTTAAATTGAAATGGGAAATTGATGAGAGGTATACCTATGCGTGGTATAAAAATTACTTCACCAGCTCCACAACCGGTAAGAAATTTGGCTTCTATAATAATATGATTTCGAAGCTACATCACTTTAAGGCGGATTACAATGTTTAGCTTTGGAGGGGTTAAGTTCGATGCAACTTGATGAGAATACCCACTTTCAGAACGATGGTAAGAGCGGGGAGTCAGGGTCGAGAAAGAGAGTTAATAAACTCTACCGGATAACTGTTAGCATTGGGTCGGTCTAGAACCGGTCTACCACTACGTCTCCTATAACATTTTCCAAAATACTGTGATTTATAATTTTTGGGCGTAAGTATTGCTCGTTCACAAAGCTGAGAATTGTCCTGACGTGTTACTTGAGATACATCTCGATAATCGAAATAAATTAGTTCGTCCACAGAACGAACAATCTTACAAAGGTTCCCTGGTAGAGTTATTAACCAATTCGATTCGGGAAATGAACCTTCGCTGATTTTTAACAAAACTTCATTAAAATTCTTGACGGGGGTTACCTTATCAACTAAGTGAGTCCTTATGTTCCGGGTCGGACTCAATTTCTGTACCCAGGGCCAGAGCAGCCGGGCCGCAGCATTTGAGACATGCGCTACCTCATCAGCCCTAGTTCCTCGGGTTATAACGGGTAGAGTCCGACGGAAATCCCTACAAAATAAAACAATAACCACCCTTCCCATGACTTGATCGTTTGGCCGGGTGTCTTGTCTTATTATCATAACCACATCAAATATTATGCTAAAGGCAAATATAAACAGAAAAGAAAGTGTTGTGCGGTGTGTCTGGGTGTTTTACTTTACTTACTTTATTTTACTTTAGAAGTAATGACTTTCAGGTGCCTTTAAGGTTTTATTTATTTATTTTACTTTATTTAGTTAGGTACAGACACAGACTATAATTTATAAATAAGTTGCTTTCCTGGGATGACAATGGTAAATCGTAGGTGCAAATGATACCTTTTTTATTTATTCATTTATTTCAGGCAATTGAGGACCATGTTTATAAATACACATATACATATTATAATATTATAAATTATAAACTAATACATACAAATAAAACTTTAAACTTAATATCTACACTTCATATTACTTTAGTTCCTTTCTACTTCTTTCAAAGTCGTTTCAGCGGCACCGGAAATCCTAGGTCGCCCCCGATTCCGCAATCGCCGGAACATCACACCCTTCGGTCAACAGTCTTCCCTCATGAAGAACTCCATATCTGCAGTGGGAATCCACGCCACGAACGAGTTGAATATACGTTCATGGCGTGACTCCAAGAGTTGAACAATCACGAGGTATTGTGTGACTAATCGGATGTGCTTCACCACGTCCTTGGCCGTCACCGTGTAACGAAGGCGGAACAGGTAGAGCGCCGTCGTCGGTGTCGCAGCGCGCAGCCGGGGGTTGGACCTGGGTACTGCTTCTGGACCGTGACGAATCCTTCCTCATCACGGTCCACGGCGGGGGCGCATGGTGGCTCGTGGCGGTGAAGCCTCCTCGCGAAGTTGTTGGCGCGATGTGGATGCGCGGACGGGAGCCGCGGGCGCGGTGGGCGCCGGCGGGCGCGCGGGGGCGGGGGCGGGCGGCGGGGCGCGTGGTGCGAGTCACGCGGCGCGGGCGCCCCGGACGAAGCGCGCGCGCCGATGCGGGACGTGTCGAGTGTCGGTGGCAGTCGGTGCGGCAGGCGGCGCGGCGACAAAACTGCTGACTCGAAATTCTAGCTCGCGAGGTCGACATTCGCGCAGCCGCGTCGAATATTCTCATTAGCAGCGTCTGCAGGCGACCTGAAGGCTTTAATAGAATTGCGCAAAGCGTTGACTTCCTCGTGTAACTCCACTAGAGTTTTTAGGAGGCTTCAAATTTAGCACCCATTTTGGCTAGATTTGCCTTTAGGAGCACGATGTCCTTTAGCAACCAAGTGACGTCGACGTTGTCGAAGATGAAGATATGCGTAAGATGTCCATACAAATTTTAAATCTCGTGCAACTTTGAAACGCAAAAATCTGACAAACTACAACCATAGATATTGCTTTCTGGATCACGTCTACAAAATTTCATTGGCTTTCATAGCGTTATATTGAAAATATAGAAGAACATATTTTCTCTACGGCGCACCGATTTGGGATATATCAGTGTGCGACCCAAAAAAGTCGTAATATTCAGCGTTTTATGGACATTGTTGAGCTTGAGGCTGCACCCCGAGGTCGAAAACTTGGATTTTTCATAAAGGCCTGTATAGCATATCCAGGAATCGCCCATATCTGATCTTTTGCAAGGTAGAATGTACGATTTCACTGCTACGGCTACTTGGCGCACGACGCCACATAAATACACATACGACCCAAATGATATTTGGAATTTCGCAAAATGTTTATCGCAAAGCGTCACCGTTACAGATCTCTTGTACAGTGAGTACCTATGGAATTCCTAACTCTACAAACCCAGTTTTTTTCTATTAACTAGGCAAACAACCATTATGAATATACATACGTAATTGTTATGAATGTATATGGACCATTATGAACTAACCTAAGTCAGATTACTATTTAGATTTGACTGTACTGTTCGGGGCATAGACATATCTATCACAGAAACATATTAGTCAATGCAAGTCACTCGAGGGTTTTGCTGCCGTCACACAGACGCTCCCATTTGGTGATTTATGGACAGATATTGTACTCCTAATCTTTTATTCCTGAAGTAATGAAATGGCCGGACAGATGATCCGACTAACAAGGGCTTATACAATTTAGAAGCTTGGCTCTACGCAACGACGACACAACCTAAATATGTAAGATCTTTACATTTAAAACAGATTTACATTTTTAACATTCTTAAACTAGTGACAAACAATTCACTACCACGATATCACAATACAGTGACAATACACCGCTATAAACACTACCATACCACTACATGATAAATACAATGTTATGTGCCAAAGTTATCATGTTGCTTGCCTGTTAATCTGCCGTATAATATAAGGAAAAGTTAATTCAACGAAAACGTGGATTCTAAAATGTGTTTCCGACTATCTGGTAGGAATGTAATATTGACAACTGACATAATATTGACTTGTTTATTCATCATTCAAGCATCATCACTATCCTCGTTTTTGTTCCGTTATTCATTACAAAGATTCCAAAAGCCAATTTACAGTTAATTACCCGTGTAATATTAATGCTATAACGTAAAACTTCATAACATCGTAAGCGCTCGTAAGTATCTATTTAACTGTTTTACCACGGTCTACTTCATCTTGATCAGCTGATCGCCGGCGCCGCCCCCCGCGCCCCTCGCCGCGCGTCAGCTGCGCCCTCCCCGCGCCCCGCCCCCCGCCACCCCCCAAGGGCCCGCGGCGCGCTATCGATCTGCGGACGCTAGAGCCGAACCGCTTTCAACAATCGTCAACTTCCATTTGATAATGTGATGTCTATATAGAGAGGTATCATTTCGAAGACGTCGAAGGACTCCGCTGGTTATAGTAATGTGCTAAATGTAAAGTCTGCAAATCGTGATTAGAGAAACGACAGACTAGAAGGCGTGGCAGAGCGGGTGTGCGGCGCGCGGGACGCCGCCGCGGGGCGCGGGACGCGGGCGGCGGGCGCCGTCGCGGCTCGCGGCAGTGTCGCGGCCGGCGCCAGTCCGCGCGCCCGTACGCGCCGCCGGCCTCTCGGCGATCAGCTGAGCGCAGCGCGCATGCCGTGAGCCCGCGCCATGACGGGCTACGCCCGCGGCGAGGCCGACTTCGCCGCCGCCGAGCGCTACCGGCGCGACGCGCGACCCGGCTCCCTCGCCCCCAAGGATTACTCGGTGCCTTTACACGTAGACTGCAGTATCGAATACGAGCTTCCCGACTGTGCCAAGCCGCCGCAGGGCGTCAAGATCGAGCCGCTGCTCATGATCCACCCGGCGCACTTCCGGAGGCTCGAGAGCCTGCGGCGGGTGCCGTTCGTGAACAACCTGCCGCGGGAGGCGGGCGCGGCGGCGGCGGTGACGGCGGCGGCGGCGGCGCCCGCAGCCGCGCCCCGGCTGCGTGCTGGCGCGGGCGCGGGCGCTGCGGGCGCCGCGGGCCGGCGCTGCTGCCGGCAGGCGGCGCCCGCGCCCGCCGCCGCCGCCGCCGCGCCGCCGCCGCAGCCCGCCGCCGCCGCGCCTGCCCGCTACCGGCTGCCGGCCGAGCCGCAGCCCGCGCCCGGCAAGACCGCCGGCGCCGCCTCGCGAGCGCGGCTCAAGGCGCACCCCTACCTGGCGCTGGACTGTGATATGGCGCGCGCGCTGCCGCCGCCCTACGAGCGCTTCGACAAGCGCGCGCTGCAGCAGCTGCCCATCTACATGTAGCCGCACGGCGCCGCCGCCGCCGCCGCCGCAGCCGCCGCAGCCGCCGCAGCCGCGGGACCGCTCTCTGTGATGTTTCGTTGTAATTGTAATTAGCTAGTGTAAGTGCCGCGTGTTCGGGCCGCGGCCGGAACGGACCGCATACCAAATAGTACCTATGTGCGTTGATATTGTTTACGAACGTTGTGTTAGTGTTGCGGACTGCGCCGTACGCCTACCCACCAATGGAATATTTATTCGCCGTCGCAGTGACCGATGCTTCATAATTAAATTATTATTACTGTACCGTCGCTGATTCGTTGCGTATTTCTGTATTAAGGTATCATATCGATGAGTATATGTTCAAAATTGTACTATAATGATACATGTGTAACTATAGAGTAAAAATGAAAGTGAGAAAATATTACGAATAAATCTAGAGATAGTCGTTTCGAAATAGGCGATGAGTTCTAGACAGTCCCGAGTGCTAGAATCGTGTATCTACTCTCATTTTGTAAGCAGTTGTGTTTGTTAAAAATTATATAAAGAGTCCTCTGATGAATAGTCTGATTAACGAATATTCGGCATGTAAAAGTCTTTATAAAACGCTTACTTAGCATATCATAGTATTATATTGTGTCATAGTCCAATGCCAAAAATATAACTATCTTTTTACAAAAATCCCTAAAACATAGTTTCATTTAACTCCCGCGGAGAGCCGCCCGCCGCCGCCGGCGCTCGATGGCCGTCCGCGTCGCTGCGTGCGCGGGCCGACGCCGCCGTTGCAATCATATTCATAGCTAATTATACGTACACAATACACAATATACAATCGTTGTAAGGAAAGGCACGCCACTGCGATATGTCACCAACCATTTCCAGAATCCATACACTACATTCGGGGGCCATCGGGGATCTCCGTAAGCTCTATAATTAATGTTAATCCCCGCCGAATTATTCCAATGACGGTATAACAGAAAAATGCAAATTCCTACGAAATCGCATTGCTTGCGTCACCACTGGCGACGCGCGACGAGTGTCATAAGTGCCTTGTTTAAAATAGACATTATATACATACCCATACTTACCAAACAAACGCGTGGATATTTATCGGATATCAATAATAACATCTAGTGTCAATTATTTTAAAGTTGCGACGATTAATGCAAAGGCAAACATGAACCTAATAATTATTTCCGTGTTTATAGTTTCTGAACATAGGTAACAGTTAATACAAAAAACATTTGCTTTTGCAAAGCTTTAAAATAGATGTGATGTGTCATCGTAATATGCTATTAAATACTGCTTTACTTATAATTGTATTATGTTTGTTTCTATTACACAATGATAATTAATGTTAAAAAAATATTCTGAATGTCTCTCATATAGTCCAGAACTGACAAATATCGGAAATAATTAATTCAGCCGTCGTACAAAATAAAAAAGTTGGAAAGAATGCCTATAGGTAACTGCATCTGAAAAGTATCAATCGCTTCTGGTAAAAAAAGGAAAATTAAAATGAATGCAATAAGTTAAACGCGTGGGTAGGTACGTTATGTGTTTTTAATTGTCTAATGTTACGGTTTCAGTTACGCTTACATATTGGAAATAATGTAGGAATGTAAAGGAAAGCCTACGTGCTTAGTTATGTATATCTAAACATAATATTAGTTAATTAAAATGTTTTTATTTATGTTCACGATAGGTTTTTATTTCACAAGAAACTTTAACTTGAGAACTGTTATAGTACATACCTACATGAGAGTCACGCAGAAGTAATTAAGGAGTACAATTTTATATAATATTGTAGTGTCGCATAAGAATCGACGTGTTATGTTCTATGGTAAGTTACATACAATTACTTAATAACTTATAATTTTTCTAAAGATCTGATATACGTATGTGGCCGTGGCCGGGTGGCCGGGTGGCCGGGTGCGGGTGGCCGGCAGCCGCCAACCGGCCGCGGCAGTTGGGCGAGACGAGCGTTTACAATTGTGTGGTTTTTTACAATGTCCCATCTCTAACTGGAAAGTGGGAATTATGTTTAACCCTCCACTCATGTGGAGGAGGCTCTAGTCGTACTCGTAAAGATCATAATTTCGCAAAAAAGATTGAAGGATCACTTGTATTAGTAACACTCTATAATATATATTTTGTAGAGTTTGAAAATTAATATTTTCTACTTCCTGTAATGTGTGATACTTAATATTTAAAATTAAACTAACTATTCTGACCTAGTGTTCTTAATTACTAGGGTGAATTTATGAAATTAAAGAGAAAAACAAATACTGGCTTCAGGACCAAGGCTTCAGTTTTTTGGGACTGTTTAGTGATAATAGTGACTGATTGCCTTGAAAAGGATAAAACTATAAATGCTGATTATTATTGCAGTCTTACAACGTCTGCGTGAAGAAATTAAAACAAAAAGGTCTGCTATGTTGTCTAAGAAAGTATTGTTCCTCCTGTCCACACTGCGGCAAATCAATCGCACAAGGAAAGTTGTATAAAACCGGGTACGCGGGTCAAACCGGGTACCTCAATATTTCGAAAACTATTAATGGCATCTATCCGTCTTATGGCGAATTGCGTGTCCCCTGATGGCATGACAATTTGTAACAGGTATTTTGCGCGAAAATTTCAATTTTACTGCTGAAGAGATTTTTATTTAAAATCCGTGAAATGTTACCGATTTTCAGTCTGATTTAGGCTACAGTGAATGGACTTTACATCTACACGTCTGTAATTATGAGTATGCCAAACATTAAGCATAGCATAAATAATAGTTAAATGGACTTATTAAATGTTTTTATCCAATCATTTTTTTAAATCTATTTTGTGTTGAAAATTGTACATTCGTTGTAAAACCGGGTACTAATAATGGGGCAATACCGGGTATCATTGTTGGTATCGACATTATGTCACTTTTGGGGCCATATGACATTTCTTCAGTTTTTATCTACAAATTGAATGCTCATGATTGGCCCAACATTGGACAATATTTAAAATAATAAAATTATTGTGTATATAAAAAATTAGCGTCTTTTCCGCTAATTTATTCGTGCAAAATTCGGTTACCTACACTGTGGTCCCGCGGAAAGTAGTAAAAAGAGCAAAAGTAACAAATTTCCATCCATTCATTCATCCATGGTCATAAACTTCCTTTTTTATAATGATACTAGGTATGATCATAGAAATGGGACACAATCGAGTATTACCAAAAAGCGTAGGTTATGCCCCACCAAGTGGGGTAAAACCGGGTAAATGCCATTTTTCGGAAAATAATTATATGTTGCTTTTGTTAAATTAATTGATTAAGTTTTGGTTAGGGTATAAGTGTATGTAGTCATAAATATTTTTTTATTAAAATGTGTCCAACTGGAGCAATTCTAGAGACAATAATAGCTTAGGGTCCCGGTTCTGCCCCACCTTCCCCTACATACTTGTGGGTTTTAATTATTACCGCATCCACCCTATTCGCCGGACTTGGGCTCTCCCAGTATCACCTTTTCCCTAACCCAAACACGTGGCAGGACGAAAATTGTCGACGAACATCGAGGTACAAGCTGTAATTGAAAATTTTGGTTACCTTGAAGATTCTTTTTTATTTACAAGGAATCCTGAAGTTTGAGACAAGATGGCAAAAGTTTGGTAGATCGTTCTGGAGAAAAATTAAAATTGATATTAAAACTAAAGAGGCCGTATTTTAAAGTTCAGACTTAAAACTTCAATCTCGTACCCATCTGGTACCTACATTCAAAGTGTCAAATCAAAGTATAATATGTGTCAAGTATCTAGTTCTACTACACCGATGCACACAACCGAAGGCAGTAGGAATTAATATTCACTCGTGTACGGGCTATTTAACTTAACGGATAGCCGGACTAACGCACTCTGTGGGTTGGCTGTAGGTAATCATATTATTCGACGTGACAATTAAATGCAAGGTACGTACTTCGAGCCAGTCAATAAAAATATACCGATGGGCTGAATCGCCTAGCACCAGACACGCATCAACGGCTCGTAATAATTCGTTACGGACGGAACCGGCCGACATCAAACTAAAATTTTCGTTTCTTTGTGTATTTATCTCCCATGAAACGAAAACCCAATTTATGTAGTGGCCCGCTCCCCGCTGCCATAAAACATAACATTATCGTAGTCGGGCGCGGGCGGCGGCCATGTTGCCTGCGCCCCGCGCCCCCGCCCCCGCGACCCCCGCCGGCGCCCGCCGCGACAGAGACGCCGCGACTTGGAATTCTCGTGTCATCTTTGGGAAGACTCCAGCCTATTCCTTGCGAGCCGCAACAGCCGGGGGGCTGGCGGCCCGGAGCCATCTTGGTTGGGAATCGTATCTCACCAACGAATTTATTTGTCTACCTATATGTATACCTTAATATAGATAGAACGTTAAATGGTTAATCTGATGTTCTCACTAGCAGGATATCTATTGCTATGGATACCGAAATATAATATCTGGCGTGTGATCGGGCGGCCGGGGGGCGGGATGGGAGTCCCCGCAATCAGCTGATCGGCGCCGCGAGGGACGGGCCGGGGGGTCGCGATGGCGGCCAGCTGACGCGGCGGACACTCCACGTTTAGTAATCGCTACTCGAAACTCTCTTTTAGTCTGTAGTAGGTACTCTTTTAGTCTGTAATAGGTACTTTGTTGCAAATATTACTACTGGGTACCTGTGATGAACATATTATACAATACCAAATGTAACTACAGCACCAATATACCGATTGTGGGTATTTTTTTGCATCCTTGCTAACATTTTCGAATGAATGGCTCGTCGATCCAAAGCGAAGCTCGACCTCGCGGCCGTTTCGCGGCGGCGCCGGCGGCGCGGCGGCGCTCGAGGGCGGCTGCGGGTGATCTCGGGAATTCGTGTCCGCGACTATAAATAGCGATTGAAGAGCCGCAATCACAGTTTTACCACGCCGCCTCGCACTAAACGGGTCATAAGAAATCCAATCCGCTCAATGAGCAAGTGTGCCATATCTGTGGCATTATTCGCGCTGTAAACTATTGCGTATGTAATGTATCTATGTTATTCTTATGAAAGGAGTGCAACCCGAATATTCCGGTGCCGCTGTCACGGCGTGTAGCGCCTAGTCGTCAACTGTGCAAACACGGCGCCGCGAAGGGCCCCGCCGCGCCCCGCCGCGCCCCGCCCGCGCCCGCCGCGCCCCGGACGCTGTCAACCTCATTTTTTACGGACCCGTTTGTTTTTCGTAGCCGAAGTAAGACGAAACCAACTTTTTCTTACGGAGTGTAAAAAAGCCAATTGATGTTATAGCTACGGCGGTGTGGCGGCGCGAAAGCGGACAAAAACAGACTCCACAGAAAAACTCGAGGGTCAGTTTGCGCAACGGCCACCGCGTCGCAGATTCCTTCCCTAAATCTGAATTACCGCCAACAGCGCTCGCGGCACCGCGTAACGTTAGCCCGACGATTTTGAACCTATCTGTAATTACTAATTATGATTGATTTACTCAATACAGTAACATCAATAGAAATATATAAGATAAAGTTATTGTTTGCAGCAATTGCAGTAACTGATTCGTCAACTATTATCTTAATCACATTATTAAAACAATAGATTATGTATATTAGAAACACTCGTAGCGTTCATCTCTGAACAATGCTCCTATTTTATGTACGTAGATATGTATGTATTTACATATACAAGCAGTCTGCGCACTGCGTTATTCTCATAGCCGTGGGTTTCTTAAGTGAATTTCTCTACATTTACCATTAAATTCTCAAAGACTTAGATACTTACTGTTACTTATATATACAGTATAATGTCGGCGTACATCAAAGAATACAACAAAAACAATAACTTACCATTACCATAGGTTTAAGAACACAAGCTAAGACAAAAACATGTTTTTTTAAAGTACGCAGTGACAAACGAGCAGACAGCCCACCTGTCGGTGTGCGGCAAGTTCTTAAATGAAATCATTTTTTTAATAACAAGCTGTTAACCCGCGTTCTATTATAATTAGATACCGTTTACGATCAGCCAGAGTACTTGCCAAGATAAATCAAACGAGCTCAAATTCAGTGGGTTTATTATGCGTAGTCCAGGAGTTCCCATGGCCCCTTCCGGTTTCATCATCAGGACCCGGATACTGCTCTGGGTTACAATTTATTCAACTAATCAAACGATCCCAAACACGATGGACTTATCATGTATATTTCGGGAGATCTTATTGCATTGTCAGTCATTGCATTAGAAGAGGCGAAACTAAATAAAATCTAAGAAAACCCGCAAATCTTGATCTATACTAAATGTGCGGCCTACTAATAAAAAAAGTAAATGGTTTTTCCAATACTTTACTTGGTGTACCCCAAGCCCCGAGCCACAGTACGCCCGATACCCACTCCGTCTTAGCCACTAAACCTCAGCAGTAAGCATAGGTAACCTAAATTATTAGTTTGTCAAGTGCTATCGACGTGGGGTTTCAAAATCCTACGGCTTAATTTAATGCAGATGCAGTAGTGCGCATCGTCGATCTCCTATTCCGAAAATAATGTCAGTTTTGCTAAAGCAATGGAGGAACCCGACGAGAGCGCGCCGCGGCCGCCGCGGGCCCGACGCGAGGCGCGCGCCGGCTGCCTTGCGTCGAAGCGCAAATAAAATTTTCCCGAACGACGTCGCCCCCCTAAAACGCCGGTGATATAAAATTTGACATAAAATATGCTCCATAAAAAGAAAGAAGTGACATAAAAAGACTTCGGTGTGGAACATAAGGTGAGCTGTTTTGTACCTGCTCCTATTACTATATCTACATACGAAGTACGAATACCTATGATTTTACTAGAGTATTATCCGAAGGTATATTGTGTAAGTTATAAGATAAGCACCTATATGTAAAAGATATACGACCTATACAATAAATACACTTTTGAAATACATATGCAAGTCGATCCAGTAAACACAGCAGTTCTACACGCATTGATGTTCGCCTTGTTTAAAATTGTTGCACACTATGTTAATCTATCGTGCATTCTAAGTATGTAATATCATACCGCGGCGGGTATGTAGAATTATGCTCTTAACGATTTACGACCGTGAGTTACAAGAGTGAGAAACGTTGCTGCCTGCCGCGTCCTGCACGCAGGACGCCTTATGGCTATGTGAGAAAAATCTACTAGAGTATCATAAAGAGTCGTTATTATGTCGCTTCCTTTTGCTAACTTGTCAGTTTCAATTAATAAATTAATAAGGTAGTTCAAAATATAGAACACCGACAGCAAATAAAAACTAAAAGTTAAAAACAAGCCGAATGTCGGAAGTAAATGGGTAAATAGTGCAAATGTGAAAGCAGTCGGGGGCCCATTTTTTGTATAGGTAGACACGGATATTTAATATTTATAGAAATTTTGAATGGGTACCCGCTTCCTTTCAAATCGAAATTAAAGGATTTTACCTGTTATTTGCTATGTATTGCTTGTGTAGGTACAATAAACTGTTAAATAAATTAAATTAAAATAAAATAAAAGAACATTTGCGCTATAAACACTCATTTACTTCTAACATTCAGCTTGTTTTTAACTTTTCAGTTTTTTATTAGCCGTCGGAGTTTTTGAACAACGTTTTTTATTTTCCGCTTTTTAGTTTAATGATCAGTTCAATTTGTTCGACATAATACGACTTTTTCTAAAAACTTTACTTTATCTACTAATATAAGTCTGAAATATTTTTGAAATCAGCCTTAATTTTGATACCCCTCCCAATGGGTAACGGGAATAATGTTTTTTTAAACTTCACAATATGGCGCCGAAAATCCGGCATAATAAACTTTTTCAACATTTGGCACTTGGGGTTTTGAGACGAACCTAACCTTAGCCATCGAATCCATTCAGCTGTTTGGAAAATACGAGGTCATAAAGAAATATACAAACACAAACATACATATTTACAAGATGCGCGCGAAAAACATAACCCTTCCGAGGTAGTCGGGTAAAAATAGAGTTGAACGAAAACTCGAACACGCTTCCCTACTAAAGACATCAACGCGCTTCATTCTAGTTTTCCGTACTTAAGACATCAACGCGCTGCTAGTATTTTTTAATATTAGCCAATTTTCGTATCTATAATTCTTTGGTTATGGATAACTGAGTCCCATGCGGGGTGCGAACCCTGCCATTTAATAAAATGCGTCAGCGTCTGTTAGTTCGAGCGGAGCCAGTGCTGTAGTTACACAAATGGAGAGCGATTTGGCTCGGAGGTCTGCACAAAGGAAGTCGAGGGCCCAGGCGTGTTGTTAATAAAACGAAGTGGCTCCGGCGCGCACATGTGCGGCGCGGCTCGGGAGCGCGGGAGCTCCCACGGCCGCGACATGTGCGCGCCACATGCCGCGCCCCGCGACACCGCGACACCGCGACACCGCAGCACCGCAGCACCGCCGCCGCTTCAGGTGACCACATCATCAGAGGCTACCTATTTACTAAGGCTACGGCGCACTGACAGGTGGCTTGCGGACCACCTACACTAGAGCCTAGAGTATTGCGGGTTGAGCATTCCATTACATTCGTTTTGCTCGTTAGGCGACTAGGTGTTAAGCAAGCCTATAGCCCCAAGCCCTAATCAGCAGAGAAGAGACATTCAATTGTCAAAAATTACGGTATGAAGGTTTTTTCTATTTCCGTCCTCCCTTCCTCATCGGAACACACCACCGTACCTGTTGCTAAGAACACACCGTAATATATGCCATACCTCTTGATACGTCCTCTGTTAACTCTTAACTTTCTTCATTTTATTATAACCGGTAGAGTGCCGCCGCCATATCTATTCCGCCTTCCTCTACGACGACAAATAGTAATGCTGTACAAGTACAGACATGGAACACATAAATTCAATTATTATTATTATAGTCCTGTTGACTACATCCGATAGTGGTTACTATCACCAAGCTCGTTTGCTGTAATATGTCACTGTAGTATATCACAAAAAGTCCCTACTTACTACATATAGGTGCCCTACAACACTCGCTTAATGACATTGGGCTGTCTGCACATGTCACTCGCCGTCTGGATAAGCTGGCTTATTTTTTCTCCTCCCTTATAAAATTTTTTATTAGTTGCTGGTTCATCAACCTTAGCGTAGTATGCTTAATCAGAAATACACCTATTTTATACGCAATCTTACAAAGTCGAGAAATATATCAGAATGGGTTCAGAATTGAAATGAAATGTACATAGGCTTCGCTTCACGTGATGGAAGAAACCATTGGGAATTGAACCAACTATTGGCGGCCGCCCCCCGCCCGCCCCGCCCCGCGCCCCCGCCCCGCCCCGCACCCCGCTCTCCTGTGCACTCAATCGATATAATATTTATGACAGGATTCAGTATGCGCTTCAATCTCTTTCGGGCAAAAAAGTGTCCCTTTGTATCGTTACCCTCCGCTGAGTAAATTATTATGAAACTTAAGAGCTGTGCCTTCGTTTATTGTTACAAAAACTTACTCACCATTTTTAACGACGTTTTCAATTTTGGGAACATGTTTCTTCCTTTGATGCGATAGGAGCAGGGGATATATTGAATTACAAACGCCAAGGTGGAGCCGGCTGCTTTGGAAGGGCTCGCTGTTAGGGCTCACTAGGGTTTTGCGATTGTCTCTGTCCCTTTGTATCTACTGTAGTTAGATATAGAAATTTATGTGGTTACGACGTGGTACCTACCTTGAATGTTACAATTCATGACTACGGTCTGTATAGCTACGTGAAAAAAGGTGAATATCATGAATGACAAACTTACTGAGGGATTACGATTCATAATTCATCGTCTAGACCCCACGACCGTTCTAAACTATAAAGTATTGATATGCAATATTTAAGACTCGATTCTGATTATTTTTAATACTGAATTATATAGGCAGCTCATCCCGATAGCGACGTAATTCTATTTCTATTGGCGTATTGGTTATCGGGCTCTGTTGCGTGTCGCGGTGAGTCGCGGCGTGCCGTGAGCGGGCTGCCAATAAATAAACTAATAACCAATAAATAATTGGCGGCTCATAGCCGGAGTGCGCCACGCATCGCTGTCGCAACCACTGGGATATCATTTATATTGCAGACTCCAACTCTAATTACGGACATGTTCCAATGATTTACGTCTATTTGGAATGACGGAATAACGCCACGTATGGTACCTATTCGTAACCGAATAGAATAGCAAATGTATGTACAGGGGTGTATGTATTTGTCTTATATATGATGTGCATAAGTTGGTGTAACAACTATATTATTAGTAGGTACCTACAACACCGGTTTTGCTTTTGTCCGAACCCTGCTTAAGACTCGAGACTCTTTTCAAATGGAAACGCTGTAGATAACATTGAATAGCACGTCGTTACGGAATAACCTTTGTAGAGAAAATCTCGTTTCAATTTAAGCTTAAAGTAAGTCGGTTTTTTATTTCCAGCACGTACAAAAAACCTGTAAGGTTTATTTATAATCTTTAAAATGTTTGAAGTGACGGGCGGACGGACGGGGGGCCCGACGCGCGGCGGCCATTGTGTGCTCACTCTGCTCTTCGGGCTTTAGTGGAAAGGTCTAACTCCTATTGGAGGCGGTCTGCGTCGGCCGGCGAGCAGTTCATCGTCTACTTTACGGATCAGTGTGACTCGGCTTAATTCGGTCACGATCGGCGGCGCTCGTGCGTGGTGGCGGCGGCGTGACGTCACGCCCGCGCCCGCTGCGGCCGGCGGCCCCTTTCACTGCACATTACCATACACTGTATTTGTCGCTCGCTTCCTGGCTCCCGTCGCTGGCCGCTGCCGCTGCCGCTGGTGAAGCGTGGCCGTGGTAGCCAATTGTGACAGTACACGCCTTGCAATTACTAACACTATGGTTTTCACATGTGACTGAAATGCAGCTAGACGTGGCTAGACCTGAAAGTCGTTCATTTTACTAGAGATGGTTTATTTTTCCAGTGAAGTCTAGATACGACCAACTTAAATATCACAATTTGAATGATGCTAATGTTGAGTAGAGCTGGTAGAGTATAGAGAAAAGGGTGATAAGTAGGCACCTAAACGGGGTAAAGCAGGTTTGTTTGAAGCAATATATTGAGTTAACAGTACTCTTGCTATGTTTATTAACGAATATGAAAGAACCTAAACGAAATTGTTATGAGCGGCAGTGTTACCATCTCATCTACTATCTCTTTACTATTTTGCTAACGGTATTCAGTTTACAAATGAGTCAATTAATGGCAATGTCTAGTTACCTACGTAGTAGTGTTCCACCCTGGCACGGTGCGTGCCGCACACGGCTCCCCGGCCGCCGCCGCCGCCGCCGCCGCCGCTGCCTCCGCTCCTATAATTTCCCTATATCCGCTTCCTGCGGCCGTAAACTACATTGTTATTAGCGCTAACCGGCGCGGCGCGGTGACAGCGCGACGCGACGCCACCGCGCACCGCGCACCGCCGTGACAGCCGGCCGCCGCGCGGCGGTGCGCGGTGGGAGCCGGCCCTCGCGCACTCCACCCTCATCAGACCCACATCGCGTCATGTTGTATGACTTTCTGCCAGTTCTTATTGTGAAGTGTCCTTGTTAATATTAGTAGATATGTACCTAACATTGCAAATGGAATTAATTAGTTACTTTGCAATTAAATTAAATTATCATACCTACCGAGATTTAATCTATGATACAGTACAAAGCGAGCCCGTAGCTACACACATGCACTTTAGTAGTTACGTGGAACTCTGCCGAGTACCGGCCACATGTACTACCTACGTACGTACAATAAGTCACGCACAGTCAACAGCACAACCAGATACTATAATTGCGAGTACTTACCGTTCCTTGTTGCTTTGTAATTTGTAATGACAAAGAACAGAGTGTATAACAATAACGAATATGAATTGACTTAATGTTCAATTTTATATGTACCTATTTTGTGTTGGTTTAGACAATAGACCAATTAGGCAGGAGGCTTATTGTGGTTAATTAATACTTGGGTGATATTTGTTTATCTGTGTTCGTCGTACACAATTATTATATGATATATTTCCGACCGTACCACACAAAACGGGACTTAGCATAGCCAGCTACACGTGGACTTGGCCAAGCAGTAACGTATTTCTGTTGCTCATGATGAAGCGATCGTATTACAGAGGACGCAGTTTGTAAATGTCTGCCGCAGTCGCGCGGACGAATGCCCGCTATTTCCACATAACTTATCTCGCGCCGCGCCGCGGATTCCAGTCACGGCGGCGGCGGCGGCGGCGGCGGGCCCGCGCATCGGGCTCTCTGTGCCTGGGTATCGTAGAGGGCGACTTATTTTCACAAGTTAATTGCCAACGACCTCCGCAGGGGCCAAAATAGGCAGAGTACTCTGTTGTGAATTTTCAACGCTGTGAATCTTTAGGATTCATCAGTTTGATGAAACCAAGCGAAGAAATTGAGGCATTAAACTTGCCAATTTTGTATCGAGCTAAGTCCAGCAGGTTGAGATAAAAGGACAGCTAGGCAGGTAGGTAATAGTCTCGCAGCAGGTCGGGCGGCGGCGGGGCCGGCGGGGCCGGCGGGGCCGGCGAGCCCGCGATAAGCCCGCTAGTTAGTGATGGTGCTCGCTTTTAGGTTAATTGCATTTTTTGCTTCGGAGCCATCACGATCTGTATCTGAGACTAATTAGAAACCGACTTCACAACGCAGCCAGCAATTATAATTTTCCGCGCGATACCGCGAGCGGCGAGCAGCGAGCGGCGAGCGGCGCGGCGGCGGCGCGGGCCCGGAGCCCGCAGGCGGGTCCGGACGCCATCATCCGCTCCAGTTTCATACTATTATTAATAAACAGAGTCCAAATTAACATAAAAAATTGACGTTTTATATTACTATCGTTATCTCCGTCATCTAGTGAGTAATAAAACGTGACATATGACTGATACTGTCGGTCGTATTTAGAAACATGTCGGGAATTTTAGCATGAATGTGTCATTAAGGTGGCCATGATGTAGTGTAGTAACTACCAAATCTGTTCTTCAAGCCGGGTGATAATAGAAAACAATCAATTTACCTACGTAGGTACTTACCTACATACACACATACATACATAAAGCTCACGCCTGTGTCCCACAGGTGGGGTAGGCAGAGACTATCGTACCTACATGTGGGTCAGTAAGCTTTTACCCACTTTGGCCATTACCTGAGTAAAATAAATAAGAATGCGGCCGATACCGCGCCGCCGGCCGCCCGCCGAGTTCGACCCGCCCAACAACACAGTTAATTTTCTCTCAACGACTTACTAAGTAAACACTGAGCTTAAATGACTCTTTATATCCAATTTAACCGCATTGCTCTCCCTATGAGGAATATTATGAGCTTTACATTACCATCCCACCTATTACCTTATAAAAGCTCGTAGATTATCAGTTCTGAACGAAATTAAGTTTAGTCTCTTAAAGACAAAATATGATCTGGAATTAGAAAATATTTTAACATATAATTTTTTTTAGAAAATATACCTAGGATAATAATAAATAAGCATTATCTATCTATGAAGGAATAGTCAAACGTAAGGTCTAACCGATAATAGGTACCTATACGTAGGTAATCCATTGCGGCGTGAGCAGCGAGCGAGCCGCGCGGGCCGGCCGCCGCGGGCGACGGAGCGCGGGCCGCGGGGGGCGGGGCGCGGGGTGCGCGGGCGGGGGCTATCGCGGTGTCAGATCGAGGCAGCTGAGATCTGTGCGGTGATTAATCTCTTTGTACCCAATCGAGCGGATATTGTTTGCCGTTCCCATCCCATCCATTCCAGCGTTTCGCCGCCGCCGCCCGCGCCGCCGCGTTCTGACTGACGATAAACCCACCTCCTCCGTATTAAACTGTCACTGCCAGCTCGCCGGAGGACGTCAGCGTTCTCCAAACGTCAGCTTAATTTTGTTTCTAAGATTAGTATGCAAATGCGTCTAACTAGCGGCGAGGGGAATTCGACGGTAATCCAATAAGAGACAAGGCTGTGTTTTTTAGCTGATCGCATCACATACAATTTTGTACTTATAGAAAATTCATTCCGCTTAGATAGGTCCGTAATTATAATTTATGTAATAATAACGCAGACTGGCGTTGCCTTAGAGAGTGTAATATCATCCAGAGCCGGCTCAGCGGCTCAGGAGTGGGTAAATCGATACCCGTATTAGTGTTGCGTATCGAGCCATAAATAATATGGTAACCGTAACCACCTGTCCCGCCCCGCGGCCCGCCCCCCGCGCGGGAAGCTGCGGCGCGGATCGGAAACGCGACACGCTGCACCGCCCGCGCCGCGCCGGCAGCAGCCGCCGCCCGCCGCCCGCCGCCCGCCGCAGCCCTACGACTGCCTCAACGTCCCTAACCAGGCAGCGCCCACCCTCAGGTCCCTTAGCTCTTTAATTGTGTACCGGGAAAGAGCCACAACAGCGCGTCTTCACAACTGCCAACAAGCGAGCTGTTTCAGAGCACGAACAAAACCTGTCAAACCTGAATTGAGTTTCTACTTAAATGGATCAACAAAGGAGCTGCTTATCCATTTACGTAAAACTCACGCCGAGTCTGCGCTGGTAAGTTCCCTAAGTCTGATATGGGGTCTCGGGTTTCCGGCGCGGCGCGGCGCGGCGTGGCGTTGCGAGCCGCGCAATGCGCACGCACATTATGCGCCGCTCCGCGTCGTCGTCCGCATAAAGCGTAATTACGTTCGCTGGAAAGTGCATCATGTAGGACCCTATTTCCCTGTATACAATCCCGGGCCGCGCGTAATAACCGCGGCTTTCATAAAAACGACAATTACGAGAATAGACCCCTCCGCACAATGCGCCGCACGACTTCTTCTGAGAACCTTTTACCGCAGCTTTTACGCGCGCCACGGCGGCGGCGGGACGGCGGGCCGCCGGGGCCGGGCCGGCGGGGCGGGACCGCGGCCCCGCCGCCGCGCCGCCGTGCATTCTCACGAGGTTCAATCGACTCAGCTATCACTTATCGCGGCGATGTGTCATGTAACCGATATGATGGAGTTATTTTTTACTTTTTTAGTCGTCTTTCGGTTTGAATTGTAAACACAAAGGACATTCGTTAGTGAGGCGTTTGGTTATTTTACGTACCTGAGTACTATAGGTAAGAATTTAGACCTTTTATGCGAGGTGATACCTTTCATTTATTATGCGAGGGATGTTACTTGTCATCCATACATTACTCCTATAACAAATGCATTTGAAAATAACAACCAGTCGTACCTGTTCGTTACAAAATTTGAATTTATATTATTTGGGATTCTGAGATCTACTCGTATTATCTCAGTATCGTAAATAATATAAATTCAAATTTAAGAGGGTATTTCACGTTATAAATAAATACATACATGGCGGAACCGGCGGCGGCGGCGGCGGCGCGGCGGCGCGGCGGCCGTGCGTGCGCCGCTGACGTGACGAGCCCGCTCTCTAAGAGGGGAACGAATCACAAAACACAAAAGATTATAGATGATGATCGCCTTGAGCTACATCGTTACAGACATTCAAAAAAATTTGGCGTCTATTCATGAGTTCACTGCGCCGCCGTCGCGCCCGGCCCGGGCCGGCCGGAGCTACCTGGGGAAATTAATTGCTCACTTTGATTAAAATGTAGTGATGTGGGAAAGTGTGAGACTGGACAAATATACGCGTAGTCACCGAGGGCAGACCCCTCCCGCGCGTTACAGTTGAGCATGTGCTACCGTGCGGAGGCCGCGACAGGCGGGCGGGGCGGGCGCGGGGCACAATTATGCCATTTTGCAATTACCGCGGCCCGGCTAATGATAAAGTGAAATACTTAATGTTGCGCTCGCGGTAATGAAACGAGAGCGGCCAATTACCGCACTCGCGAGCCCGCATTGTATCGGCGCCGGCGCGGGCGCCTTTCACCGCGCCCGGGAAATGCCGCCGATTTTTAAGAGCAAAACCTTTCAAAAACCATTAAAATTGGTCGATACTTTGGCAATAACTGCGAATCCGGAGAAAGCCGCCGCGTTATGCATGAGACCGACGGCGACCGCGCCTCGCGCCAGCCTCGCTGCCGGCCGCGCCGCTCGGCTCGGTTAGACCATGGCCGAGCCCTCTGTATCCACGAGTCACTGTATGGAATATGAGTCAGAAGGGGTAGATAGAGGCATTTCACATATAGTATCTCATTGTGAATCATTTCGGAATGTCCCAACTGAACAGAACAGATGCATTGAACAACAATACCAATCAATTAACTAAGAAGGGGAAGTGAAAGCGGAATGTTAAGTTGAGAAATAATATTAAGATTAATGTAACTAATTGAAACTTAAAAGCTCTATGATGCTTTAATATAAGTAGGCATATTAGGAAGTCCATTCTATATAAATCATATAGATAACGCGAGCCTCACGGCCGAGAGGGCCAAGTCCAATGCCCGGCCGCGCCAGACAAATGCTCTCTACAATGAACACCACGGCCTGTGATGCCTTCCACATCGCCGAGGACATGACGAGATGAGGAAGTGAGGGAAAACATCGTGATGAAACCTGCAAAATCAGGTAACTGAAGTTGTAACCATGGTCCAATCTGGTCAGGTTCCTCTGGTAGCAGGGTCACAGTGGTCAGATGGTAGTCGCCCCACTGTAATTACCTGATCGCCAAATCCTGGATCATGCTCAAGGCGAACCCCGTTCCGTCGTTCTCGAGAGCACAACCGGGACATTAACGCTAAGATGATTATTTTAGTCCACTAAAAAGTGCTCCAGCGAGGTCACGACCCTCAGCATTGAGCAAAACCGCAGGAGGATAGCTACAGTGTATCAACGCAGTTGCAGTGTAAAAAGGATGCCCGATTGATGTATGCATGGTATGCGCGCAGTTTAATGCCAACATCCATTACTTGGGGAGCACCGAAATCTATGTTGGACAGGGACAATTATACCATTGTTATTTATTTCTAGATATGTTTGTGATATTCACAGAGATTAAGTGTCTTTTTATTTTACTTTATTCAGAACACCAACAGCAAGTTACAAGTAATAGGTACTCACAAACATTTATAACAGCGATTTTAAAATCCAAATAGCGGATACAATACAACAGCCGCGGGCGCCGCCGCCGCGCCGCCGCGCCACCGCCACCGCCGCCGCCGCCGTCACGGCAACGCTCATTCCGTTCGGTTTTTTGTTCTTTCGGAGCTGCTGCATCACAGGCGGCGCAGATAATCTATACAAATAAATATGAGGTAAAACTTTTGTATTGCAATGATAAGCCTTTTCGAAGATATTCAACCGATGCAGTGATAAGGCCACCACCGAATCCGCTCCCTTAAGTTGCTGACGTCCTGGACGACGGTGGCCGCTTTCCATCAGGTGGACCGGCTGAGTATTAAATATCAGACTTGAGCTTAGTCGCCACAACGCCAAAGCACCTGCGACTCTGATAGTCGTGTACGTTATTGGCAATCGATACCGCTGACCGGTCGTTTGTCATTACGGCTGAGTATAAAAAGTAACCTCTTAAGTTTTTATGACATGCTCAAAACACTGAAAGCTGACCGTGAGTATCTCCGGTGGTGAAGTACTCTTGAATAAGGTAAGAACAGCAACGACCTCCCTATTGTACTGCATTGCGCACTTTTCACGGTGTTTTTTGGAATTTCCCAACTACGAGCAAACTCAGTCTAAACTCGGAACTAATCGAAGACATTCGGAGTGAAGGCAACGCGAGGGACAGTAGAGCATCTATTATGGAAAGGTCACGAGCATGAAGTTGCCACGAGTAGGTATTCCAGAGTTCTATAATATAGTGCCCTGGGCTGATGGTGCAGGCAGGGTCGGAGTCTTCGCGGCATTCCCGAGCGCCCCTGGCCCGGCGCCCGACACAAAGGGGCGAAATTAAACGCAGCTCAAAAATAACAATAGAGCCCAGATAGCGGCAGTCGCATCCTATCTATGGGGGTCCCGTAAAAACGGCCAGCCCCGCGGGGGCGGGGGGCGGGGGGCTAACGAGTGCCGGGAGCGGGAAACAGGACGTAACTAATCGCGTTACGTTATCGCGCCCATTAATCCCGCGCGAGATAACCTGCGCCGCCGCCGCCGCCGCCGCCGCCGCCGCTCGTTACAACTAACAATGCAATTAAAATGTAAAGCACGCCGCACACACGAAACGCCGCCCGCGCCCCGCACCCCGCACTCCGCGCCCCGCGCCCCGCGCGCCGCAGCCTCGAGTATCAACCCTTGTCCGACCCACCAGCGATACTCATAATTATGTTTCGTCGAGATCAAACAAGCGAGGGAAATATAAAATGTTCATTCCGCGTTGCTGTTCTACTTGTGCCGAGCAAATTGTAGCGTGCAATAAAATCACACGCACGCAACTAAACCTAAAGAGCGATAACTATAAAAATTCATAGGCAACGCATTCGTAGTGCAGTGCAGCTGCGGTCCGATCGGTTTTCCGAATTCAATCATATTTAATTGCATTTTTGCGAACAACCGTATATTGTGTTCGCTGCACAATTAATAGTTGGCATGCGAAGTTCCGAAAAACGATTTCTCTTCACGAGCGATTTATTGCTTTCGGTACTGTCGTAATAGGTACCCACCGAGCTAAAGCTTAGAGAGCGAGGGTCTATTGTTCGCAAATAAAATTGTAAAAAATGTCGCTGGATCCAAATATAAATCGGGCCGTGTGAATGACGGGGCCCATAAAAAACTACAAGCGGCGTGAATAGGTCCCCGGGGGGCGCCGGGAGCGGCGGCGCGGGGCACGGGGCGGGAGCTGTCGTACGCCGAATGAGTAAACAGTACTTAACAATAACGTGGTAGGTGCTGCCGCGCTGCCAAGCGGCGAGCTGGCTGCCGGCTGCGGGCGGGCAGGCGGGCGCGGCGGGCGCTGCGGGCGCGGGGGGCGCGGGCGGCGGCGGCGGCTCGCGCGCCCTCGAGCACGTCCGCGCCGCGGGGACGAGCACAATGGAGACTATTCGAAACTATAAGTGGAAGCGTTCCATTCGTCGTGTTTTAATTAAGGCAGAAAGTGTCCCAGCCTGCCTCGCTGCCAAGTTCCCTGTAGTGGAAACTGCTGCGCCTATAATTGATTATGAAAGGCGCTAATTGATACGTTAGCGTCGGAGCCGCTGAGTAAGCCGCAGGAGAGCGCACGGTCGCATACGCCGCGCGCCGCGCGCCGGCCGGGCCGCAGCCGCCCGCGCCCGCGCCGCGCATGCGCTATGCTAATCGCACCATTACTCTTGTTACCATTGAAATCCATTCCGTTGACCCGTTTCGCGCGATAAGGATGCAAATGGCGCTCTCCCGCGGAGCCGCGCGCGATCAAAACATGTTTTTCAGCGCATTTGTATACGAGTCCATCAATCACTGTCGAACGCGCCGATGCCGCATAATGCCGCCGTCACTTCGCACGTACAAAAACAGCAAATTTCAGACGAGCACCTATCAACTGAGGGAGAGCTCTATGGACGTGAGAGCATGCCGGTGCCTATTATGACAGAACAATAAGTAATACCGAAAGAAGTAGGTAAGTGCTACCGACGGGACGTGCACTTTATGCATTGTCGAGACGACATTTTCAAACAAGTGACCCCGCCGGCGAGGGGCGCCGCAGCTGCCGCCATCGCCGCCATCGCCGCGTACGCCGTGTTACGCTCAATGCAAATTTTATTGTTTAATGTTTACATAATTTATGAGACCTACAAAAGAACATTCAATCGGAAAGTTGTTTCCCAGGGACCTGAAACGAATTCTTTACTTGAACGTGTTTTCTATTGCTGGTGTTCATAAACCGTGGCCTAACAATAATGAAACCGATGCTGGGAAGTATAACAATAATATCTGGCCAAACTACATTACATGCTTTGGTCAGAAGCCGAGAAATTAACGCAGTCGAATTCAGGATTCGCGAAAACTGAACCGTGTTATACCCACGTCTGTTGCGAAATCGCATCGATTTACACACAAACCACACAACGATTTACCACATAATGTATGTACCCTTCAGGTTTGCGTCAGCGGTTGCCCAACTCGTGATTTGAATCTCATCACAACAAGGCGGCCGGCGCGGGCGCGGGCGCGGGCGCGGGCCCATTCAAACTCACCACTATACTTTTTCGTAGTATGTCTGTCCGTACATATGTCATGAAATGTAAATTTCGTATTGAACTATAGTTTAATTGGTCAATTGGAACATCGTTTAGAATCCGTTGATTTTTTCATAGTAAAGTATAGGTATGTCACGAAAGGGAGGTAATATTGTATGGAACTCCGAAGGGAGTAAAGTGCCAAGACAGGCCTCCAAAAAGAAATGAGGCGCCCTGCAAGACTGCAATGAGTGCGAAACTACAACTGACCTCTAATAATACGTGGTGGTCGGTGACTTTATAGTTCTATTCTGAATTCTGATTCTGAATAGTCTTTGCGTGGTGGTCTTCGTTGGGGCAAACTAAGCCGTTGTCGGCTCGATGGTGCCGCGCGCGGCGCATTATTACATAAGTATTCATTGTTGATTATTTCTTTTGTGACTTTCAATAAGTGTATCTTGAATGTACCTACATTGAATAAAACATTTTGATTTTTAAGCTATTGCATAGCTTTTATCGCGGGCTTTGAGCGCGGCGACCGAATCAAGAAATTCTGTAACGAAAAAACCTAACACCCCCCACTCCGACCGGCACAGCGGTGCGGCGTTGAAAGCCGTGCATCGTCTAGCGTCGTTTTAGTTCGGCAGGCTTCGGCAGGCTTTGGCAGGCTTCGGCACGGTGTTTGTGTGCGTGCGACTAGACGTATGCGTGTAGACTAGCTGCTAACTGCTCATAACTGATACTATCTCTTTTAGACACAATGCTAGGTGAGACAGCGTGCTTTTTGGCCGCGTCCACGAGTGAGTTCGATAAGGTAATCCAAAAATAGTTAGTATTAAAGTAACATTATATCTATATAAATGTACATCGCGCGAAATTGGATGATCAAACTCTTAATATCGTTCTTTTTGTTCAAATTTTTTGAATGAAGGTACTTATTATAATTGCATAAGTTGTTTAAAAATGCTATGCAATAGCTTTATCGCGGCAGTCCCCGAGTGCCACACGTATTTTTATTTTTTATTTTAAAATAAACCATGTTTTGTATTAAATTAACACAATATCAAATTAATTTTAAGGGGGTGCGGGGCGCGGGGCAGTAAGCATTTTTTTCTGCGAAACGTCAGTTGATGGCGTTCCTCGGAAAAAGATTGCACACGAGATTATGCCCGGACTTGTCCCATAAGAAAACTCACTGTCGCCCTAAGGGCGATGGAAAGGGCTATACTCGGTCATGTCATTGCACGATCGAATCAGGAATGAGGATATCCGCAAGCGAACTAAGTTCACCGACATATCTCCAATATATTATATAATGCCATATAATGCCAAGCGGGCAGGGCACATAGCTCGCAGAACAGATGGCCTATGGGGCAGGAAAGTTCTCGGGTGGCGATCACGTACCGGAAGACGCAGCGTGGGTAGGCCTCCCACTAGGTGGACCGACGCTCTGGTAAAGATCGCAGAAGGCACAATACCCTTTGTGGAGATCTATGGGGGATGCCAGTGGGCATCTTACAGCTGATATGATGATGATTTAATATGTACAAATGAACATCTAAGTTTAGTTTCGAGACGAGAAGATGGGAGCGCCTCACAGCGCCCCTCTCCACGGCGCACGCTTTGGAAACCTCTGTGCAATTATAAATTTTTTTAGCAAACATTTTCTAGACTCCATCTCAGGATTTATCATCGGTAAATTAACCTCGTGTGCGTTGTTCCGAGAGTCCGTAGTAAAAAAAACCAACCGCGCTGTGCGGAGTCCGCGGGCGCGCTGAGAAACGTCGTTTGTACTCCCTGCCCCGCGCCCCCGCGCTCAGCCGTCACATGACGTCACCCATTCTGCCCCCTCATACCGCAGGCGATACACCAGTTAACTTGTTGACCTATAAAACTTAAATTATTAATTTGTAATACGCTTATTTATGTAGCTCTAGCTTTTTATAGTCCCACAGAAAGTTTGAAAAGTAGAGTATCCCTATATCCCAGAGTTCACCTCTGGGATAAATACTGTCTAGGCGGCAAGACGCGCTTGGGCGCTTCATTCTTATGTCGTGGATCTTCCAGCTATCAGCACGAGCCGCTTTTGTTCAACCTTTATAATGCGGACGGCTAAGGAATGGAATGCGTTGCCTGCGAGTGTATTCCCTGATCATTATAATCTAGACGCCTTCAAGGCTAGAGCGAATAGTCTGTTCCTAGACAGGCATGCTCCATCAACCGCCGCATCGTCACTTACCACCAGGTGAGACGGTCAAATGCCTAGCTAGTCTAACTATATAAAAAAACTGTTCGCTTCACTTGGACTCTACATAACTCTCTCGCTTCGCTCAGGATTTTTATAGAGTCCTTAGATCAGAGTGTAATATGACGACTTGGTCTAATGTACTCATTTTTATTACTTATAATAATAATCCGTGAAAGGTGTGACATGAAAGATGATGTAGTATCAAAAATAGAAAGAGGGATGTTAAGATGGTTCGGGCATGTAGAGCGAATGGATGAAAGACGATTGACGAAAGAGGTACATATCGCGAATCTGGAAAACCGGCCCTTAAGAGGACGACCCAGGAAAACATTCACTGATCAGATCAGTAATGTTCTCAAAAAAGCTGGGGTCCGAAGAAGTAAGAATAAAACGAGATCTATGAAAAGAGTTGTGGATATTTGCAAGGCTAGGGAGTTGTGTCAGGACAGAGCACAGTTGCGGTCCATAGTCTTTGCCTACCCCACCTGTGGGACACAGGCGTGAGCTTTATGTATGTATGTATGTATGTATGTATGTAAGTAATAATAATTCCTGTCATTATTAATCCCACCCAACAAATACATACAGCTCACGCCTTCCCGCCGTCCTACAGGTGACGCAGGCAGAGACTATGGGCTGCCACTTACAAAATACATTTCATGTAAATGATTGCCAAGACAAGGGCATATTGCTTTTGCTGTGAAAAAGTTATCAAAAATCATGTAAGAGTCGATTGCCTCTATAAACCTGTGGGTACCTGATCACCAAAAAGAAAAATGATTTTATGTTGTTCTGTTTTAAGTAACTCCTTTTTCTAGCAACAGTGTGTGAGTGAGTGAGTAGTAACCAGCTTAGAATATTGTAAGGTTTACGACTTTGCCGACCAGCTGTTCGCGCTACGCTCGTTCATGATGCACTTACTCCATAGATAGGGAAAACCTTACGAGAGTCCTAAATACGGCTAAGTTGAGAGAAAGTTCCTTTGTAATCAAGCATTTGAAGTGAAGCGATCGATAGCAAAGAATCGGAGGCCGGAGGTATTGAAATTCCGTATTCGCCATCGGGCGCGCCCGCGCCGCCCTAAATAAACACGGACTCCGCGTAGAAAGTCTAACAGCATTCCTCATAAGCATGTCCAGAGCTAATGGTAAGCCAACAATTTGGCGGCGTTAAGTGAGGCGAGAAGGTGCGTGTTTGCATTCGGCTCGGCGGCCGGGCTGCGCGGGCAAACGAGATCGCGGCGTTGCGGGGCTTCGCGCGGTCTAAGCCCGAGCTTACCGCCGCGCGCCGCCGCCGCCGCAGCGCACCAGAGGCCTCACCACCACGGCAACGCATGCACTAATATGTCATTTAAATACCTATCCTGCGGTTATTCTACATTCTTAATTAAACTAGAAACGACAGACAGAAATTGTAGCATTGATAATTGTTTACAAGAAAAATCTTACTTTGCTGCCTTGGATCTGCTGCTTTCTGCGCCTCTTCAGTATTATTTTACGACGCCTTCATGTATTACACACCTACGATATTATATTCTTGATGGATGATGCGCAACAACCTCAAAACATCGAAGACTTTCTGTATCCGTTTTGTGTATGGGCCCCTAAAAACATCATTCCTGTGGCCACTGTGTTCAACACGCAACAAAAGCGATAGTTTCTTTTATTTTATTTTAATTATTAGGAAGATCAACAGCTTTATAATACAATAGTTATTCATAGTTTCCCTACCCATAGCAGAAATTCTTAGACTTCACCTAAATGGCTCAACATTTCATGTCATGACGTCACTCGGTTGACCTAGCTAAAGGAATTCACATTTATAAGTAGGCTGCGTTACGGAGTATGCCAAAGACGTGTCTGTGTCATTTGGCATTAAGTAGGTATTATCCGAAAAATAAACTTTCGTTCTTCTGGCACGGTCCGGTAAAACATCAAGGGTTCCGTTTTGGCCCTTGTCCACGTATTAGACAATTACATTGTTTGGCTACGAAACTTTTCAACAAATAAAACTTACATCGTGCTCGTTAAAATGCAAGCCATTGTATTTTACAAGCGTAGGTACACCTATTATAGAAAGACTCCGATACCCCAACCATTACCTTGTATTTTATATTATGTACTTACAAAATTGGAAACAGTTGAAAATGAAAGCAGTAACGCAGGCAATGCACTAAAACGGTTGTTGTGGACCGAATCCGGCGCGCCGCCCCCCGCGCCGCCCCCGCGCCGCCCCCGCGCCGGCCCCCGCGCCGCCCCCCGCGCCCGCGTTATCGCGCGGGTGGTCAATGCAAATAAAGCCTGCCCATATAACCACATATAACTAACGGAACTATAGTCGCTCGGTGCCGGTGCCCAGTATATCTAATCGACCATTTTCCTACAGTGTTTCCGTTTTATGAAAGCTGTGTTTATTGTTTTTATTATTATTTGTCGGTGTTTCGTTGCGGCAACTCGGGTGCGGGAACAATGCTGTTTACGGCGGGTGTTGCCCGCGATCCGCCGCGGCGATTCTCCACGCCGGCCGCGGCCGCCGCGCCGCCGCGCCGCCGCCGCCGCCGCCGGTGCGGGTTCATTCCCCGCGCGCGGCCGGGCGCCCGCTTTGTTATTACTGCTAGCCGCTGCCCGCTGCCCGGTCATGCCGTCATCATAGTGTAATCCAAAAATGAGAATTGTAACACTCATCGTATCAAAACACATTATCCACGGGCAGAGCATTATATGTTCTACAGGCGCTTATTTCGATAAATAAAACCTCCCAGAAACTAGTTGTGTCACATACGAACTAAATCTCTGTCACATGCGCTGCCAAAGGTCGCGCGGGATCCGGGAAGCCGGCGGTGGCAGCCTTCGGCTCGGCCGCGCCGCTCCCTGCGCATGCGCCATGCGCCACAGCAACGCAACAACCGCCAATAACTACTTTCTAAATACTATCGAAACATTTCTTATTTCAGCCGGACAGGTCCCGTTGGCGGCACTGGTCGGACGAGATCCACTCATTACATTCACCAATTACGCTGACACCGTACACGGGGGACATTTCTGTTCCTTCCACCGCCCAACGTAAAAACGGTAAAAGTTGATATTGACGTACTTTAATCTGAATTTAATACGGCAGTCTAATTCTCTGAATTATTCATGTGCACATACGTTCCCAATGTGCGCTGGCGCTGGCGTGGCGTGAACGTAGACCGTGTTTAGGCGATCGCGGGAGGGCGCGCGGGCGGCGGGCGGCGGGCGGCGGCGGCCGTGCTGTGGGTGGCGCCGCGGTCCGCTCATTTAATTAAACTAAATGCGAGAGAGCGAGAATGCGAGAGCCAACGGTTTTCGACGAGAGGATGCCGAAGACCGGGCGAAGTGGAGAAGAATGAGTAGGAAAGCGGACGCTGGCACAGGCCGGGATAAGCGCTAAGACGATTATGATGATGATCATTTAATTAAAAAAAAAAAATTTAGAGAACTACACTACAGAAAATCGCCATAATCTGTTCTCTTTTCACAATAACAAACACTTAAACTTGAACGAATCGCAATTAAAATAGTCGTAGATATCAAAGACGGCAGAACTCGCACTGCTAATTTTAGACTTTATTTACAATCCCTCGTATTTGTCGAGAGTACAATCTTTTGTGCGGTGCGGTGGGCGTGGACCGTTTCGGATGGACTTCAAACCTTTAGGTGTACATTTAAATAGCTGTCGGAGCCGGACATGAGTGTGGACACCCAAATGCCTCCCAAACGCAACGGCGATCGGAGCGCCACCTCGCGAATGGTTGAAAATACAGGTTATAAATTACAGCTACTATAACGCTTTGTTATCTCGATATACTATTAAACTGTGCGGCTGATCTTTATTGCCATAAAACCTACTGATGGGTCTCTCCCCTGCTAGTCTGCCCTAGTTCCCGACATACCTATAACTTTAATTGTTAGGACTGTAGAGACTGTATTGTAGGGATTGCAGAGACACTGAATACTTACCAGTACCTACATATTTAATAGAAATAATAGTTTCGTTCTTCGTGAAATCTGATACGTTTTTAATAGGCTTGGCAAACCAATTCTGTAGGAAATGTTTCTGGTGGGATTTGAATTTATAGACCTATTGTGCATAATTTTACTGTACGTATGTCATATCCAGTTATGGTAACGATTAATTAATGCAGTGTTTACTTTGATTCGCTCTAATGTCAACATAATAAATATATTTAGTCAAACAATAGAACCTAAACAAGAAACTAGTTTTTAGATTGATGTGGCCGCAAGCCCTCAGCGGGCCGTGCCGGCACAGCGCCACTGCGCCAAAAAGGTCTTCAAAGCGCTTAAAATTGTCCGTGCCAACCCGGTAATTCCTTACGACACCATTTGACAGTCAGACTTGGCAAGCAGGCGTTTGAAGACAAGGGTATCATTGGCATCACGGGCTTTCAAACGGAATAGCGCTGCCCCTTTGTCTAGCTCTAGTCTCTCAGTCAGTGTTCGCCCGGTTACAGATCGAGTGTGTTGACAGCGGAGGTCCTTGATCCAGTTGTGGAACAAAGGGAGGCGAGTGCCCGTGTGCAGTTTTCTAAGAGGCGCATGTTTCCGAGCGGACAGCCCCCCCCCCATGCCCCCCTTCCCCTCGCCCGCCCGCCGCCTGCACAAAGACGCCATCACTTTATCTGGAGCACGCGCTCGCCTTACTTAGTTGCGGTCCGAGCTACGAAATTCCAGAGTTGGTAATATAGCTCGGTCACGAAATTACTTTTCGCTGCATCATAGAGAAAACCTGTGCGGTGTAATTCAAGAGATGGAGAATGCAGACTCTTGCAGTCATTTAGTAAAAACGTGTTAATTACAGCCTACCTACACATCAGAAGCCGGAAGACTGGATTTGAGAAAAAATTTAGTTTTCTAGAGCTATTTTATTTTGCAATATTATAATTTACTGTACCTACTTTAGGTTAAAGATGTAATGTGGAACCGAATAAAGTGCTGTCTATGCCTGTCTATTTCCAGAATTTGCTGCCTATTTACCTATTACCTAGGTCGTGTTTCTTGCAACTGTGGACAACAACCTCGTCGTAGGACTGATGAATCATACAGTTCTTTAAAATTGTCCAAGCCTAAGGATTTTCCTAATGCTCCGATTTTTGCGATCACCGTACGGTATCAGAGTGTGCCGGATAAACACGTGTATGTTATGTGATGGGGCTGTAAGATGCGATCGTTCCTTAGCATTGGCAGCGCGCGGCCGAGCCGTGATCGATCATGCTCGCGCCGCGGCCGCCCGCTGCGATAACTACGCCAACAACAGGGGACATTACACAGCGTGTACGTATACTATGTTGCATAACAGTATTTTTATACTTTGGTACCTCTGTATGGCTTTATTAGCAATACCTGTAAGGTTCAAAATGGCATCACATCGTAACATTGAGGCGGCACATATCTACTTAGATAGGATATGTTATTACAAACTGTATGTAGGTCCAGTGTGTGTGTTTCGTTCAGTAACTTCAGTCAAGTTGCCGAACGGTTTTATGAGGGCCGTAAACCCGGTGTGCGGAGGGCCGCCGCGCCCGTTCTAGGAACCTCGACTCCTCACAAAAATCGGAAGTTTTCCGTGAAGACCTCGACGAATTTATCGGCGGCCGTTTGTCGACCGCCGCACACCGGACGAGGCAGATTTATTTGTCCGCCGGTGGGGACAGGGACGGGTCGGAGTGGACGCAATTCCGGCGGCGCGCGGCGGCGGTCCCACGGATGGAAATAGCGAGCGGCGGCGGGGCCGGGGCCGGGGTCGGAGTGTGTGATTCAAATCGGCGGTGCCGGTGGCGGACGCGTTGATATTCGGGGAATTATTCAATAAGCGCTGCGCCGCTCATGCATATGCTGATGGCGCTGCGCCGCCACCGCCGCCGCGGGCCGCCACCGCCGCCACGGGCCGCCGCCGCAGCGGACAGCCTCTTCAAAACATGCCTCGCTCGATATCAAATAATACTAAGCAGCTAGGTCAATAAAGGGGTTCGATACCTACTCGTTACGTTGATATAACAGCGTTATTTGCTGACACAAGCTATAGCACAAAATTAAACTACAGTTTTAATTAACAGATACTATTATAAAATTGTAAAAACCCGGGTCTGTGCATTGAAGATATTAAAGAAAAGATAGTTGGGATAGAATCCTGGGACGAACTATTCCCAAAATACATATATTTTTTAATTTTTGTCTGTCTGTCTGTTTGTTCGCGGATCACGCAAAAACCGCTTAAGTCAAGTCAATCTTCTTGCGGGGAGACCGTGTTTGGGCGGTTGCCCACGGACAGTAGTGTAGGGTCGCGGCCCGTTGAGACGGGCCGGTCGTTGGGGTGAGCGCCTTCTTCACCTCCCCCGAAGTCGCGCGCGCTGGGTTGGACGGGCCCATCCAACGCGACCCACATGGGGGAGGCTTCCGGGTCGCTGACGATGTTGCGGGCTGCCACTGGCGTGGCAGGGGCGTCGCCGGAGTCTCGCAGGATCGTCGACCTCGCAAGGGACTTTCCTGCGGCTGCCGGGGGTCTCGTTCGGAGGAGGGGACCGCGGGACTAGGTCGCTCAACGGCCCCCGCGTTGCTGCCCAATTGCAAGCAGCGCTCGGGGCCCGGCGCAGTTAGATCCGTCGACCCGTAGGGACGGAAATGCAACGCCGCGCAGTCGATCCGGTGGGTTGGCCGTCGGGGCGCGGTGCGCGCGTTGGCGGCCGGTGTCAGTCAGGTGGGGCGCCGCGAGCGATGCTCAGCGGCCGTAGAGTCCGGTAGGGTTGGGGTGTAGGTGAAGTCGTCGTGTCCGGTAGGGCGCCGTCGTTGACGGCGATGAGTCGACGACGGCGCGGCGTCTACTTAGGGCCGCGCGGCGGCTACACGGTTCGCGTGTGCGGCGCGGCGGGGTGTTGGGCGCTCGAAGCGCGGCGTCGGGATCGGTGGGGGACCGCCACTTCAACGGGATCTCATGGGAGACCCCGGAGTGACGGTCGGGATGCGGACGGTCTCGCGCCGAAGACTGCAGTCCGCTGGGTCACGTACGGTTGTGGCGATCAGTTTGTGCGCGCGCGCCCGCACAGCCCGAATCCAGCCCGGCGTTGGCTGGATGGCGCGGCGGCCCCGCCGGCGGGGGTGAGTCCGTTCGGCGAGGCGCATGTGCCGCGACACAACATCATGTTGTGCGCGACACATTTTCGGGGGCTCGTGTGCGGCTTCGTCGGCTCGGCGGGCGGAGGGAACAGGCGTGCTCGACCTCTCGGCGGGTCGATGCTCGACGGCTGGCTGTTGGCGCGGCGCAGGCAGTCCAAAACCGCTTAACATATTTTGATGGGGTTTTTATAGTTAGGTAGTTTGGCCCAACTTCAAATCTAAGCCATGTTTCATCTATATCAATTCAGTAGATCTAGAGATACAGCTTGACCTCTACGTAGAGTTCGTAGTACTAGCTTTCGTACATTTGGGGGGTCATTTAAAATGTTAAACTGCTCTAAAAACGATTTCCACGTGGACGAAATCGCGCGCAAAAGCTAGTTTAGAGATAAAGTTAGGTTTCTTTAAATTACTTGTAAAGTTCATCGAATCATTTGAGCCGCATCCGAGAAGTGCGCTCACATAGGCAGTCGGGCCAGGTGCCTCCACATTTTATTGGAGATGGCTCGTTTATACACATATTTATATGATATCTATTACGTACTAACTATTGCTCGCGACTTAGCCCGCGTAAAATTTATTGATAGGTATAACGTTTTGGAGCCATTGCCGCGGGAAGCACATTGAATTTCTGCCTTTCATCAAAATCCGTTCAGTAGTTTTAGTGTAAAGGAATAACATACATCGATCCATCCAACCTTACAAACAATGTATTAATAATACCTATTAGTAGGATAACAGGAAAAGAAAACAAATACAATACATGACAATAAAAATGTAGGATGGTCTTCTTCACCACATTTGGCGCAAGCCAGCGACTCCTGTAACTGCTTTCCTGTATAATATGAAATATGTAAACAGCGGCCGCGGCGGCCCGGCGGCCCGGCGGCCCGCATCGCGTGCTCTCAATACACGTGTGCCATATGTACGTGTGTAGCTACCCATCACTTCACCGCTGTAACAGTTTCATGTCACTTACGTACTTATATACATTAGGCGCACTTCACGCAGAGGGCACTGACCTTTATTTGACAGGGCTAGATGTCACGCAAGCGAACTGACTTTTCCGCAGTTGCAGTAATCAATAATGCTAAACAAATCAATTTAGAGAAGAATTGAGGAGACGCTTCGGCCCTTAGAAAACTAAGCTTAAAAAACTAGCGCTACCTTCTTTCCGTTCATTGGAATTAATATCTGTTTTGAATTGTGTGAAATGAATAACACCCAGGCAGGAGTATATTTGCCTAGCAGGGTATTGCAAAAATTATATAGCCTGTAATGGAAAGGGACTCGCAGAACGAGCCACTCCCAGCTTTAATTTATAGATGTTCGTAAGGCGATTATCTGTCTCTGTCGCCATCACGAGCACACCGTATAATATTTATTTGGATAAAGCGTCGATTCGTTTGATAGACATGACTTAGAATGTCGTTAACCAAATGGATAATCGTAACGTTATTCCTTATGGTTAACGTCATCAGGCAAACGACCCGACAACAATTTGAAATCAGTGTCAATGTTTATCTGAACAAGAATAGAGTGTGGAGTTTTATTGATCGGTTGGTAACGCACGCGACGCGCGCGCAGCGGCGCAGCCGCTGCCGCTGATGCATACAATTATCGATTTCTTGGAACGGATTGAGCTAGCCGACTCATCTTCTCACCGTTTTATTGTTGTCAGATATAGCTATACCTACCATGCTTCATACTTAAGTATTTTCATATTGATAGGATAGGTAGAGGCGATCTCTACGCAGTAACTGTGCCTATATAATTTTGGATTATGTGTGTTGGCTAGCTGTTAAGTTTCAATTTGTCGGTACAGCACTGTTACTTAATGATTAAAACGTTACGTTCCACCAATGAGGCAGCATACTCATCACCGATGAAGCCCAACAGCACGATCGCATTTTACATTGAACGTATGTACCTAGTACCTACAGCTAAGGAATATTCCCGTTGCTGCATCATTCCCCTCACCCCGCCTTAGGTTGTTTATAGGATAACTCGTTAGGTAATAAGATGCAATATACGTCCAACTTAATCCCATCCGTTGCATATCATTTCGCCACACATCGCAACGATGTCTGAACTTCATGGGAATATATAGAACCTTGGTTAGTACAGTAATAATAGCTTCTAAATTGTACTCAACTTTGTCAGCAATGAATATCTGAGTGCGGAGCGAGTTTTCCTTGAAACCACAAGCAAACTTGTGCGGCTCGGCGAAGCGCGGCAGCCGCGACGCCCTGACGACGTTATTGTATGAACCCTCAGAGCGTTGCGGATACGTGCCGGGTGTATTGCAGCCCACACTTATCCTGTCATTACTAGCAACAAGCAAAAAAAACTGAGGAAAGGGCTTGACAATGTCCAATCACATTGCCGAGTGACAATTACTGTCGATAGGCGCCTGCGTCGCCGCTGAGTGTCGACCGCATCGGCTGTCACGTTCAGTGGTATCGGTGCAGTAAAAGAAACAATGTCGCAAGGGGCATTACGTCGGCTCGCGGCGGCGACGTCGGTAAAGTTTGCAGTTCTCGGTCGCCGGGAGTCGCCGCGATTGTAGAGTCGAGAGCAATCCAACCGCGGCTCGCCAGGCGGATCCAAATTGATGTTATTGTTGCCGATAATAGTCGCCCCTCGCCCCGCGCCCCCGCCGCGCCCGCCGCCGCCCGCGCCGTGTTATGTTCGGATACCATACGACACAATAGAACAGAATCAAATGAAATGAAATCGACCGGCACAATACCGCTCATTGACTATTCATCGTGCATTTACTTCATGAATTCTCAATTGTCTCAAAGTAAACATAATTACAAAAGATATTCTCATGATGTAAGAGCCTCGGAATAAGGCGCGCGATTGTTCGCACCGTGTTTACGCAGCCCGGCCGCCGCCGCCGCCGCAGCGCTACCGGCGCGCTACCGCCGCGCTACCGGCGATGCCCGTTTCCTTTATCTTTATTCAAAACCGAGTGTCATTTATGATCCATAAACTTCCAAACTACCAGTTAATGACACTCAATAATGGGCTATTCTGTAAGCGTCATATCGCAGCGAAGTGAGTGAGAGTGCTCAAGTGATTTCGGCCAACCTTCTATCTTTCTCACTTAGAATCTTACTGACCGCCTTTCGTGACGTTTACAGAATAGCCTAACTGTAACGAAGATAGCATAGCTGTATCGTAAGTTAAGGGCCAACCTTGGCAAGTGCCGCGGCCGGCGGGTGCCAAGGAATGCACCACTCCACTACGCGTACTTTGTGTTGTGCTCAACTGGTGCCGTGTAATGTGCCATTAACATTTTATGTCTATTTAAATCACGCGCCGCCGCGCTCGCGCCGCCGCCGCCGCCGCCGCCGCCGCCCGCGCCGCCGCCGCGCTCGCCGCTCGCGATACAACTCGGAAACACATTCAAGCCAATTTGATTTACAGCCACAGAATTGCACTGACAACAATTTTCTGTGAAGATGTAGATTGAATTAAAGTGTCCATTAGGTTTCATTTAGCGTTGAATAATGGTAAATGAGTCATTTATATCATCGTTACGGATAACTTGTCCAGCCGTATTATTTCCTTGTGTAACTATAATGAAACTGCAATCAAGGTATGCCAGTTCCTGTAACAGCCCGCATGTACTTATTTCTTCGCTGGATTGTTTATTTAGAACGAACAACATGATTCAGTAAGCCATTATGCGACAATAAATTCCTGACGTCTGAACCAATATTCAATTGGGTTTTGTTTGTCATACTTACTGGGAAGAAAACGAAAGATAATCAGCTTCCAACTAATCATTCTCGAATTGCTCACCGTTCCTACCTACTCGTTACCTGATTAGGTACACTTTTACTTGGAAACTATCGATCGTGTGGATCAGAATCAAGGTAAGCTACAATCTAGATAAAAAATCTACATCTAATTTGAACAAACACAATTTCATTAAAAAACATTATTTAATATAATCGAATGCCTCGTTTATCAAATGATAAACGAGTCATTCAACCACCCGGCAATGGAGGATTCCTAGATGCTGCATCACTCAATTCTGAACCGGTCGTGGTAAATTGTAGATAAGTCGCAATCATTCACGCCCGTCCCGTCCCGTCGCCGCCTCTGAGCGCTCTTCACTAGACTGTGTGTGGACCAACTGCGCATCATATACTCGCACTATGTGAATGCAAGGGATGCGCGAGCTGAGAATAATACGATCCACACATAGTCACGACAGCAGTGTCGTGGCTCATAGCTTTGTAGCGAGCAGGTACATGTAGGTAGACCTTTCGCAGATATTCGGGTACTTGAAACACAAAGTTTTATTAATTTTGTGCGCCAAAGGTTGAATCATCTTGTTATGTTATGGTATCCAGCAGGATCAGACTGCAATGCATATTGCCTAGGTTTACAATATTATGTGTACCTTACTAATTCAGTCGCAAATGTGTGTAACAACTTGTTTTAAATAAATCATTACTTAGCGAAATCCCTGATTGCGAAGCATGTGAGCGAGTGGACAGCCCACCGGCGAAAAGCCGTAGCTGTCGCTCATTACATCTACGAATCATTCATTTACGCTTTGTCATGCGTAACACAAATGTAAAGGCGGAGGAGCGTCGAGCCGTCGACTCTAATTTAGGGACGACGTGCCTTATTAGTGAGATGAATTTATCAATATTTCACAACATAATATTGATATCTGATTAAATATTGCTCAGCAGACCCCTGGAGTCGGTAAAACAAGACACAAGTAATCGTCTAATGATTTCCTTTTTTTGCTTCGTAACCTTTATTAGTTTTTCACGTCGCGTCGGCTGCGGCGGCTGCGGCGGCTGCGGCGGCCGCGGCGCGGCGGCGGAACCAATTGAGAAATCTGTCTCGCCGTAACCAGAATAATAACGCGGAATGGCCGCGGCCATTAGCGGCTTTCCTGCGGCACGGCTTGCTTTGCTAGACTACCTCGTAGCTTAATCGTTGACTCTTTGTATGACTAAAATAATCTTGGCAAAATAGTATTAAACATGCTTGTCTACCTTTAGGTACCTGAAACGCCGCACCGCTGCACCGTAGGCCTGCTCCCCTTAGGTTGCTAATATCCCGGACGGTGGCCACTCTCCATCAGGTGGACCGTCTAACCGCGTCCCTCCGTAGTCCCTCGTAATCAATAAAGATACCTTTATAAATAAATAAATAAAATAAATACATTAATTCAGAACTATGATTTCGACTGTGAGAAGACTCTGCCAAGCTTAAGGTGTTCGATTCAGTATGACTTTGGGTACTTGTTCAGATTTTAAGTTCATATTCAACAGACTGGTGTTTGAAACATAATTAATAGGACGCCTTCCTCAGGTTTCTGTAAATGTATTTATAGCACGGTTTCTATTTCAGCATTGCTATGTTGCGTAGTTGCGGTATAAAAGTTGAGGTACCCAGTGTGGCATGTCGGCGTTCTCATAGTGACAACGCACATAAGGTTCTTCACTTTCGTACATGAATCCTGTAAAACATATTTGTTCTGGATATTACCGCTTTCGATCACTGGGCTGTAGATATTACTTGTCACCAAACTTATATCAAAAGAAAGGAACGCAATATGACAGCACTAGCGTCCAATTACAAGCGGAAGAAAGCAAACGGTCAGCTGTGTAGAATGGGGACTAGACGTAATAGGTGTGCCTTTTATTGGCACGCGGCGGAGCGGACGTGACCCGCCGCGGCGCGCGGCAATTTAGCCCGAAGATGATATATTGAACAGAAAAGCGTACACTTATTAAAACATGGAATATATTGGCGATATAAAATGCCAGCTTGAATCACGCACAACTCAGCAAGATATAGCTAAGTTCATCTGGATATCGAGGGCCATAGGAAAGTATAGCCATAGGAAATCTCCATGCTTACAGGGTGGAGGCTAATGAAAACTGTAAAATTATTTCCAAATTTATCTAAATCTGGTAAGAGTAAGTAATCTTGTTGACCTATCTTTTTTTTTATACCACAAAGGTGGCAAACAAGCTTACGGCCTGCCTGATGGTAAGCAGTACCTATCTATCTATATACTTATATTAATATGTCAGGTCTGAAAGGCACTTACTGACTCATTCTACATAATTATGTATACGAGGTAAATATTCGTTACTATTTCGGCTAATTATTTTATTAGATATATCTACAAAACTAACAAACTTGTTGAGTCCGTGGCAGAACGGTCACATTTCTCGGATGGTCGCGGCGCGAGGGCGCGCAGGCCGCCCGGCCGCTCTCGCTATTAAGCGACGACTTGCACAGCTGTAAGGCAGCATTGGTAGCTATTTCTGACATCTGTGCCATAGAATAAACTATGATAAAAGCTATCGTTATTCACGTCCTCGCCAAGAGAGCCGGGCGGGCATTGATTGCGGGCGCGGGTCGCGGGGCGCGGGGCGGGGGCGGCTCAGCTGGAGCACCGATAAAAATACCCATAAAGGTCAATGGTGCGCGGCCTCGCCCGCCGCGCCCGCCTGCGCCCGCGCACGCCGACTGCACTGCAGGGACGGGGTTACTACGACAACGGTCAGCTTCAAACGTGGATGCTGGGGACAAGTAGCTTACGCTTTGACTCTAATTAGAGCACCAACCGGATGTTCAGGAACGGTTTCGTACTTTTAGGCTAATCGAACTTCAAGGTTTTGAACTAAAACTGACTCGGGAGCCGATTGGCATCTCATGGTATATTGTTATAAGTGCAAGTCCATTTTTATAATATAGAATCTGCCAAGTATGGCACCCTAGCGTATAACTATACACCAGAGCGGGCTCCCGCCGCGCCGCAGTATTCACTCGCCCGAGGCTCGCGCGGTATCTAATCAAGATAAATATCGGACACGACCACGCTTTGTCAAGAACACGACTCGTTATTTGATTTAATTAATCGATTGGGTCACCGTGCCGCGATATATAAAATATTAATTCTAAATATAAGCCCATTTTTAAAACTGGTATTATAACGAGTCACTTTTGTGATATGTCTAAACTGGGTCAGAGATAGCTACGTCAGGCGAAGAGTCGTATCTTTTTAGGAGGCTCCAATTGTACCCGAATAGTGTGGTCCGTATTGTCGGGGTCGCGGATCCATGTCGCGGCGTGACCCGCGGCGGCGGCTCTCTCGGAATAGTCCCCGCAGCAGCGCGATAACGCCACCGGCCGCCGCGCGCCGCCCGCGAGTCTGCGGCCGCTACGCATAGCCGGCGCCGCGCCGCTGCTGCATCCGCGGCAGAATAGCGGCTCCACAATCGCGTTTAACGCTTAAATGGTCCAAATATTGCTTCTGTTTGCTTATTCGATACTTTAGATTAGAAGACATCAAATCATTTAGAGTGACTGGCGTGTCAATAGTCCTTAGTTCATACAGTCCATAGTAATAGGCTAAAATTGCTTACTATATCCTGTAGCTGCTAAAAACAGAAATATGTCAGCCAAAGTTAATGCGATTGCCGTTATGTGTCTGTTGGGATAATGAAGCCAATATTGCATAGAATAAGCAATTTCTGGACACCATTTTAGCGTCAAATACGACTGGAGAGCCGCCATTCTGGCCCAGCCGCGTTCGCGGGATCCGAGCCGGAGCCGCCGCGGCCGCCGCGCGCCTCCCGCGCCCGCCGTTCTCGGAAAGCCGCGCCCGCGCTGCGCCGGCGCAACGTCTCTAAGCGGAATTCCTTATGCCTCGGCGGCTCGCGCCGGGAATGTAATCTGTCATAGATTACATTTCATCTCGCTTCTAATCCTAACTTCCATGAAGTATAACATTTGAAGATGTCTATATAAGAACCAGTCGGGCCGGTTCGCGTTGTGTTTATCTTTACTGTAGGCCACATGTGACTGGCATACTTTCTTGTGACTGTAGGTTTCTACCGTGAATCGGGCCCACTTTGGGAACACCTAAAAAGCGGCATCCAATTACACGCATCATTCAAATTATGTATTTCGTAAGACGTCTTTCTTCTTCTTTTCGAGTCGAGGGACTAAACTCTGACTTGTGTGAGTCGTCTTTGATATATTGTTATTAATTAATGCTGGTGCACTTGAGCCTCCTCACGCGAGTCCATAAGTTTCGCCGTAACCTCGACTTTGGGCCGGCGCGCGGCGGGGGGACACCGCAAACTTGGAATAGAAAACGCTGCTGCTAATTATCGGGTTTACGGAGAACGGATCTGTCTATCGCCAGCCGCCTTGTCCGATGTCCGTCGCTGACAGGAGGCGATGCTAGATATTTCTGCTCTGCGGGACACCACATGGTTTATTTTATACATAATCTGCCTAGCAACGTTCTAAATAAATGAGGTAAAAATTCTTGAATTTCAGCAGTCACCTAGCCTATGGACGTTTGCTATACCGGGGGCATCACCCACGCGTTGCCGACCCCGTAAAAACCTTTTTACACCTTTATTAAAGAACTCCGTGTTGTACTCTGCAGGGAAAACCTCTTCAGGCATCTACTTCATTCCACAACCTTAGTGTGCGTGGGAGAAAATTCCTTTAGAACCGCACAGTTCGCGACCAATTTGGCTCCAAGGCGTGAAGATGAACTCTAGACAGAATGTAGCTGTAGGCATAACGTCAAACAGTACTTGAGAACAAACACCGTTTTGTTTATCTTTGTGCGTGTGTCATGACGACGTCACTTTAAAAAAGTATAAAAGTAATTATTTTTATAAATTGTCAACATTTTTATTCTTAAAAAAAAAAAATTGATTTGGTAATCTTAAAAAATACATATAATATGTTTATATTTTACCTACTGCGTGAAGCCAGTGGACAAAGTTAAAAATGTTTTATAGCGAGTAAAATAAATAATAGTAGTTTATCTACACTCTTAGCGTAATGTTCCAATTACATATTCGAAAACAGTTGTTTAAGGAAAAACTTTTTTCACGCCAGTCGATAAAAATTTAAAAAATTACTTTTCGATACAGCATTTCCCATACTATTTTCATTACAGCTGTATCGAAAAATAACTTTATAATCATTATGCAACACTTTTCTTTTGTCGGGCGCCGTGATACGGCTAAATGTAGGCTGAATACCTAAATGTCTTCAACAAATTCAAAATTCCTGTTTATATTTGGGATCAGTTCATAGTCTGTGGTTGTGATTGTGTACATTTGGAATTATTTTCCCGCTAAACAGAATATTTTTTCTAATTGTTGTAATTTGTGTTTGTGAATGTGTTTTCTTGTTTGAAGCAAATAAATAGATAAATGTGAATGTAGTGAAGTGAATTTCCCGCCGCTTAATATCCTCGACGCGTAGATACAACAGAACTGACTCGCAGTTACTTCCAGCAAAGTTGAAAATATTATAGGTACGAAATTTTAACATGATAATATGAGTGTAGATAAAGTAGTGTATGCAACTGCATATAATTAGGTATTATATGACAGTTGCATAAACTACTATTTCGATACAGCTGTAATGAAAATAGTATGGGAAATGCTGTATCGAAAAGTAATTTTTTAAATTTTTATAGACTGGCGTGAAAAAAGTGTATCCTTAAACAACTGTTTTCGAATATGTAATTGGAACATTACGCTATGAGTGTAGATAAAATAGTAAATATATGTTATGGTATTATTTATTCGTATAGCAAAAATACAATATACGAGAAACACATTCAACTACAAATTTAAATCAAGCGAAGTCAGCCATTTAATTGCTTCGTCACTAAGGTTATGGTATGAGATAAATATATACGTATTACATTTTTGTCAACCACTAATGACTATAACATTTGTTTAACGCGTGTAAAATGCAAATAAAAAACATGTACATAAAAAAAAATCGCCAATAACGAAAATGATCTAATATTATTAAGAAACGAAAACGCTAAAAAGATTGATAATGTGTACAACGGTCCATATACTGTTATTGCAGATGAGTCACCAAACGCAAAAATGATAAAAGATAACAAAATTGAAACTGTGCACTTAAATAATAATGTACTTTAATAATCATGTAATCGTTATATAACTTATGTACGCATACCTAATGTACTTGTAAGCAATATCAATATTGTATTTGATTTAATTAAAAAACAAAAGAAAAAAAATTATTTGGGAGGTGTAGTATGTATCCTTATTATGCATAAGAAATACAATAAATAGGCTTGCCTTACTACTAATATAGCCAGTACTAACTCAGCCTCGGACATCGTTTGATTTACCTAACGCCCCGGCCTCGCACCGTTGCACAAGCGGTAGAACACACAAAGGGAGGGAAAACACATTTTCTTCAAATTTAGGAGTTCTAGGGCAAATATACATCGCGACTTCAAATTCATGATACCATGGGATACTATCTCTGTGCTTGTGATAACAAACCACTTTTACTTGGCTCCAACACTAACATTGCAAAAAAATTTGCAGTTTCATACAAAATTGAAAACGAATTCGGGCAAAATGCATGGAATAGCTGATTTTTTTGCAATTTTAGATATGGTGCAAAGTAAATGTTGGTGGGGTTGAGTACCCCTTGGTATCATGAATTTGAAGTGGAAGAAGTAGAGCGTCAGCGTCGCACTCAATACATAATCTCGCCCTAAACACCCCCATATGGTGCAGGTGTCAGTAGTGCACGTTATTACGTAATATAAGAACCTTATTATGTATTATAGGTACCATGATTGCATAATCTAGAGCAATTTATCAATTAAAGCTATGGCAGAGCTCTTAAAAATAGCATACCAATTTGCAATCCAGTGTTCTCAATTATAATGCAAGCCACATTATAAGAATCGTGAATCAATATTTATTTAGCCACCTACTATTGTGCGCGGCCCCGTAATCGCCGTTCAGTCCATTGTTTGTGAAATATGCGCGCCGCGCTACCTGCAATATGGCTTAATGTTGGAAAACAATATGCAGGTATCCGAGCATATTGTGATTTCCTAGTTATTCACATTATAACTCGGCGAGTTTACAAAATTCAGATGGAGAGAAATTAAACATTTTGCCGTCGAGAGCAGTGCAGGGCAGCGTACAATTTGAAACATTGAGCGCATTGAGATAATATTATCAGTTAGCTCGCAGGCCGTATCGTCGGTACCTAAACGCGTAGGTTTCTCACGAGCCGTCCGCCGGGCGACGCGGGCGCGGCTGCGCGGGCGCGGGCGCATAGATCAGCTTAATTAACCCCTTAACGCGAGCAGCACGCCGCGCCGCCGCGCGCCGCCTAATCTCACGGTGTAATCGCTGCCCTCGCCGAGGCTCCGTTCCACCCCACTGGACGTGATCCCTTTTTTCTATGCTTTTAATTTATCCTCGGCAATTTCGGTAAGTTGGTGAGCGGGCGCAACAAAAAGCGATCTCCGCGCACAATGCGCTTCCTCCCCCGCCCGGCCCCCGCCCCCGCGCCGCCCCGCCGGGCAATTACAGAGTGCAGCGCCGTAATGACACCGTCCGATGCTGACGAGCCGACCCGTACTTTACTACTCTATTTTTCGATATGCAGGGAGAGTCGTTTCGTTCAATACTCACCCCTACACTCTACATTGTAGACTATCTCGTCTAAATAGAGTCGCGCACTGTAATATTCTGGTAAATGAAGTTGCGATGAGATTTAAAGACCACGTATGAAACTACTACTTTTATACTGAATTTTAACTCATTACGTAGCGTAGAAGGGCGCCGGTAGCCTTGTTGAAGGGGTCCGAATCGTAAGCGAGAGGTACTGGGTTGTAACTCCAGTGCCACCTTGTAAAAATGACGCTTTTATGAGTTATATTCATTAGTTGAATACTAAGCGATACTTATACTTTACTTACTAACCTGCACATTCAGGCGTGGAATGTGTAATCATCATGATGATCAAATGTGGTCAAGTTCCCCTGTTACCAGGGTCACGGAGATCAGATGGAACTCTCTCTAATGCAATTACCTGATCAGCCGTATCTAGATCATGGTCAAGACGGACCGCGGGCCCTCGTACGCGAGTACAAGAGGGACATCAACACCAAGATTATTACGTAGTTTAGAAGAGAAGCATACGAACTCTATTGTCCGACTTTGTTTATACAAAGTATTTAGTGAAAACAGGCATTCAACAGAAAACGAAGCTATTGATTTTCAGGCCCGCACTCGTGACAAGTTAACAAAGCGGACATGAAAGTAAACTGTAAGTACTCTTACCGCCGCCGCCATCCATGGCGAAACAGCGGCGGCGGCGGCGGGGCGGCGGCGGTGGCGGGGCGGCGCGGGCGGCCGAGCGCGCCTCGGCCGCGTGACTCGCGGTTTGCTCATCACCGCCGCCGTGCTGAGTGAAATCGCAATACCACGAATTACCACAACTTATAATACTTACTATTCGTAATGACTACGGGTAATAACTGAATCCTCCAACTCTAATTATTACGCGGCCGCGATTTCATCTGCGTAGAATAACAAATTAATGCTTCCGGAAATTTCCATTAACTTTCCGAAATCTTAATTCACAACACAATTGTTGGTACTAGGTTTTGCCTGCGACTTCGTATGCTTAATACTCTATTACCTACGTATGCTAAGTTCTCACGGGGACAATGCAGAAAGAATTTCAGGATAAAATAAAATATTTTGCCTTTCCTTTAGTATGGGTTATGCTACATAATACACATATGTGATGATGATGCTACATAACACAACCAACTTTTTCTTAAACGACGGGCTTTCAAAAGTCTATAATTAGAGATATGGGCTGGAGGGTGATGAGTCAGTAGGGACATTGCTTTTTGAGATGATGTCTTTCGTTATCATTCGGTCGGCATCGGGGTCGCCTGGCCGCGGCGCGCTCCATACACTTAATTCCCAAGAAACCCGTCCTTCTGTAAGGGTCGAACATAGATAGAGCAGATAGATACGAGCGTAGCTGGAGTAAAGTATTGTACGATATTAATGACAGCCCGCCCTACTATTTATTATTATTTACGATGTTGAGTTTTAGATGTTACTTAAGTCCGTGGTTAGCAGTGGCGAATAGTAAAAAAGGTAACCGATTTACACAAATTTTGACATTGGTAATATTTTAAACAATTGTATACATTAAAAGTTTTCGTCATAAAATGCGCCTAAAGTAAGTCAATGACATTTTTTTCAAAGCCACCAAAAAATCTAGCTGCCCATTGCAGACACTTAATTGTAAAGGAAGTAGATTAATGTAAGTATTACCTGCTTTTTGAAAGGGCCTAATCCTTTCGACAAAATTAAATGCCACCCTACGTCACCTAATAATAGTACGTAGTTACCAAATTGCAGTATCAAAGGCATCAATAGAGGTTATTACTCGTCTTACTCCGGAGATTTCTAAAACACTGTATAATGTATACGCATAGGTATATTTAATACTGATATCACTAAATGGGTCGAGCAGTTCGAATTTTTTTAAATTAGGCTAGTTAGCAGCAAAGAGTTGTTGATGAGGTTCGGCTGCGGCGACCGCGGCCGCTTACATAATACGGCATAAACGCATACTCGCGTCGGCGCGCGGCGCTCGGAAAAGTAATCAGTAATCACAATGAGAGATTGTATGCAAACGGCGGCGCGGGTCGCGGGTCGCCGGGCGACACCGCCGCATTTAAATGTTAACCCTCGCCGTGTCCTGCACGGGACCATACATACATACTTACGTACATAACGTCACGCTTTTCTCTCGTATAGATAGGTAGACACATTGTTCCACCTGCTCGGTCGTTCGGCTACATCTAGCATCTCTCTACATACAAAATGTGCACATGAGGGATTTCAAGTTAGATTTAAAAGACGAAATCGGGATCGGGTTTTCAGGATATCACCTTTTATTACTTCGGAGCCGACAACCCAGGATAGGATGTCTTGGCGCCGAGTTATTGGGAGAGTCAACCCTATCTGAAGTGGGATAGAGCAATGAAGAGGAAGTATAAAACACTAAAATTTATTTGATTATTGACCCACAATAAGTAATATATACACTGGCTAGCTGTACGAGTACACAGCGATTCAATGTTTGACCGGAACTTAGATGAACCATAGGTGTTATATGCGATAGTCGTCGCTTGTCGTCCTTTCGTTTGTCAATATTAAAAACGGGGGCATGTGATGCCAGATAGGAATTGATGTAGGCATTAATTTTCAATAAAAATATGAAATGCTTTCTCATCCTGTAATAGAAGGATCGGACAAGTCTGCCCTCACTGGCCCACACACGCCTATGCGTGGCTGTAATGCATAACTAATATCTAGTGACTGTTTATTTGTAAATATAAGCGTAACACCATGATGATCGAAGACCATGAATCATGATAGACATTATAGAGCTTGTATTCGGACAAAAATGAATCTGCTCTACATAAATCTACTTATAAATGTTAGTCGTTAGAGGGACAATTAGACTCTACTAGTGTTATTTGACCACTGTCTGTACAATTTGACTAAGGTATATATGGTTTGTAGAGTTATAGATTGTAGAGTTAGGAGCTTAGATCTCCATGTGATTTAATTATTTAAAATCTTTATAAATTCAATTCAATTACTTAATTTCAAACACATGTCCATTTATGGAGTTGTGCAGTTGACAATGTCACTTCGTAATTTCTACAAAAGTAACTCCTCAAGTTATATTTTTTACACCTAAATTAACAAGTTTGCACAGAGCACTGGCGGAATCCGATGAAGGTAATGCCAGGGCACTGCTACACCACCCAATATCATATTTACATTTGAAACAAGTTGCATCAAGACATGATATACGTCTTCAACCTCCCCACAATCTTTACAATTTGGAGAAGATCATTCCTTGTCCATCATATAACCAAAATTGTTTAATGGAATGTGTCCAGAACATATCCTCATTGCCAAACCAAGGTGCTTCCAATTTACTGAACAACTATTGATCAAGGCACATGTAGAGTTTCAGCTTGATTTGTTTTATACCAGATTCCTTTTCATTTGTATCTCTCATCGAAGTATTGCTTCCAAATCTCAGTACAATTATTTTGATTTGAATGACGCAGTCAGTGTAAAATGGAGCAATTATTAAATCAATACAGCTGTAGTGGCCTCACTCGCCAACGGGTCAGATATATCGTTGCCTTGGAATCCATTGTAACAAGTAAGTGCCATTATTTATTTATTTATTTAATACTTTATGCACAAAATAGTACAAAGGTGGACTTAAAGTATTATTATCTTTACGGTTCAATATTTAAAAAAATCACGTCAGTAAATTACTTTTTATGAGAGGTAATATTTTTGAGCTTTTTAATTTTGTATGATTGTAATGCTTTCGTAGTTGTTTCATGGTCACAGTGGTTCCTAGGATTTCGTCACAGTTAACTTTTTCGATTGATGATTGTTTAAATGTACAATTAAGCTTACTTAATAACACTTGTGCAATAAAACATTCCGAGTGTAAACCTATAATGTAATTACGGTACAATACCTAGTATTTATTGTTAAATATCAAAGTAACTTTATGAAATTAAACTGATAAACTTTTCCCAAGTTTTACTTACCAATCAAATCTCCTGTTTTTAAATACTTGTGTGGTACTCATAAGATTAGATTGTCGTGTTTAATTTCAAGTTACGGAAACTTATTAATTGAAAACATAAACTTCTGAATCACACACATCCACCACTAACGTTTACGAAAGACCTCATAAATACGATTGTTTCGCTTTCTTCTAGCTGGCCGCCGAACGCTGCCATTATAAATTTCCAATTAATCGCTCGAGGGCTATCAATTTATACCGGCCGTAAAACGGTCGGAGCGCGCCGGCGCCGCCCGGCCACGGTGAGGGTACGGCGGCGGCGGCGGCGGCGGCGGCCTGCGCGGGCTGGCTTTGCTTTGATTACTATTTCAATGGCCCGGCGGGGTGGCGCACCGATCATCAAATAAAATGCTGTCGTGAATAACATGGTCACCCCGCGTCGCCCCCGCCGCCCCCGCACCCCCGCGGCGCCCGCCGGCGGCAGGTGAACCGAGTCGCGTTTCATCCCGACTCGACAAATTCGCTCTCCGATGAAAGAAATGTCCGGCGCGAATCGCGATGGGGCGCGGGCCGCGCTCGGGGCCTATTCATTGTGACGATTTGTCCGTTATCGACGACGTGAAAAGGAAATTGAAAAAGCGATTCCAAAAGTCTTCTTAATTCTTTAGCCAGAGTTTTAAATTCTAGCAACGTTTATTATGTATAAGCACGTATCACATATCTGTATTTGTACATTGTGCGGTATAAAATTGTCTAAATTTTAAAATCATGAAACACCGAAAAAAGTATGTTATTGTACCTAGGTAGTACTTAACTACAAAATAAATAGAGTAGTAGGTAGATACGGTGTCCAACAGAGTAGTAGTTGAGTAGAATGTAGAACCGGCATTAGCTGACTCAACTTGAGATTCCGTACAACGGGTAGGTAGTAACGTTTTTGTTGAGTATTTTCAACACCGCTATCTCGAAGCCGACTGCCAGACGCGAGGTCTCAACGAAACCCTCCGTGGAGGGTGTTCGCGCCCAGCAGTGGATCGTTATGGTATCTTGATGATGAAATACGAGCCATACCAGGTACCTGTGATTATAACTACTTACTTGCTTAATCGAATTACTTTCAATCTAACTTTCACCCCTTTAAAGGACTGCCTTTCTGATTCCTTCTGTTTACTTTACTTTTCGAGCTTTCACTTTCTGATTTGGAATAATGATTAAAAAAACATTTTTTATATTGGATAGGTATACATGGAGTTCTGGTCAAATATTTTTGCTATGTGTGTGGGCGTACTTATATGAAGTATATTTCAACAAGTACACACCAATTAGAGTAGTGAGCAGCGCCGCCGCCGCCGCCGGCGCAGCGCGGCTTCTCGCGTGCACATTCAAATACAATAAAAATCCCTTGCGTTATCATTTTCAACCATTAGTAGTGCCTACTATTATAATTATATCTTTGGATATAGTGTAAAACTGACAGTTCATTTAATAACGGGTAGGCAAACAAAAGCGACAAAGTATGTCGCTAGTGGAGGCGGATAGGTTATATTTTTGTTAGGTAGGTACTTGTATATAGATATTTGTATAATTGTAGTGATAAGTTATAGGCTCGGTAAGACCCAATATTAAGCTGATATAGCGATGCAAATCGTCTCACTTATAGCAAACCTTACACTAAACTACTTACGAAACGGATTACAGTTTCGGTCGGTTCCAGGTAGGTGCCCGTTTGAGGCGAGCAGGGGCTGGCCGCTAGTCTTGGCAGGGCTACTTGCAAAGTGGGATAATGTAGATATATAGTTTTTATATCACTTGATGACGATTATACGATGATGGGAAGTGATACCAGATGCATGCTGTGGTCACTTTTAAGTAATTTAACACTTAGTTAAGTATGTTAGTCATAATCAATGAATTGCTATATTATCTTTTTTTTGTATTAGTGTATAAGTTGTTAGTGATCCTCAATAAACGAAAAAACACACCTCTGGTAACAAAATAGAGAACCGCAGAGGTGTGCTGTCACTGTGACCCTTATTTTGTCCATGTACCTACGCTGTGTGTATGCCCTATCCTACAAACCGGAATACAACAAGCAATATTAGGTACTCTAGGAATGCTCATTCGCGTACTGTAAACATACGTAGAGCATTCCTAAATGTGGACTCACGGGAAACAAGTGCTCTGAAAATAGGTTTCTAAAGGTTTGTTCCTTTGAGATTTAAAAAGATGAAATATGCATGTACGAGCCGGTACACTTTTTATGATAGAAATGATAATTCGGAAATATTGATAAAGATGATAGTTTATTGATTAATATAATTATGCTAAAATGATGGATGAATGAGAATGAGTGCGCGTCCGCCGTGATTCGGTACAAGTTGGAAATTAGGTAATTTAGGTCAAATCGCGGTGGCGCGCCGTGAAATACGCTAAGTCGACAACATATCAAAATGTATGGTTGCACCGTACAATGCAAATGGAGAAAAAGATGCCTATAGAACATAATAACGTATTGGGACAAATAGCATCTGTGTATGAACAAAGAAATGGAACAAAGAACGCAAAGCAAAATTTATTTTTGAAAATAAGGGCCTGACTCCGCACGATGTTTGATCATTTAGTTTTTTAAAAAAGATGTGAAGGGAGAAAACAACGAGGGAATGTTCTATCTCTATGTTACTCTGATAGTAACACCGGTGAAAAGTACAAAAATTCCACAAAGTAGTTTTAAATAGCACACTAGTGGCATACAATCGGCAGCGGCGCAGCTCATTAGCGGCGGCGAGCAGCCGGGCGGCGGCGGCGGCGGCGCGCGGGCGGCGGCGGTGCGCGGGCGGCGCGGCGGCGGTGCGCGGGCGGCGCGGCGGCGGTGCGCGGGCGGCGCGGCCCCGCCGAGCCGCGGTGGAGCGCAGCACGCGACGCCGCCCCGCATGTCATTAAAAGCGAAAGCCGATTTTCCTGTTTTCGTAGCTCAGGACAGACACTTTAGGAATACAATAACAAATATATTTTAACGAGGCGAGCGGGGCGCAGCGGCCGCTGGAAGGACAGCTACGTGGCCGGCGTGCGCACGCCCGCATTACCGCGAGGGCGCGCTTGGCGGCTGGCGGGGCCGTTTTCCTGGGGCTCCGGAAGCGATAATAGCCCTCGCGCACTCGCACAACGCGCCGGGACCACCGATGACTGCAAAACCACATCACACCGCCACATCCCGCTCCTTTATCAGATATAATCGTGCACGTTTCCTGCACTATGCGTTGCGATGATATCAAAACCCTTTGTGATATACAAAGTCGTACATGGTTATGTTCTATTTACGATAAGGATGTGATCACAGAGCCGCGCGGGCAGGATGCGAGGGCGGGCGGCGGCGAAGTCGCGACAAAAACGCGCGGCGACGCGAACTCGCTCGGCAAACACCATTAGGTCCGAGCCCGGCCGCGGCCTACCTGCCTGCCGCCTGCCGCCTGCCGCCTGCCGCTGCCAGCGAACCGCACACTCGCGCACCGAGCCTGTAAAAACTCCACGCCGTCGCACTTATTAGAGTAAACACGCTAAAGCCGGCCTAACGCGTAGACTCAGTCAACATTCGTCCGCGCTCCGAGTGTTTTATGTTAACTCAAACATCCCATTTAAGTATTTATCTCTACACGTTTCTGAGAAACGATCCGCTGAGCAACGAGCGACGGGCTCTGCGCGTGTTATCTTTCGGTAATTTGAGAGCCGCTCGCGGGCGAGCGCTCCGTGCCGAGCGGGCCGGGCGCGGGCGCGGGCGCGGGCGGCGGGCGGCGCGCGGGCGCATTCTCCGCTACGCTACTGAATAAATATTAGGTGTACTCTATTACACAGTTAATGCAATAAGTAGATGCTTAAGAGCCCATACAGACGTACACGATTTCTGCGCAAAATGTTTATGCAATTTTGACATTTGTATTCTAATGACAGAAAACTTATTTAATTATTTGTAAACAATCGCGCAGCGCCCGCCTAGTCACCGCGACATCATCCGTGCTATTATGGTAGGCTGCGTGATTTAGGTGCCATTCCTGTTCGGGCGCTACGCGGTGATTAGACGGGAGCGACACGCACGCGATTTGTACGCGGCTACGTATAAACAGACTACAAAAAAATAGTTTTCAAAACAGTTCCATGGCATCGATCGTGCGATATATTCTCGAGGATCTGTTATCGACATGGTGGTGACGTGGGCGGCGCCGCGGGAGTCTCGGTTCAAAGTCCTGAGGAGTGGAGGGCAATTGAATGGAACGTGTCTATTGAGTATCGAGGGCTCGCCCTCCCCCCGCCCCGCCGCCCGCCGCCCGCCTCCGCCCGCATCCGCCGCCGCTTCCTTTGTGGAGTCCCGGCGCGGCCGCCTCGCTAGTCCATTTGGAACCCACCGCGACACGGATACAACCCAGTTGCACTTGTACTGTCACTATGACGTTGCGTTCGTTGCAATATAGATAGAAGATCAAGAAAATTATAATAAGTAAAATGGCCGCTTTCCATCAGGTGGACCGTCTGATCGTGTAGGTAGGTAGGTAATAAAAATTATGAGTAAGTCCAAAAAGTAGAGTTCAGTGGATAATAAAAGTATTTCGTTCGTCAATTAAAATAAATATGAGTAGCTAAATTTAATTAATAAAGCGTTACAGAGTGATCTTAAACTAGTCTAAATGTTTGCACTTGAATTTCAAGGTCCTTATAACACTACCCTCGTGTGGGGTCGTCCCTGCGCTGCGCTGCGCACTGTACAGGTAGGTAAGGTATAGGTATATTTAGGTTAGTATTATGACTTATAATAACATCCTGTCTCAAAAGCTTGTTATAAGTATTTTAAATATACAGTTGCTGCTGTATAGTGAAGAGCTTCTAATAGATATCTACATGTTTCTGTTATCAATGCTTTCATGTATTTATTCATGAAACTCGCTGCGCAATTCAAATCATTGTTGGAACTCCAGTCCATAATGACTTATTTATGATACCATGTTACGAGATGGGGATAAACGGATAGCGCGGACTGTACTCATAGGTACTTAATCGAGTAGTGTTCCCCTCGCAGCTGGCTCGGGGCACCGGCAGCCCGTCCGCCGCGCCGCCGCGCACCGCGCACCGCGCACCGCGCACCGCTCACCGCGCACCGCGCACCGCGCACCGCGCACCGCGCACCGCGCACCGCGCACCGCGCACCGCGCACCGCTGCTCGAGTTCCCGCGCCACAATGCAAACAATGGCGGCTCTCCCCGCAACGCCACCAATGCTGCACCGACATTATCTAAGGAATATAATTGCTTTCGTGAAAACGCCATTGAAAGGCATTCCGTTGGCATTGTTCATTTTGTCACTGACAGTTTCCTTTATGTTGTCGTGTTACTCATTCAATACTATCGCGGAACCGATTGAACGTTACATCGGGTTTATTGTCAGCGCGCTGCTGGCTGGCTTTGTGCGCCGCGGAGCAGCGGCTGGGCGGCTCTCTGGCGTCGCCCGGCAGGTGGCAGAACCCTCATCAGGTTGTTTCCGCCTGGATTAACACCACCTGAGGGCCATGGACACTCTTATAGTTTATACTTCTATGCCGAAAGCTTACGTACATCATTGTTGTTTTCCGATTTGATGGATAACGTAACCAGTAGTTACTGGAATGAGGCTTGTCAACTGAATACTCCGAGTGCCTATTTTTCTCGCATTAATCAGATATGTTTGAATCGTGGAGTTATAGTCGACGGTGCGCTGTCTACTTGCTTCTCACCGGAGTCGTATTAAAATAAAATGCGGTCGTCGTGTCCTCCGCCGCCGCGGCATGGTTACAATAAAAGTGTAATAACTAAGGTCCCTCGGCGTGTACAAGCGGTGGCTCTCGCAATTATGACAATTTTACTTGCTAATTCGTGAGCCGCATTAGGCGTCCGCCGGCGCTAACACGGTTAGAGCGGCGCGGCGCGGCGGCGGGCGGCGGCGGCGGCGGGGCTCCGCGCACTTGACACCTCGCGCGCTAACCGCCGCCGCACGGACCCGAGCCGGTTGACTGACTGCCCAACCGACTATACCTACCTCTACATAGATTCCTTGATCCAAAAATATCGTCCACAATCGAAGTTGAACCGTTTGTGAAACCCTTAAAATTATTTGCTCTATTAATGGCGTGTTTACCAATAGGTACTTACTCTCAGTAACACAGTCCAAGACTTGGCTATTAAACTAAGCAAATATGACGAAACAAAGGTTTTTATAATTGTATTTTTTCTAAGAGCAAAATAACCCTGAAAACTGATACTTTCTCTACAAAGTAGACTATACAATAGGCCGCATTACCTTTGCCTACCTGCACTTAAAATACGTGCGAGTGCACCTTACCTTATTTTATAGACCGCGAGCCAGAAACAGATTTTCATGACCAAGTTCCTCTCGGGCGGTAACTTGAAAAAGGCTTTAGAGAGTTAAACATATAATGAAGGAACATCAACGTCAGCTGCGTTGACTTGGGTGGGTTAAGCAGCGGTAATCTCCTTCGTACGTAAACAAACATAAAAATTCAGTAATTTCTACCCAACTGAGAATTCATAGAGTTACAGGCTAACCTTGGCTAATGAGGCTAATCTAGATAAAAAAGAAATCAACTAAGCTAGAGGGGTGGGTAAAACGTCACGTACACCTTTCAGGGCATCAGCTGACCATATTTCCACCGAGATATAGCGGCTGACTTATTTTGTTTATACACAATAGCTTACAAACATTATCTGACAAATTTTCGTCTGAAAGGAAATCAATGAAAAAAAAATGATGTTTACAAGTTCGTGTGAACAGCTGACGTATTACCCACCAATAAATAAATAAGTAAATAAATATGATTGGACAAATTCACACAGCGACATCTAGCCCCAAAGTAAGCAAAACATGCGTTATAGGTGTTAGATCTATACTATAATATTATAAAGAGGAAAGGTTTGATTTTTTGTTTGTTTGTTGGTATTGAATAGGCTTCGAAACTACTGGACCGATTTCAAAATTTCATTCACCGTTGGGAAGCTACACTATCCCCGGGTGACATAGGCTATATTATATTTTCTAAAAAATTACGGATCATTAATAAATTCCTTACATCGCGTGTGCAGCGAAAACTATTGATGATAGAACAAAATAATGTACTACGACTTTGCAGAACACATCATTATCTACAAAAAGTGTCGCGACAGTATATGTCTAACTATTATAGTTATGTCACAATAAGTGTCCCTTCATTTTCAAAATTTTATTGAAATGCCGCCGCTAAAAAACGCTCTTTATTTGTACCTTGGTATTAATCCTAATCAAAATCAATTACTTCATATTCACGACTGCTTCAATACCTTTATATAACTTTTTGAATTATTCAATTCAGACATTCTATTCGAAAGATATCACGAGTTTAAAAATGTGAATATTAGAAAAAAGTCGCGTGTTCGCCGCTCAGTCCGCTCGGCTATCACGGCAGCACGGGGTACAGGAGGGGAGTCAATGTCAAGAAATAAAGTGCCGCGCGGCTCACTCGTGCGGTCGGCTCCCTACCGAAATATAAAATAACAAATATTAAAAAATTAAAAAATAAATTAACAATAGTAACAAAAAAATTCAATAAAATAATAATCCCCATTTTCTGTATGATTTCTCTCTTTTTTAGTAACCCGACGTAAAAAGAAGGGTGTATGTGTGTGTGTGTTAAAATTTATAATTTATGATATTTTTTTTACGTACCCGTGCGAAGCCGCGGCGGCTGCTAATAACTAATAAACTACTCATCTACTTTTTTAAATTCATACTTATTATACATACTACACCCAGATCCGTAACAGACATTAAAATTCATAATTTCAATTTCAGAACCTGGGACCTCTGCGTGGCGACCGGCATGTTAATCAACTGAACTACTCAGGTCGTGAATCTAGGTCGTAATCAGGACCAATCTAGGTCAACTGACAAATTTTTTTTTCTAAAAATATTGGTGTAGCTATAACTTGACAAATTTTCAGTTGGGAGGAAATTACTAGATTTTTTACGTGCTTGGGAGGCTACTGCTGCTTATTCTACCCAAGTCGGCGCAGCTGATTTTCAGTGGCCTTCATTATACAACTCTCTGAAGCCTTTTACAAACTACCGCCCGAGAGGATGTGACTGAAGAAATTTGTACGTGGCTCTGAGTCTATTATGACCTCCCTCAGCGTAATCCCGTGCCGGGGCCCCCGCGCCCCGCGCCCCGCGCCCCGCGCGGCCGTGAGCCTCGTCAGCTGCGCCCCCTCCCGACCTCTCCCCCGCAACACGTGCTAGTTAGGAAAACACTAATTCACGTAGGTAGTACTTGAGAGTGACTCTATTTAGTGCTATTAGATATGTAACGCACAAATCACCGGTGCAGAGTCTCAAGTATGTATCAATTCTGAACACAATCTAAGGTGAATGTGCCTGGCAGAACCCGTAATTTATTAATTTTTAAGGGTTTCCAATTATATATTTTTTGTGACTTCAGGTTAGTTTCGGAGATTACCAATATACAAGCTTACAAGCATACAAACTTTTCCTCTTCATGTTATTAGTATAGTAAATATTCGTATAGACAAAAAGCCACCTCTGTACCGCTTCCGCGCGGTATAGCTAATTTGATTAGCTATACAGCGCGCTCTATGCTACATTGTACAGAACAGCCGGCTCAACCTAACTACGTGTATGCAATCTACTGCGAGTACCGACACAGTAATCTGTTGGCAACTCATTGCGTGGAATATTGTACCAGGGCCAGGGGATGGCTTCACATAATTCATCCTGGGCGAGCTCTAATCTGCGGCAGCATTGAGTTTGAGATCAAGTCGTAAACAAGGCTTCAAGGCAAGGTAATCGCATTGGGCCGCGGCCTACTGCAATCAGAACATGGTAACAGAACCTCAAGACTCGTGATGAAACAAACATTGACTCATTTCATTATTATGATAATAATTGTGTTCTCGACATGACATACTGCCTGTTGACGCCAACCTAAAATGAACGCAAGGCTCAATAACATTGTGCTTAAAAATATCGCCCTATATTTAGACTACCGACCCGTCCCGGCTTCGCACACGTACACATAATCTTGGTACCTACATACTTATTTCTTTATTAATAATTTTACATGTTGGTGACAACTTCAGGCCTAACTTGGGGCATGCGTCTTTAGTATTTTGTAGTTCTAATCAAATAAATAAGATGAACAAAGATAATGTTTCATGAAATGTGACTTGGGTTCTTCATGACCGAAATGTGACCGTGTGCATAATGATGACGCTCAGCAGGATTATACCTATAGATACGCTTTCGTCTTCCGCTCGAGCCGCAATCTCGCGTAACTACAAATCCCCACGAGTGTCACACTCGGCGCCGTTACGTTTTTCAACACACTCGCGAGGAAAAAACAATAAATGCCTCTGTTCATCAGTCTGAAGACAAAGATGGTGCGACGTCAACACGCCTCAGAGATACACGGCATCATGTATTTACCGGCGATGTGATCAATTGTTTACAATTAACAAGTTTCACTGCATTTATCTTGTTTAACGTAATGAGTTGAAAACTTATTCAATATTAGGAAGAAACGGTGGCCCTTGTTTTTTTCGCAGGCAAGGGGCATTCGTTTTCTGCTGGATGCTGGATGGGTGACCGGATCGAACTTTAGCGCCGCAACGAGCTCGCCACTAATTGGGTGTACCTCCTGATGCTATCTGGGGGCAGGGCTCTGTCACCGCCTTATCTATTTCTGCAGCCAAGCAACAAAAACAGCATTGTTATAATCCGGTTTGTGGTTTAAACTATAAATAAAGCTAACAGCTAATTTACCTTTTAAGCTAATAACCCATTATAAGCTCTCACAGCTTTTCATTATTAATTTAAAGGTTTAACTTCCGCCAACACAAAGCATATCTACTACAAACTGGTATAATCTGAATATTAGTCATACAATAAGTCTAAGATATTAAAGTTACATAGATAAGTGAAGAACTACATACCTACCTAGTATAGTACTAATTGGCAACGTTGTCAAGGCACAGCAACTAGGGACGTTTGCGAGATACTGCTGGGAATATTGATATTTAATTTGGAGATTAAAGGTAGAAATCAATCTTTCCCTGAGCTAGTTTCAACAAGAATGAGATTTTTTTTTTATACCACTAAGGTGTCAAACAAGCTTACGGCCTGCCTGATGGTAAGCAGTCACCGCAGCCTATGGACGTTTGCAATACCCGAGGCATCACCCACGCGTTGCCGACCACGTAAAAACCTTTTTAAAGCGTAAAGACATCCGCAATATCCACTCATTCTAGATGTCCTGGACGGCGCGGACGGTGGCCGCTATCCATCAGGTGAACCGTCCGTTCGCGGGCCTCCGTAGGCTAAAAAAAAAATTACGTATACTCTTTAACTCTAAGAGATGGAAGCTGATACATCTAGTCGTAAGATAGCTTAGCTTGGGAATCTTGAATTTGAAATTGAGAGGATCTTGACAGTTCACGGGCACGGCCCCCGCGTGCCCGTGAACTGTCAAGATCCTCCAGCACAACCGGGATATTTCACAGGTAAAGTATCTTTAGTCCAGGCCGGAAAACCACGCGAGTGCTCTAATTCATCGCTGAGTTCTTTATTACAGTGTCGGATGCCATGCGCTCGGCTCACGCTACACGCCGGGATGATGTTTCGCGCGGCGGCCGCGGCGGCGGGCGGCGGCGGCGGCGGCGGCGGGCGGCGGGCGGCGGGCGGCGGCCGCGTCCAGCGCGTCAAAGCCGCAGCCGCGGGTCCTGCCCTATAAATAACATGAAAGCGGGCCCGCGGCCGCCGCTCAAAGCGCCTTTCACGAGGACGGCTCCGCGCGGCCGCAATCTCCGACGGTTCGGCGCTATTTACCTTACCCACACCATGCCACTGACGTACTCTCTCTTACACACATCCACAGGCGCTACCTTTCTGAGTAAATGGCTTCGTGACAGTCCCATAATTCCCGGTGCGCTCTATTGTGTAACTTAAATGGAAGCGGCCGAGGATTTCATACGTTTGAAGGGTAACAAGTTTAGTAATCCGTTAAGGCGCTGCTCTGATTAACTGTCACGGAGAATCAGCCGTAAGCGTTTCATTATTATATTTTGAAAAGGGATATGTAGTTTTGAAAAAATAGCAACGTGGGGCGTAAAAATAAGCATTTCATATTCTTCATATCAAACAAAATATCCATGAATAAAATATCTGTTTTTCGATGAAAAGCATAGAAACAAACTTCAGAGGTGACTAAACCACCGGAATATACTAAATATAGTAAGTACCCCCATAAACAATAAGCTATAAAATACCTTTACGTATCCGTCATAAAAGGTTGAATCATTAGACCGGTATTTACGAGTGTATCGCCCGCTGGTAAAAAGCCCAGATAACTATACATTAAGTTGATAAAAAGCTTCTGTCTGTCTTATGAGTATGTGGAGGCCCATAGAGGTGCGGGTGGTGCGGGCTAAAGGTGCGCATGCACTAACTCCGCAGGGCAATACACAATGTGTGTTGGTGTAGAGCTAGTTTGGAGATTGCGATGAGTAGCGCACACTTTTTCATTGTAGGTACCGTATAGCGTAACTGGCCCTGAAGCATTGTATCAATATTTTTTAGCCAAAGCAACGCTTAATGGCGAAAGTAACCCGCTGTACCACCGCCCCGTTACTGTACCAAATATGACAACCGACAAGAGTAGTACATTCCTTCCTTGGTAGGTACCTATAGACCTTTAATACGTGTTGTTGTTACCGTGACTAGAAACTTTAGATAAAGACTAATCCAAAGTTTCATCGGCGCAAACTTGCCAAGGAGGTGAAACTGGGAAAGGCAACAGCGCGGAGATGCTGAATGCCAAAAGGTTCAACCGCGGATTTTTGCGTTCACATTCTTAGAAGCCGTGATCGCTCCTGAGTCAAAGGTGCAGTGACGTCACGAGCGGCCGCGGCGTTATCTCATCGCGGCTCGCGGCGGCGGGAACAATGGCGATGGCGCGCATAAATACGGGTTATCCCGAGATCAGCAGCTGTTCCAGCCCCTCCCCCCTCGCGCCCGCCCCGCCGCCGCCCAAGGAACTCTAGCTTCACGTTTCGCTCCCAGCAACAAAGTCTGTACCTACACTTACAAGCTACCTACGTGAGCTGAGCTGTAGACCACAACCCACTTTACGAGTTCTTAGACGACCTGAGTGGTTCAGTGGTCAACATGCTGGTCTGCCACGCAAGAGGTCCCGGGTTCGATTCCCGGCCGGGCAGAAATTGAAATGATGAATTTTAATTTCTGTTACGGGTCTGGGTGTTCTATGTATAATAAGTATGTATTTAAAAAAGTATTTAAGTAGTTTAACAGTTATCTAGCACCCATCGCACAAGCTTTGCTTAGTTTGGGGCTAGATGGCGCTGTGTGAATTTGTCCACGAATATTTATTTATTTATTTAGCCACGTACCGACGCGCGACGTGATCACAGTACTGAATACCAAATCTAAATGTCGTATTATACGGCTGACTTCTTTTCTTTAAATGTTTTTTAAATCGTTATTGTAAAGTAATTTAGAAAAATGAGATGAAAAATATTATATAAAAAAATTCCATGAAAAATTATCCAACTGATGGTGTAAACCGTATCAAAATCCGTTGCGTGGTTTAATATGCAGGCAATACAGACAGCGCGGAAAGCGACTAGGTTTTATACTAAGGATCCGTAGCTAACCACGAATAATAATGTAGCATATTATCAATCTACTATTCGTGGAAGTTTGCGTATCACTTTTTCACTTGGTGATTGATGTTTAACAGATATTTTAATCTTGTATTCAATCCACCCACCATGATAAAAATTAAATATCTTATTGTTGCTGGACGTAATCGCGTTGATGTCTTTGATAGGCAGCGGGGACAGCGCGTTGATGTCTTTATTGTCATAATTAAAAACGGAGTATTTTTTTATGTTTTTGTAAAAACAATTATGTAAAGTTTTACTATATTTATTTAAAACCCTATTCCTAATATGATGTTCATATGCTACACTTGGTGGTCTCGCACACACGTATCGCGGGGCTCATATTCCGGGAAGCCGTGTTCGCCGAAACAAGTTCATGGTAAGAAAATAGGCTCGTCGGTGGGCTCGGCTGGCCGGGTGTTCCTTACTTTAAAAAAAAAAGAACTAGATAGTGACAAACACGTAACGTCGAAGTAGAGAAAGGTAGAGAAATATATGTCGCTATATGCTATACTGTAGGTACTTAAAACAAAGTAAAGTAATACGCAACGTTATGACTGTGTGTATTCACACCACATCCACATGCAACGGCTCTGTTCTTCATTTTTATTTTATTCGTCTAGTTGTTTCATAATTTCATATTGTTTGTTTTTCTAAGTTTTGTTTGTGCATTTTTATTTTATTTTAAATTTTTGTTTTTTGACTCTGGAATCGAGGCACTGACCTCAAATAATACTTGTATTATAGAAGGTCAGTGCTTCGAACTCTTTCTAAGTCATTGTGGAATGTGTTTGTGGTGTTATTGTGTGTAAATAAATGTTTCTTTCTTTCTTTCTATTGCACGAGTCCACAGATGCACATCGTCATAGATTGAAGGTAACTTAGCTGACTAGAACTTCAGAACCACCAACTGGACCGACACATTCCTAATGAAGTAATGATATTGACTCACGCCGTCGCATGTCGCACGGTCTCGTCGAGAGTCGGTGACCGGCCGCCGGCGACAATGTTTACGGGGCACGCAGCTGTCACGTCACGGTCTGGCGCGGGCAGGGCGCGGGCGCGGGCGCGGGCGGCGGGCGGATGGTGGCGAGCGCGGGCGCGGGCGCGGGCGCGGGCCGGCGAGCGGGACACGGGCGGCGTGTCGGGCAAGGCCGTGTGCAACAGTGTTGCCAGACGAGAGTAAAACACGAATTTGTGATATTCTTAGAGCTGTCGCTTACATGCATTTAGCGACGCGTCTCTGGAAGGATGAGAAAGAAAAAGAAACATTGTACCGATTTTCACCGCTTTCCATCAGATGGACTGTTTGCTCGTTCCATCGTTTGTGACTGAGTTTTTCTACAAACGCTGTTTTATAAAAAAAACCGGGCTTATACGAATAGGACATGCACCATGAGGGTTCTGAACTATCACATATAAAACATTTCATCTAAATCTGTTCAGCTTGCTCAAATAGACAAAAAAAATCATTGACGATTGGAGAAACAACTCTTCTAAGACCTTGTATGAAATGTACATAAGAGATATTTGTTTTGTATGCCAATATGGTATATAGGTGATGACGTAATAGGCTACCGAATTTCGAATCTGTTTAATTCAAAATTTGTCCATACCGGATAAAGAGGATTCAGGAATGATGTAGGCTTTCGCATTCAATTCAAATGGCTCTTTAGACCATAATTTACTATTCTTGGTGAAACATTATTTAGAAAAAAATACGTGTTGGTAACAGAGCTGGCCGTATGAATGCTTGAAGCGTGCGGGCAACACTGCGGGCGGCGGGACGGGCGGCGGGCAGTCGGGCGCACGCTCCGCCGGGTCGTTCGCGCGCGCGTGTTTATTTTACAGTCGGCTGTTTACATATTGTGTTGGAAATGAATTTCGAGGTATCTGAACAATTGATTGAGGCCGTGCGACGCCACCCGCACTTGTGGGACGCGGAACATGAGTTCTACAGAGATAATGAAATGAAGCCGGCCGCGTGGCAAGAAATTGCAAAAAAGTTGCAAATGAAAAACGGTAAGTTGTTGTGTTTTATTACCCACATTGTATTTTTTCCGCGGTGTAGGTACTTACGTAAAGATACAGTTTAATTCCAGCTCATGCTTAGTTTCAACAGCGGCCGGCGTTGGCCAGTCGTGAGCCGTCACGTTTGAAAGTATTGTCGTATTCCGACGCGAGCGGAATCCAAAGCGAAGAATGCACACACATGCATTAAACTAGCTGTCGTAATGTAATGCAGAACATACATTATATCTTCCAGTTACTTACTTAAGTACCAAAAAATGTTGATGCGCAAAACACAACAAGTGATGTGACGTTCATTACATCACTCGTTACAGTATTTAATAGCAGTGATAGTAGTAGTACCCAAAAGTATTATGTATTACTTTTGTAGTAGGTACCCACCCTAATACTCAGGCCATCAGATGAATAAATTAATGTAGGTGTAACCGCAAATAGCATAGCGCATGGTGTCGGAGGCCAAGGTCCACTTTGGGTCGCTGAGCCGGTAAGTAAGTAAGTAAGCGCACATAAAGAGAAAGACTAGATTTCCAATATTAAATGTTAATAATTAATCACAATGTATGACACTAGTTATATTCTTACTTATTCATTAAAATGGTATGTGGTGGAATAAGTAAAGGGTAATGCGTATTCCTGCCGTCCATGCTCGCGTAATACGTAATGACCCATTACGTTGACAAGTAATTATAATGTTATAATGTAAGTATTGTGAGTGACATTATGCGCATTAGGTACTTACATACTTACTAATTTCCTAATTTTTACTTTCGATCTTGGGTTGGCTGGAAGAGGAGTTTCGCTCAACTTTCTAACATTCTGTTATTATAGTTTACTGAACCTTATTCATGTTACAGCCTTTGTAGCTAAAAGTAAGTGGAGAAATCTAAAGGATTGCTATAATAAATACAAGAAGAGCAGAACGGATATCGCTTACAAGAAATACAAGAAGTGGCCCTGGGCGGCGCAGATGAAGTTCCTGGACGGCGGCCGCCGCAGCGGGAGCGACAGCGAGTGCAGGTGGGCTTCAGTGTCAACCATTCTACCTTTTTGTTACTTTTTGATATCAGATAATTTGTATTTAATCGTTGGACAGCATGGCGGGCGAGGCTCCCGTGGAGTTCGTGGACGCGGCGGACGGGCTGGCCAACGCGCCGATCAAGCGAGAACCATATCACAGACGGGCAAACGAGAAGGAAGAATGTCTCGAAGAGAATACGTTAACTGATAATTTTGAAAACTATACTATGAACTACGAACCGCAAACGATGGACCGCGTCGACGGTCTCTTCCTGAGTTACGCTAGCACTTTTAAAAACTTGTCAGTAGAATCTCAAATAAATATAAAATTGCAAATGGCACAAATATTCGCAGAAGCTGAAACTAAAGACCTAATTCATACGATGAATAGTAGTAAGTAACTAGATAATTATAAACTCAAGGAAACGACATTGTTACAGGTACATAAAGATTAAAAAACTGGCCAAGACCTGGACAGGTCAGCCTTAGCATTTAAGGAGCGCCACATTCGTGTAACGTGGCATGGCATCCCATCCCACGAATGTGGCGCTGTCTAATGCACCTAGATTACTGTAGAGACCCTTTATAGATAGAGTTCATGCCAGATAAGATTGCTTTGAGGTTATGGCGTCCTTGTCATTGTTTATGTTGTGAGTTATTCGTATTGGCTGTCTGTCAAATTTAGTTCCTTTGTCATCCGCGAGCAATGTTATCTGCTCAAAGGTCTACTACAGGCAGTAGGTCTACTACAGGCAGTAGGTCTACTACCTATGCGTTACCTAAAAGTGGGATTTTTGTTATACCACTAAGGTGGCAAACTAGAAGGGTTATTTGATTGTATCTAGTAACGTAAGAATAAGAACCCTAGAAAATAAATTATTATCTACTTATAAGAAACACTCAACTTTTTATGCTCTTTTGGAGCTAAGCATGTGTTACCTACCAAAACATTTATGACCCACTTTTCGACTATGTTTTCTTGCAAAAAAAAAGGATTATAATTAATTATTAAGGAAGTAGTTACTATACTATATTTCTCCTGCCAAGCAACAAGTTTGAAAGGTAAATTAGTACACAGCTACAGCATAATTTATGCGCAAGTAGGATATGTCATGTTAGCCCTCACAACACCAACGCACCTGCGATTCTACATTTTGTTACATGAGACTTGAATTCATCATCATCGTCATCCGAGCGGTCAATCCCGGCTACTGCCGGGTCCGCTTTCCTGCTTTGATTTCCCCACTTTGCCCGATCTTCGGCATCCTCACGTCGTAAGCCGTTGGCTCTCGCTGTTAACTCGGCGATGTCAATCCATCGCTTCTTGGGCATTCCGCGGGATCTCTTTCCTGATACCGGCAGATTGAGGCACCTATTTCCCACGTATCCCTGGGGCTTACGCAACGCGTGACCATACCAGCGCTGCCGTGCCTCTTCGATCTTATCCGCGATATCTCTTACGCCAAGGCTGCCACGGATGTACTCGTTACGCACTCGATCCAGTCGTGTAATGCCACACATCCATCGCAGCATTTTCATTTCGTTGGCGTGGAGTTCGCGGACGTGCTTCGTCAGCGCAGGCCAAGTTTCGCTGCCGTAGAGCATCACAGGCCTAATTATGCTTTTATATATTAGCCTTTAAGCTTGATTGGGATTTTAGGGTCACAGGTGACGGCCGTGAGCTCCCGCCATTAGGCCCAAGCTGCGGAGATTCGAGCCTTGACATCAAAGCCAATATCGTGAGAGATATGAGACTTGAATTATAAATACATAATGTTAGTCGACACGACTGTTACCGCGCCGCTTTCCATTAATTAAGATTCATAATAAATGGAAACCTATTCTATCCTAAGTATTCCTCAAATATTATGAAGATAAGTGCATAATAAATGAATAACGATATTAACGACGGATGTTTTGAAAAAATGTTTGTTACTCTAACGCAAAAAGTAGATAACCTATTCAGTGTCCCGAAACGCGGACTAAGGGAACCGAAAGCAGCAGTTGTTACTGCTGGTTGTTGAATTTTAGGTATCGTACCTGTAGATTTAGGTACCTACCTAAGTGCTGGAGAATTTGATAAATGATTAGCTAATAACGTGAAACACCATAATATAACAGAAAAGCGGAGAAGCCTCTTGGCGTAGGCGTTAAGATTACGAGCATGTGGTTGATGTGGTTAACTTAAGATTAGAGTTAACCGTTACATACGACAAGGTTGTCGTACCTACTTAAGTGGTTCAAAATGATGATTCGACAATCACTGCTCAGCCAATTGTTCCCAACAGCGGCATCATCATCATGCGCAATATAGTCATAAAATGACGAAGAGAATGAGGAATAACATGTAAGTGGCTGTAATGAAAGGCGGTGCGCCGCCGCACCACTCGCACGCACCGGAACGTAATGATCTCGATCGCCTGTAGAGTTATCGATTGACGGCATACAACGACCCACCTCGATAAAATTATAATCTCGAAATGGAGATTCTATGTTTTACGCAAAACGGCAATGTAAAATCCGCCTGCCTAATGTGGAAATTACTCCTGGCCCCCACCAATTGATATCGAGAAGGGTCTTCTGGGTAGCTATTTAAAATGCGGCCTTCGAACGAGAAGGGTCTCATATCCAGCAGTAGACTGTTGATGAAGTGTGATTAAAATATATAGAACGGTGTCAATCTAACTAAAGCAACTCGCCGACGTAGACATTTTACGAACCAGCAACGATTGTTTTATTAGTTTTGTATTTATCTAAGGCTGGGACTATGAAGCGAAAAAACTCATAACTGTAGATATCTAAATCGCCAAAAATCTCCGTCGATGTGGGCTAGTAATTTCAGGATAACATACATGTTTAGAATTGTAGAAGGTTTTGTTTCTTTCCTCACGTACCTACTTGAAATGATATGGATGTCTTTATGGACGAACACTCCACTTTTTACCCGGCTGCGACAGAAGTAGCGTGTTTTTCCACGTACAATATTTCGACATTATTTCGATGGTTTTTCCATTACTTACTATAAAAAGAACGCAAATGATGTTCTTGTTTCCATTGTATCCAATCGACTGCGATGAAAAAGAGATGGAAATTACGTATAGAATTAATAGGTATTATTTATGTGCAGGAAGATGTCACACTACAACTTTTGTATTGTGCAACGGAAACTAGCTCAACGATTTCCGTACGGAAGAGAAAAAAGAAACAGTAACGGGTCGGTATCGTAGGCGCAATCCCTCACATTATTATGATCATGATTACATTTAGGATTTAGACCTTTGTCACACTATATCATGGTATAACAAGACATCCCAAAGCATCTCAATGACCCAGGGTGCATTGGTAAGGTCAATATTATAAATACATACTTATTGGTACAAAAATAATAGGTACTCCGGCCGAGTATTTGTGCGAAAGTACATATTATATCGATGGATTGGAAACAACTGACAGTGACAGTGACAGTCACGCATGTGGTTATTGGTCTGTGGTGTAGAATAAAAGTAACCTCAATATCGCATTTGTTTTGTTTCTGAAATATTTCGAAGTATTTATCCATTCTGAAACAAAACTTTGTGTGTTTTCTCGTTTTTACATTTAAAACATTCGATCCAAAATAATTTGATGACTTCTTCTCATTACATTTATTTAGATATTGATTTGTAAGTATCTCCTTGAACATCTTTCTTGTGTTGCATAAGTAATTATGAATTTTAGTAATGCTGTTCTTTTTCAGAGCTGAAATCAAATAGGGCCTCGTATTCATATGAGCCTACCTTGTGTTTTCAGATTTGGTAGAGAACAAAGCGAACTGAACGTGCGGCACGCAATTGCGAAGGCAACACGCGCTGTATTCGGCGAGTGCGGCGAAGCGGCATTGCGCGTGGACGTGGTCCGCGCCGCGAAGGCGGGCGCCGTGCTGCGCGCGCCGCACGAGGACGCCGCGCGCCTGCGGGCCGCGCTCGCGCTGCATGCGCCCGCGCTAAGGGTGCGCAACCAGGCAGCCTCGCTACTGGCATTGTTGTAGATCCCGTCACGTGATATCTTATATGTAAAAAAAAAGGTATTTTATCACAAAATTATCAGTATGGTTTTATGTCTTGATTCATTAAATTCATAATTTTTCTCTTTCTTTCTAGAGCAACACAGCTTATACCATGACGTCTCGTTCAGTCCTATCTTTAGGCCCTGAGGGCAAGGATGTTGTGATGATTGCGTCTCGTGAAGAATTATCAACACCAAGTAAGGTGACATTGCCAGAGCCAGAACCAACACCTGGTCTTATATTAGCTGATGGTTCTATCAATTGGGGATGCCCATGTCTGGGAGGCATGGCCACAGGACCATGTGGTACACAGTTCCGTGATGCTTTCTCCTGTTTTCACTACAGGTAACATTCTGTAATATATGACAACCTGAGTGGTTCAGTTGGTTAACATGCCTGTCGCCAATTTCAATTCCTGGCCGAGCAGAAATTGAAATGATGAATTTTAATTTTTGTTATGGGTCTGCGTGTAGTATGTATAATAAGTATGTATGTAAAAAAAATTGTATATAAGTTGCTTATCAGTTATCTAACACCCATACGCTTTGCTTACTTTAGCGCTAGATGGCGCCATGTAAATTTGTCCAAGCATATTATTTATTATTATTATTTATATTAAGACCATGCTAAGTCCAAATATTATACAAAATACAATAAAAACTTCTGTATGGCAAGTTTTTAAACATCGTAGAATGTCATTCATAAAAGTCATGAACAATTTTATTTCTGTAGGATTGTTTATTTTCAAGAGTTATGAAAAATATTATTAAATAATGGGCAAAACAATTATAAAGGAAGTGTGGGAGATAATTTTCCGCATGCTTAATAATTTAGAGAAACTAAAAGTACAAGTTCAAGCCTGTAGTGAACAAATAACTGAATGTTTACAAGGAACAGATAATCCCCAGATTATTGCCATATCCACACTTTATAATTTTTACTACTGTCAGTCAATACAGACTTATCATAGTCCTATTATATTAACATAAATGTTTACAGTTATTCTATTTGTATTACAAATGTATTATGATGCATCTGAAATTTATTTCAGTGAGGCTGAACCTAAAGGAAGTGATTGCTATGAAAAGTTCAGTATAATGCAGGAGTGCATGTCACACTACCCAGAACTGTATGGCAAAGATGATGATGATGAACTAGCCAATGCTATGGCGGGAGAAGCTGATGCTGATACACACAAGCGTTCAGCAACTGGGGCTGGCAGTGGGGATGCTCGTGCGGCCAATAAACCTACAGAAAATAAAACACATGATGCTGTTACCAAATAACTTATCTGTGGATTGTATAATTAATAAGTACTTAGTATTGAAACGTTTGATTTTGTGAATGTATTTGGCTGAATAAATTTTAATCCTCTTGGGAAAAGGCTCACAATTCAAATATAATTGTTACTTAGTTGTCTATGAAATATAGTAATGTTATTTTAAATTTATTGGAGCTTATTTATTAGAGATATGCTGACTGATCGGGAAAGCCGACTATTCGGCCACATGGCCGAGTAATCGGCTCTTTTCTTTACTTATATTTCAATATATATTTATATATATATATATATTTCAAGGAAATCCTTTCGCTATCTGTGTAAACTATCTTATCTATTTCATTCGCTTTTGATTAAATGAGGTGCCTTATAGCTGTTCACAGAGGACTTCAAGAGATTATTATTGCAGTCGAGTGTTCATTTAAACGTCAACAGTTAATGGCTGCAACAAATGTTCTTGTCAAGTTTGTCCAACCAGCACCTTTTTCCGAAGAAATATAACTCTTTACTAAAAATTGATTTAGATCTGCTACACGTTCAGCTTTTTAACTGTTTCTTATACACAGGGGTATAAAACAGTATAAAAGATAACAGGCGCTGCTTATTTCTTAAGAGACATTCTTTCTAAATCGGCATTAATAAGAGCAAACACTTAAGCAACATCAGAAATTCTGAAGTGCCCGTAAATTTGCAGACTGTCGGCATACAGATAAAAGTTAGAAGAGGTGACAGTGTTAATAAATATGGAGAATAAGAGAGGAGAAAGGACACCGCCTTGTCGTAGTCCTCCAGATCACGCCAGTCAGAGGAGGCATCATCAGAGCAGACCCGCTAAGAATGACCCCGCAGCTATGAGTCAAACCACGGTAAGGCAGAAGGAGGGCCATTAAGTGAGTCAAGTACTGTTAAAATTGTCAGTGACTTGTCCCCCATTGCGAGACATATATCGTCAATGACCTTTAGCAGCGCAGTGATGACAGTACTGCGACCTGGCCGGAAACCAGATTGAAAAGAGGATAGAAGACTATTCGACGTAAGATATTTATTTATATTATAACCTTTTTCACAGGGCATGAGTGTCATGTAGTCGAAAGATGCGTGACTGAAACTCCTGAATCTTTTCGTCAATGTGGCCAGCATTAAAAACGGCGGGACCAGCGCGAGAATATGCAGGTGGACCGAGGACAAGAGAGACTAGCTTACGTGTGCGAACATCATTTTTAAGTAATACCTACACTTATTCCATGTGGCTACATTGAGTCGTCTAAATTCAGAAGCAAAAAGCGTGACAGCAAATCAAAGCGAAGTGGTGTTAGTATTGCTTATAGAATAAGGTGTCTTTTTATCACCTATATAATTGTTACGCGTTGCTCTGCTTTCCAAAAGGAGTGATACAAAAGTGGACTTTATTCTATGTGAAATACATTCCACTTTGACTTGCTCTCACGCCTTTTGCTTCTGATTTTAGTTTACTGACTATAGCCAGGAGTAATAAGCGCATAAGCAGGTGTCAGAATCGCCAAGGATGAGAACGTGCTCATAACTTGGGCACATATTGTACAGTTGGTTCTTGAGATAAATGCGCTGAAGAGGAGAATAAAATACAAGCAGAATTTTCTTGTGGTGGAGAAAGATTTCAATAAAGATATATTCAGCGGTACAAGAATATGTGCTTGGAGAAACATTGACTACTACACAGTAATAGACTCACACTAGTGATATCCTCTAAGAGATAAATAGCGACGCTACCGAATCCCTTGCCCGTTCCGTCGTTGCGAATGAGAGTAAAACCCGGGAGTGGGAATCGGGAAGAAGGGAGGAGAGAAGGTTTTAGGAAGGATTCTGAGATAAGGACGGCAGCGACATGCCTGTTGCTAAAGGAAGCCACTAGCTCGGCACAATTGGGACAAATGGGATTGTTCACAGTGGGATTGTTGTTATTTATTTTATTTAACAATTTATTGCACACAATAAACAAATGCAGAGATACAACACAGATATAACTGACACAAGAGGCACTACTTATTTCTAAAAGAAATTTCTTCCAGCAGGCCTACAGAAGGGAAATGTTCGCAAATGTTTAGAAATGCAGATACGACGTGCACAATGAATGAATAATTATAAAATACATATTAATATGATCAATATTTATAAATCATAAATCATATCAATAAATACATACATACTTATACACTTACATATTACTACATAACAGTATGAATACATAGAAATATAATTTATGGACTAGACAGGGAAAGGTAGTGGTTCTTCACTCGCTTTTTGAATACAGGCAGTGACGGACTGTCCCGTACCTCGCAGCATGAACAGTGAAGGAGTAGAAAAAGAAATCGGAATGATGGATGGGGATGGTTAGACTGGCAAATTTTTTTTGCTTTGTTGGTGGCAGGCTTAGCAATTTAATTATAGTTATTATGTAAAACACCCCTTTAGTTAATTAATCTTTAGTATGTTGCACACAAAACTTTTGCATGCTGGTCCTCAACTTTTACTGGTAATAGCTAGACAATTATTGGGTCTTGGGTAGTAGGAATCTTGCCCAAAAACATTGTCAGATCTTGCGTAAGGTGCTGCAGACAAAAGGGGGAAACTTTTCAACCCATAATGGGTAACTTGCCAGAGCAGCGTGTCCAACTGGTAATACCATATTTTGAGACTGGTGGCGACTATGCTGGACCAATAATGATAGCAAATCGTAAAGAAAGAGGTTGTTCACTAACTAAATGTTGTATTTGTGTATTCGTATACGCCACTACGACTACTGTGCACCTGAAGTTTGTTTCGGACGTGAAGAAGAAAGCTTACATTGCTGCTCCCAACCGATTTATTGCGCGCACTACTATTGTCGGAGCTTTTATAAAAAAATCTTACCTTGGAAATGGACGGTCAAGATATAAATTTCTCGTTTATCCCAGCTTACACTCCACTCTTTGGTAGATTAATAGGATCCGTAGTCAAACATCATCTCAGACGCATTTCAGCGTTACCAATTTAACTTTCGAGGAAATTACTACGTGCCTTGTTCTAGTGGAAGCTATTCTTAATTTACGGTCTTTGACACCCATTTTTGACGATTCTTCAGATCTTAGCCCCTTAACTCCAGCCCATTTTTTATTTGTACGACCCCTTACGCGGCCAGCTGCAGGAACGATCTTTGGTCATCAAGGATAAATCCCTACCACCATTGATGTGGCTACTGGGACGTATCCTCCAAATGCTTTTTTTTTATATTATACAAGACAGGCATTTGACCGCCATCTCGCCTGTTGATAAGTGAGGATGCGGCCGAAGATGGAGCATGCCCGTCTTGGAACAGCCTATTCACTCCAGCCTTGAAGGCATCCAGATTATATTGATCAGGAAACACACTCGCTGGTAACGCGGTCCACACCAAAGGTCGAGCCAAAGCGGCTCGTGCGGATAGCTGGAATATCCGCGACATAAGGATGAAGCGCTCGCCCAGATCGCGTCTCCCGATAGCCAAAAGGGGCCGGCGGAATGAGATCGTGCAGCTGCTTCGCACACTCTCCGAAATGTAACCTGTAGAAGACCGACAGACGCGCAACCCTACGCCGATGTTCGAGACCCTGCAGACTAGCCCCAACCAACTGCGGGTCACAAATTATCTTCTTTGCACGTTTTTCCACCGAATCCAAAGCTGCCAGTTGATATTTGGCTGATCCATCCCAGAGGTGGCAGCAGTACTTCATGCAGGATCGGACTTGTGCTTGATATAACTGAAGCAACTGCTTTGAAGTAAAGTACCGCCTAACCTATCGTGTTGAAGATACTTCAAAGCCCGGAGAATGTTCGTGAAATTAAACTTCTTCGGCGGGCGACCGCGGGGTGCAATGGGGGGATTTTCAAAATTGTGCTTTGACTTTCAACTGTCATAACGGTCACTAAGTTACATATCAGCTGTTCTATAATCTGTGCTCTTATCTAATTACTTGTAATATTCATGAATTAATTGTGTTGTCTTGTGTATTTATAGCACCTCTATCTTCAGTTTTTATGGAGTAGAATAAACCTAATATAATGATAAAGTTAATACAGTCCTCTCATTTTACCATCACAAGATCTAGACCAGCTAAGGAAAGGATCATGCCCTACATCATGGATTCATCAGCTGATTGCTGGTCGCTAAGAAAAGAGCTGATGACGTACCATAAGTAACAGTTAAGTGTGAACACACACCGGTACTTACGGTAACTGCTCGAGCAGACACGCAGAACATATATGCTACTGAAAAGACAACAACGAGTCAGTTATCTATACCTACATACTTATGTATACCTACTTCATATAAATTCTCAAATGAAAAAGGTAGTACAAAATTTAAAAAATCTGAAAAGTTAAAAACAAGCAGATGGATGTACCTACCTATATAGGTATACATATAATGCAAAATTTCCTTGGTAATTTATAAAGTTTTTAAATGTTGATGTAAGAATTTTTCATTTGGCTCATACCAATCCCCAGATGTCCTCGAATCTCCTCATAGGTGATACGCCGTTTTTCTTAAATTAGTTGCCTGACAGTAGCCACATTTTCCTCAGTGATCGCAGTTGAGGGCCGACCTTCACGAATTTCATCATGGAGAGACACGGCCACGATCGTATCTGTGCCTTACGCTGCTCCAATGAGGTGCTTCCCTCTCAAAAGCATTTTGAAGACGAGCAGTGCAGTCTTGAACTTTTAAAATCATAAAAATTCATCGTCCTAAAATCTTGTCACGTTAATTCTACTTTTAAACGTCACGTATCCGTTACGTCCGCGACGAAACTTCAACTTGTGAATAAAAAAATAAACACACGATATCCCGCAAATTTTTTAAAACATAATTGATTGAGTTTCTTATGTTTTATAAAACATAACATTTAAATTCAAACATTTATGAGCGGCCAGGAGCGCAGAACTTTCAGTGTGCTCTAAGTATACAGTTGATAAGTGGGCAAATCTGTTCCTGACCCGGGTCGCAGGGTCTCCCTTTGCTGTTGATAAGTGGGCAGATGGGTTCACTCTTACACACGCGGTCGATATGTTTCTTTCTTGCAGGTGGTACCGGAGCAGCAGATAGTTGTTGAGAAAACGTGGGCTGCGGATGCAGGATCATGCTTAGCGTCTGCTTATATATGTCAAACCTATCTACAGTAGGCCACCAGATGGAAAGTGGTCACTTGCCTATATACACTAACGATATTGCCAATACGTTGCCCACCTCTTTAACACGTTGCTCTGGTAGCAAAAAGGCAAACGCCATTTAACTGCCAAAATCACGGTTCTCTAAATCGCCACCCATGGGTCACTGGAAACTTTACTCATCGACAGGAACTTTAATAAATAGTATTCTTTGGCTGCGGTATATGTTTCCCAGTCGGGCGAATGGGTTACCTCGCTGTGCCCTACCTCCCACCCGTTTAATCAGCAAGTCCGTCTGTAGTTCCGGGTAAATCTTCATTCCATATTTCCCACCTCCACCACGTGGTGATGGGCCGTTTCTGCTGGTCGGTGCGTAACAAGCAGGACCGACAAAGTCCACACCTTTCGCGTAGTGTGGTTGTTTGAAATAGTGTAACTATGATTATAAGTGGACATACACTTTAAAAACATAGTTTATTCTGGGTTAATAGGTAATTCCATCAAGGGTTAGATAACGCATTATATTGGTATTACGTACGACAGATTATTGGTCTGCGTGAACGCTCCTTCGTTTGACTTCGCCTTTGCTTTCGCTGCGGGTAAAGAAAAAAATAAATAAAAAACTAACGAAGCGGGTGACGGGATTTGTATTTGTTTTCTAGATGGGAAAAATAAAAAGTTTGGTGTAAATATATTGTGCTAAGTTGTGATTTATCACCATGGCTTATCACTATGTTGTTACGGCCCAGAAACCAACTGCAGTGACAGCATGTGTGACCGGTAAGTGTCAAAATTCCGATGCTGGAATCGAGTTGAGGTTATCTAAATTTAAAACAAAGCTTCCTTTCCAATAAATTGATGTGTTTTAGATTAAATTAAGATTTGAATAGGCTTCATATTCAACTAATTCAGCGTTATGGCTTTATATGTCAGGAAACTTCACGTCGCCGACCGACCTAAACCTGTTGGTGGCGAAGGTGTCGCGTCTGGAGATGTACCTGGTGACTCCCGAAGGCCTCCGCCCCATGAAGGAAGTGGGGCTGTACGGACGCGTCGCTGTCATGAAGCTCTTTAGGCCACCAGTAAGCTTTATTTTATTTGCATAGTGCTAATGCCAAACTATGTTTATTCAATAAATGAATGCCTCATAAGGGGTGTAAAGTGCGCTAGCAGGTAACTAAGTGATTCCTTCAGAAACTGCTCGAATTTGCTTGAGTTGCTTAACTTGCTTGCGCACTCTTCAACTGCTTTATTGACTGGAGTAATGGTCTTTAATCAACAATACGACTTTGCAAGACACTCTTTCAAAGAACCTCGTTTTTGATCTTCAAATTTTACATTCTTCCAGCAATTATTATGCCTGTACTGTGTCTTAAATTTATATAGAACAAAATCTAATTTTTGTCTACAAACGTCCAGATGACCAGCATCATTCTATTTTTAGGAGTCACCTTTAAAGTACTGTTATTACACTTGATTACATACATTAGACACATTTTGTAACATTTTAAACAATGGTATCTTTGGTGGTAAATATATGTATACGAAGTCATGGACAGAAAAGCTATACATTAATTGAAAACACAAAATTAAATAAAGAATATATTAGTAAACATATTAATAGTAAACATTATCCTCTGGTCACGCATCTGGTAGAGCATCGGTGGCCGAGCAGTTACAGTATCTGACTCGTAAGCCAGAGGTCCCGGGTTCGAATACCGCTCTGGCCATGTGCCAATGACTGATTTCTGGTTATGTACATTAGTTGAATACTAACCAATGCTCTTACGGTGAAGGAAAATATTGTGATGAAACTGCACATTCAGGTGACTGGATGTGTAACCATAATCCAATCTGGTCAGGTTCCCATCCATCAGGTCCACATTTCTCTCGAAATGATATTTGCTTATAAACTCAACAGCAAGTGTATAAAATATACATCTGAACTAAATACACAAAATCATCCCCTCTATGTGGATGTAGCTATGTGTGTGTGATACAACTATTATTCTACCAGAACGAGCAAAAAGACCTCGTGTTTATCCTGACGGCTCGTTACAACGCGATGATCCTGGAATGGCGCGCCAGCGCCAACGGCGAGCTGGAGGTGGTGACGCGCGCGCACGGGAACGTCGCCGACCGCATCGGGAAGCCCTCGGAGAACGGGATCCTCGCCGTGATAGACCCGCAGGCCAGGGTGATAGGACTCCGGCTCTACGACGGACTGCTCAAAGTCATACCGCTCGACAAGGACTCGACAGAACTTAAAGCAGCTAGTCTTAGGTAAGTTATTATGTAGGAATTTTTAAAATGTTTTTTTTTAACTTTTTTCTTAATCAAATGGGAATTTTAATTATTGCAACAAAGAGCGAAGTTACATTTACTCACAAATACACATAGTTCTCTTCTAAATGTAATAAATGGTTATTTACAGATTGGAAGAGTTAAATGTATATGATATTGAGTTCTTACATGGCTGTGCTAGTCCAACATTAATTTTAATTCATCAAGACCTTAATGGTAGACATATTAAGGTAAGTTGGTGTTTGTTAACTAATAACTATATTATTATTATATTAGTGAAGTGATATAATTAATGACTTAACAATCCAAATCTCACATTTTCATAAAAAATAATTTCATTACAGACACACGAAATTAGCTTAAGAGATAAAGAATTCATAAAGGTGCCCTGGAAACAAGATAATGTAGAGACAGAAGCTTCGATACTCATACCCGTGCCCAGTCCACTCGGTAAGCGCTGGTCTTGTAATGAAATGTTTATCTTCATGTATACCAACAGCCAATCTTATTAAACTTTCATGCTTTGGTTTCAGGTGGGGCAATTGTAATAGGACAAGAATCAATGGTATATCATGATGGATTGAGTTACGTAGCAGTGGCACCTCCACAGATCAAGGTATCAAAAAATATTGTATGCTGAATATTGATAATGAATATTTAAATAGTATTCTGGTTTCTTACCAATTGCTCTTCTTTCATATTACTTATCATATTCTTGTCTTATCTAATTAGTCATAGGTTAAAATCAGTCATTATAAAATATGAATAATTTTTAAATTAAATATATACATTTATGAGCATGTTTTAGAAACACACTATCTTGGTGTTTAAACACAATGCAGTATCAAGTATCTTTCATTTACTAGTCACTCAATGGAACCGAACCACACACCAAGCTACTGCAATGTATCTCAGGGTTTTCCCCCACTCTCCCACTATCTATCTGGTTTGCTCACGTATTGCGTACACCTCAGAGATGCGTAGGCATCCCTAAACCTGTCGGTATCAGGAAAAAGATTCCGAGGAGCGAGAAGCGAGGATCGAAATCGCCGAGTCGGATGCGAGAGCCAACGGCTGACGACGCGAAGATGCCGAGGAAGGGGCGAAAAAAGAGTGCCCTGGCTGAAGCCGGAATGACTGCTAGGATGATTTTTTTAAGCTATGCAGTGATGAACAAGCTACCAGCTCACCTGATGGGAAGCGGTGATCGTCGCCCACAACTTCTAGGATTCATGCATCTAGGTTGAGGGTAACAAAAATGCAGAACATGAGGTGCGTCGTCTCGTCGTCACTGTAAGATGAAATGTAAATGATGATTGAATGTGTACGCGTATACATGGTGTGCGTTGGTCGGTAGGCGACCCCGATCAACTGCTACTGCCGCGTGGACGTGCGCGGGCTGCGCTACCTGCTGGGCGACGTGGCGGGGCGCCTCTTCATGCTGCTGCTCGAGCTCGCGCTCAAGCCCGACGGCACGCAGGCCGTCAGGGACCTCAAGGTGAGTCCGGCCCGGCGCGGCGGCGGCACAAGGGCCGTCAGGGACCTCAAGGTGTGGGGGCTCCGGCCCGGCGGCACGCGGGCCGTAAGGGACCCCAAGGTGAGGGGGGCTCCGGCCCGGCGGCACGCGGGCCGTCAGGGACCTCAAGGTGAGAGGGCTATTACTGCCAGGCATTGGAAAAGAGGTCAATCCAAGGACCTCTGACGTCGTTAAAGATGACATACGTGCTCTAATTTAATTTGTTTTTAAATCCCGACGAAAGAATGTTACAAGTGTGATGTTATATCAGTGACTTTGTGTATATGTGTCTGTCTTTGGCACCGCAGCTCTCGAACGGTTGAACGGACTTTGATGCGGTTTTCTTGATTTGAAAGCTAGTTTAGTCGAGCTGGTACCTAGCTTAGTATTTTTAAAATCGGTTCAATAGTTTAGAAAATATTTGAGTATAGTTATGTACATTCACTATGAAAAAGGCCTTTTGAGAATGCTCATTGCTATCCAAAGGGCAATGGAAAAGAATATACTCGGAGTCTCGTTGCGCGATCGAATCAGAAATGAGGAGATTCGCAAGCGAACCAAGGTTAGGTTAGGTTAGCCCTAAGGATTGCCAGGTTAGAATGGCAGGGTGCAGAGCACATACCTACCATAAGAAAAGGGGCCGATGGGGCAGTAAAGTTCTCGAGTGGCGACCACGTACCGGAAGACGCAGCGGGGGGAGGCCTCCCACAAGATCCCGGGGGAGGCCCATGCCCAGCAGTGGAAGTTCCCCGGTCTGCTAGGTACTATCTGCGAGTCGATGCGCCCCGCAGGTGGAGCTGCTGGGCGACGTGCCGATCCCGGAGTGCATGACGTACCTGGACAACGGCGTGGTGTTCGTGGGCTCGCGGCTCGGGGACTCCGCGCTCGTGCGGCTCGCCGTCACGCGCGACGACCACCACCAGTACGTGCAGCCCATGGAGACCTTCACCAGGTAATGGTTGACGACCAAATGGTTGTTTGTTTTGTTTTATGTTGTACTAGTGGACCCGGCGCGACTTCGTTCGCGTTGCGTCCTACCCCTATCATACCCTACCCTACACCTACTCTACCCCTACCCTTACTTTCTTGCATTCAATTCAATTCAATTGGATAAACCACCCTCTTGAATCACTATATCTATTGTTGAAAGTTGTAATAAAATCCGTTATGTAGTTTCAAAGACCTAGACGTACATACTTAGGGACAGACGGCGGAAATCGCCTTTGTTTTATTCTATGTAAAGATGGTAGGCAAACTGGCAAGAGACATTCGAAACAACAGCAAGGGTATCGCGTTGTCCACCTTTATAACACGTTGCTTTAGCAGCAAAAACGCGAATGCTCCTCCACTGCCAAAGCCACGGTTCTCCAAATCCCCTCCCTATGGACCACTGGAAATCAAAACTTGTTGGCTACGTTAAAACAAATCGCTCGAAACGTTATATTACGTTTAGACTACGCTACGATTTAATCCAGTCAAAAACCGTATTCTATTGTCTATTTTAACAGTCGGACGTTACGTGTAGTTCCACATGTAATCTAAACGGCAAAATTAAGTTCGTAGAGTAAATACGTTCATTCTATGAACGGCGCATTCTTGCGATCGCTGCGAAGTCAGTCGAGCGTAGCCGACGAGTTCCGATCGACAGTCTCTATAGCGTCGATACCAAACTATTGGTTAAATAACGAGTAGTTGACTAATAGTTAAATTACGTCACGCAGGAGATGAGGAGACTGGTTGAACAGTTTAGGCCCGTCACGCCTTTTCCTCCCTAGGTGTAGGCAGAGATCACATTGTTCTATTTCAACTATAGTCTACTGTACTGTTATATTTCTCTATATATAATTATTGTGTACAATAAACAGTTAAATAAATAGTCAGCCCCCCTATTTTGGTAAACGTCGAAACTACAATCGATCCCGATTATGAAGTACCAAATACCAAAGGCTTATCATTTCGCGAGTTCGGTCGTGGTATTGTCCACGGTTCTCATACGCAAGAGAGAGAAAGAAATATGAGACGGTTCTATACGAAGCCACGGACTAACTCGCGACATCGCTGTTTGACATTTCATGCGTGTCTCGTTAGATAGCGTTGCTTGTAATATGTATTAAAAATTTACTTTCCAATTTTATTGAAATACCGAAAACTAAAACTGCAATTTACGCTGGTTCTGCGTTTGCGTGTAGACAGCACGCATAAAAACGTGACGCAAGAATCGTTTATTTTGAGCAACCTTTCGGGCCCCATCACACCAAAAGTACCCACAGGTGCAGATTTTTAGTATGTCACGAAAATCATTTCTTTTACAAGTACTTTCACCTCTAAAACTATTTCTACGCACTACTTGACTAACGAGGGTTTTAGCGATTTCATATTCAACCCAGATGGCGCTACTGAGACGTGAGGTTAGACTGATGTCAAAATAAAGCTATGTCATTGGCTAGTTGGATCCGTCATTTTAAAGCAGTTGTGTATAGTATGTAGCGGACCTTACTTCATACGGTAGCGCCATCTAGTGGAAACACTCATTATGACACGTAGGAGCACATTATACGATGCGGTAAAGCAAAGTGATGTGTCAACCGTTGTAACCCTGGTTGGTTGGCCCCCAGCCTGGCGCCCATCGTGGACATGTGCGTGGTGGACCTGGAGCGGCAGGGGCAGAACCAGCTCATCACCTGCTCCGGCGCCTTCAAGGCCGGCTCGCTCCGGATCATACGGAACGGCATCGGCATACAGGAGCAGGCCTCCATCGACCTGCCCGGGATCAAGGTTAGTGATAGTTCTGGAGCGGCAGGGGCAGAACCAGCTCATCACCACACGTTGGCGGCGGGCTCGGCGCACCACGACACGCTCGTGCTGTCGTTCGTGGGGCAGACGCGCGTGCTAGTATTCCATACCAAGGCATCCGTTCCCTCCCTCAGGGCATGTGGGCGCTGACGCTGGCGGCGGGCTCGGCGCACCACGACACGCTCGCGCTGTCGTTCGTGGGGCAGACGCGCGTGCTAGTATTCCATACCAAGGCACCCGTTCCCTCCCTCAGGGCATGTGGGCGCTGACGCTGGCGGCGGGCTCGGCGCACCACGACACGCTCGTGCTGTCGTTCGTGGGGCAGACGCGCGTGCTAGTATTCCATACCAAGGCACCCGTTCCCTCCCTCAGGGCATGTGGGCGCTGACGCTGGCGGCGGGCTCGGCGCACCACGATACGCTCGTGCTGTCGTTCGTGGGGCAGACGCGCGTGCTAGTATTCCATACCAAGGCACCCGTTCCCTCCCTCAGGGCATGTGGGCGCTGACGCTGGCGGCGGGCTCGGCGCACCACGATACGCTCGTGCTGTCGTTCGTGGGGCAGACGCGCGTGCTAGTATTCCATACCAAGGCACCCGTTCCCTCCCTCAGGGCATGTGGGCGCTGACGCTGGCGGCGGGCTCGGCGCACCACGACACGCTCGTGCTGTCGTTCGTGGGGCAGACGCGCGTGCTAGTATTCCATACCAAGGCATCCGTTCCCTCCCTCAGGGCATGTGGGCGCTGACGCTGGCGGCGGGCTCGGCGCACCACGACACGCTCGTGCTGTCGTTCGTGGGGCAGACGCGCGTGCTAGTATTCCATACCAAGGCACCCGTTCCCTCCCTCAGGGCATGTGGGCGCTGACGCTGGCGGCGGGCTCGGCGCACCACGACACGCTCGTGCTGTCGTTCGTGGGGCAGACGCGCGTGCTAGTATTCCATACCAAGGCACCCGTTCCCTCCCTCAGGGCATGTGGGCGCTGACGCTGGCGGCGGGCTCGGCGCACCACGACACGCTCGTGCTGTCGTTCGTGGGGCAGACGCGCGTGCTAGTATTCCATACCAAGGCACCCGTTCCCTCCCTCAGGGCATGTGGGCGCTGACGCTGGCGGCGGGCTCGGCGCACCACGACACGCTCGTGCTGTCGTTCGTGGGGCAGACGCGCGTGCTAGTATTCCATACCAAGGCACCCGTTCCCTCCCTCAGGGCATGTGGGCGCTGACGCTGGCGGCGGGCTCGGCGCACCACGACACGCTCGTGCTGTCGTTCGTGGGGCAGACGCGCGTGCTAGTATTCCATACCAAGGCACCCGTTCCCTCCCTCAGGGCATGTGGGCGCTGACGCTGGCGGCGGGCTCGGCGCACCACGACACGCTCGTGCTGTCGTTCGTGGGGCAGACGCGCGTGCTAGTATTCCATACCAAGGCACCCGTTCCCTCCCTCAGGGCATGTGGGCGCTGACGCTGGCGGCGGGCTCGGCGCACCACGACACGCTCGTGCTGTCGTTCGTGGGGCAGACGCGCGTGCTAGTATTCCATACCAAGGCACCCGTTCCCTCCCTCAGGGCATGTGGGCGCTGACGCTGGCGGCGGGCTCGGCGCACCACGACACGCTCGTGCTGTCGTTCGTGAGGCAGACGCGCGTGCTAGTATTCCATACCAAGGCACCCGTTCCCTCCCTCAGGGCATGTGGGCGCTGACGCTGGCGGCGGGCTCGGCGCACCACGACACGCTCGTGCTGTCGTTCGTGGGGCAGACGCGCGTGCTAGTATTCCATACCAAGGCACCCGTTCCCTCCCTCAGGGCATGTGGGCGCTGACGCTGGCGGCGGGCACGGCGCACCACGACACGCTCGTGCTGTCGTTCGTGGGGCAGACGCGCGTGCTAGTATTCCATACCAAGGCACCCGTTCCCTCCCTCAGGGCATGTGGGCGCTGACGCTGGCGGCGGGCTCGGCGCACCACGACACGCTCGTGCTGTCGTTCGTGGGGCAGACGCGCGTGCTAGTATTCCATACCAAGGCACCCGTTCCCTCCCTCAGGGCATGTGGGCGCTGACGCTGGCGGCGGGCTCGGCGCACCACGACACGCTCGTGCTGTCGTTCGTGGGGCAGACGCGCGTGCTAGTATTCCATACCAAGGCACCCGTTCCCTCCCTCAGGGCATGTGGGCGCTGACGCTGGCGGCGGGCTCGGCGCACCACGACACGCTCGTGCTGTCGTTCGTGGGGCAGACGCGCGTGCTAGTATTCCATACCAAGGCACCCGTTCCCTCCCTCAGGGCATGTGGGCGCTGACGCTGGCGGCGGGCTCGGCGCACCACGACACGCTCGTGCTGTCGTTCGTGGGGCAGACGCGCGTGCTAGTATTCCATACCAAGGCACCCGTTCCCTCCCTCAGGGCATGTGGGCGCTGACGCTGGCGGCGGGCACGGCGCACCACGACACGCTCGTGCTGTCGTTCGTGGGGCAGACGCGCGTGCTAGTATTCCATACCAAGGCACCCGTTCCCTCCCTCAGGGCATGTGGGCGCTGACGCTGGCGGCGGGCTCGACGCACCACGACACGCTCGTGCTGTCGTTCGTGGGGCAGACGCGCGTGCTAGTATTCCATACCAAGGCACCCGTTCCCTCCCTCAGGGCATGTGGGCGCTGACGCTGGCGGCGGGCTCGGCGCACCACGACACGCTCGTGCTGTCGTTCGTGGGGCAGACGCGCGTGCTAGTATTCCATACCAAGGCACCCGTTCCCTCCCTCAGGGCATGTGGGCGCTGACGCTGGCGGCGGGCTCGGCGCACCACGACACGCTCGTGCTGTCGTTCGTGGGGCAGACGCGCGTGCTAGTATTCCATACCAAGGCACCCGTTCCCTCCCTCAGGGCATGTGGGCGCTGACGCTGGCGGCGGGCTCGGCGCACCACGACACGCTCGTGCTGTCGTTCGTGGGGCAGACGCGCGTGCTAGTATTCCATACCAAGGCACCCGTTCCCTCCCTCAGGGCATGTGGGCGCTGACGCTGGCGGCGGGCTCGGCGCACCACGACACGCTCGTGCTGTCGTTCGTGGGGCAGACGCGCGTGCTAGTATTCCATACCAAGGCACCCGTTCCCTCCCTCAGGGCATGTGGGCGCTGACGCTGGCGGCGGGCTCGGCGCACCACGACACGCTCGTGCTGTCGTTCGTGGGGCAGACGCGCGTGCTAGTATTCCATACCAAGGCACCCGTTCCCTCCCTCAGGGCATGTGGGCGCTGACGCTGGCGGCGGGCTCGGCGCACCACGACACGCTCGTGCTGTCGTTCGTGGGGCAGACGCGCGTGCTAGTATTCCATACCAAGGCACCCGTTCCCTCCCTCAGGGCATGTGGGCGCTGACGCTGGCGGCGGGCTCGGCGCACCACGACACGCTCGTGCTGTCGTTCGTGGGGCAGACGCGCGTGCTAGTATTCCATACCAAGGCACCCGTTCCCTCCCTCAGGGCATGTGGGCGCTGACGCTGGCGGCGGGCTCGGCGCACCACGACACGCTCGTGCTGTCGTTCGTGGGGCAGACGCGCGTGCTAGTATTCCATACCAAGGCACCCGTTCCCTCCCTCAGGGCATGTGGGCGCTGACGCTGGCGGCGGGCTCGGCGCACCACGACACGCTCGTGCTGTCGTTCGTGGGGCAGACGCGCGTGCTAGTATTCCATACCAAGGCACCCGTTCCCTCCCTCAGGGCATGTGGGCGCTGACGCTGGCGGCGGGCTCGGCGCACCACGACACGCTCGTGCTGTCGTTCGTGGGGCAGACGCGCGTGCTAGTATTCCATACCAAGGCACCCGTTCCCTCCCTCAGGGCATGTGGGCGCTGACGCTGGCGGCGGGCTCGGCGCACCACGACACGCTCGTGCTGTCGTTCGTGGGGCAGACGCGCGTGCTGGCGCTCACCGGGGAGGAGGTTGAGGAGACCGACATCGGCGGCTTCGTCTCCGACCGACAGACCTTCTTCACGGGAAACGTGGCGTACGATCAGCTTGTGCAGGTATGGATATCATGGATATGGATATTTATTTACTACCCGATAGTTAGGATCAATGAGAGTCAATGAAAGCGTTGGAATGAGAAGACCGAGGCGTACATATGGCGGTCATATCGGAGTCCCGTATAATTTAAATAAATATCTGCGAGCACCTGTCAATGGTCTCGCTGTTATAAATGTTTGTAAGTTTTACTTGTAACTTGCTGTTGGTGTTCTGAATAATGTAAAATAAAATAATATACAATAACACAATTTCCTTAAAATTTATGAAACACGTTTTATAAGGTCTATACTCATGGTTGAAAATACTTTTCCCCCATGGTTGAAAATACCCCTTTGTAATCGTAGTCTTAAGGCGAATACCCCTATATTGACTCCTATGGTGGTCTTAGGTGACGGACTGGGGCGTGCGGGTGTGCGTGCGGGCGGGCGGCGCGGGGGGCGCGGGCGGGTGGGTGGCGGCGGGCGGCTGGGCGGCGCCGGCGGCGGGCGTGGCCGTGGTGGCGTGCGACGGGCGGCGCGTGGCCGTGGCCGCCGGCCCGCGCATCTACTTGCTCGAGATCCGGAAGGGCGACCTGCATCTGCGCGCGTGAGTACCACGACTACCATCATTGTTCATTTATTGCATACATTCCAAATTTACATGTCCGCTTTGTTAGTTCAATTCAAATTGTAACAAATTATTGTTAAAGCTATTAACATACAGTGAATAGGCTGTTCCAAGACGAGCATGCTCCATCTTCGGCCGCATCGTCACTTACCAACAGGTGAGATGGCGGTCAAATGCTTGTCTTGTTTAATATAAAAAAAAAAAAAAAAAAAAAAATTATTTTAACATATAAATTAAATGTTACTTTTTATCGATATTCATGATCGTAATTATAATGTGTATTGTATTGTAACATACCTAATGTTTGGGTCAATGACATTGTTTTATTCCTTTGTAGAAATCATCTATATTATAGCAAGCTATGCCAATCAAAATATTTTTTATTTGTTTGTGAATGTGTCGACGTTTGATGCACTCATCACATCCGACGGCAATGCATTATATAGATTAGGGCCTCCGACGTTCAGCAGCTCGCGCGGCGCGGCAGCCCGGCGAGCGGGTGCCGGCTGCGGGTGTTCACATCGGGGCTGACTAGCCATCCCTAGACTACTAGTCTGGGTGGCCGTCTGACCCTCCCCCGACCTCTGCCCCCAGCGAGGCGGTGATGGAGGAGGAGGTGGCGTGCCTGGACATCGGCAGCGCGGCGGGCGCGGGGGGCGCTGCGGGCGCGGGGGGCGCGGCGGGCGGGGAGGAGGCGGAGTCGGGCGCGGGCGCGCTGCTGGGCGTGGGGCTGTGGAACGACATCAGCGTGCGCGTGCTCGGCCTGCCCGACCTCAACCACCTGCACACGGAGAAGCTGGCTGGAGGTGGGTGGCGTTTTTATTATACCACTGAGGCCGCTTCCGATTCGGTTTGGCCGTCCTATAGACGTTTGTGCAATCGTGCGTATACGCTGCTGCCAACTTTCTTCCCCTAAATAAACCGATACCCTTAAATCGAAGAGGATCGTGTAATTATCACCACTCGACTTCTTTATATTTTACATCTACAATTGGCATTGGTTAAAAAAAAATATTTTTGTTATGATTATTTATTAGATTAGGTAAATTTGAAAAACTAATTTGAATTTTTGTACTTGTTTTTGTTAAATCATACTTTCTAGGTTAACACCAATGTTTGGGGGGAGTTTCAAGAAGTCGCACTGGAAACTGCCAAAAATAACATCATCCCCCTTGACCACGAAAGAGAAAATGCAAAACAAATGTTATTGTTCTGTGTGTCAGTTCGTGTGAAATGGGATTGGGCCGGTGTGCTCCGGCGCCGCGGCCGTGGCGGTCCGTGGTCGTCCGCGTGAGATGGGAACGCAACTCGAGTTATTTACAGTCTAATCCAAAATGACTAAATGGACTCAACTTGACAAACCGATTACCTATCTCTAATTAAATGCCATGTGACAGATAGACATTGTTTTCTTTTAGGTCAAGCATGATCGTGCAAGCAAAGGTGACATATATCATAATTCCAAATATCATTGAAATATACTAACAAAATTTGAGTTTTGCTCCTGGAAATAAAAAGAAAACATAAAATTAGAGTGATGGTAGAGTTTCCCCTCCCGCCTCCCATCAGAGATAATCCCGCGCTCGCTGCTGATCTGCGTGCTGGAGGGCGTGTGCTACCTGCTGGTGGCGCTGGGCGACGGCGCCATGTTCTACTTCACGGTGGACCCCGCGACCGGCGCGCTCGCCAACCGCAAGAAGGTCACGCTGGGCACGCAGCCCACCGTGCTCCGGAGCTTCCGGTGAGTATGGCGCTGGGCGACGGCGCCATGTTCTACTTCACGGTGGACCCCGCGACCGGCGCGCTCGCCAACCGCAAGAAGGTCACGCTGGGCACGCAGCCCACCGTGCTCCGGAGCTTCCGGTGAGTACGGCGCTGGGCGACGGCGCCATGTTCTACTTCACGGTGGACCCCGCGACCGGCGCGCTCGCCAACCGCAAGAAGGTCACGCTGGGCACGCAGCCCACCGTGCTCCGGAGCTTCCGGTGAGTATGGCGCTGGGCGACGGCGCCATGTTCTACTTCACGGTGGACCCCCGTCACGGCCGATTCGTCGTATTTTATACTTCGTGCTGGGGATTCTAGTTCTCGTGCTAGTTATTTTTGGGTACATCCGTCGGCCATTTTATATTTGTATAGTTTTTATAATTTGTTGGCAAATTCAATAAATAGTCATAGACGTATCTTTATTTAGTCCAATAACACACTTTTTTTAAAATCCCTGTTTCCAACTGAACAAAAATAGCAAAGAATAAGCGATAAACGCACTCGCATCCTTGCTAAGTAGGTAGGACGTAATCGCGTATCAGGCTTCAAATTTTAGTGATGATTTATTAGAAAAAGTTTTAAAAAAGAATATCTCGATTTAAAGTTGCGAACGGGAGGTGGAATATTGTTCCAACATCGGGTTGCTGAATATCTATAACTGCCACGGAATGCCATAGTATGGTGCTGGTATGTAACTAATACACTGCCCGTAGTGCGCACCGATCGAGAACTACAATCACTTTTCCATTTTAACAAGTAATCAAGAACCCCAAGCTTCACTCATTTCATCAAAAATAAGGCCTAAGTTACGAGCTTTAGGGACACGCTCCACCTGTACTTCATGTAACGCCACACAAGGGTTATGACTGCTATTTTGTTGATCTGAAACTTGAAATAAATACCAAAAGATAATGGCCCGTTTCTCGTAAGTTAATCAATTGTTAATCGACAGTTAAAATCTGTCATCCTTGTCTATGGTGAGTTGTAGACTGAGACAAAAAGAGTTAATTGATGATTAAGCGTTTTAGAAACTGGGGGTAAGTCGCGCGTTATTTGACATTATGGGCTCTCCTCTTTAAAAAGAAATTTCCATCCTCTCTTCCCCACCCTAGCACTAAAGTCCCACCCCAATGTAACTGTCGCCCTGGTCTCAGGTCGCTGTCGACGACGAATATCTTCGCGTGCTCGGACCGGCCCACGGTCATATTCTCGTCCAACCACAAGCTGGTGTTCTCCAATGTCAACCTGAAGGAGGTCACACACATGTGCTCACTCAACGCCGCCGCCTACCCCGATAGGTAAGTGTTGGTATAATTCTCTGCACAGCAGAAAGCATAAAGAAACGCGTTTTGATAATATTAATTTGTTACTTTCTATTCTGTCATATGTCAGCTGCAGAACGAACGGATCCCTCTAGCGCACATTAGCAATATAGATCAGTTTACTCTGCATCTGAAATAACTTTGAATAAGTACTGGTTTAGTAAATAACGTGGTATTTCCCTGTTGTAGCCTGGCGCTGGCGACGGACAGCACGGTGACGATCGGCACCATCGACGAGATCCAGAAGCTGCACATCCGCACCGTGCCGCTGGGCGAGACGCCGCGCCGGATCGCGCACCAGGAGCCCACGCAGACCTTCGGGGTCATCACCATGCGCGTCGAGAGGTGACGCTTTCCGATACCAATATGATACCGATCAAATACAAAAAGTATACAACACTACCTCTCGACTGGAGCGCCTCGCTCCGCCCCCTCGCTGCTTTCGAGGCCAGTTCCATATAAATCTTTTCCGACTTTCGTGTCCGCGGCTTTATAGCTGTGCTATAAACAGTTGTGTTGAACTGTGTGTCTGTCGTGTCGTCAGGCCGGACTTGGAGGTGCGTCCGTCGGCGTCGACGCTGGCGCTGGCGGCGTCGGGCCCGTCCCTGGCCGCGCCGCCGCCGCCCGCCGCCGCCAAGCCGCCCGCCGCCGACCAGGAGACGCACCACTTGCTCATCCTGGACCAGCATACCTTCGAGGTTGGTAGCGCCCACGCTAGCCCCCAGGCCCGAGGGCCCGTCCCTGGCCGCGCCGCCGCCGCCCGCCGCCGCCAAGCCGCCCGCCGCCGACCAGGAGACGCACCACTTGCTCATCCTGGACCAGCATACCTTCGAGGTTGGTAGCGCCCACGCTAGCCCCCAGGCCCGAGGGCCCGTCCCTGGCCGCGCCGCCGCCGCCCGCCGCCGCCAAGCCGCCCGCCGCCGACCAGGAGACGCACCACTTGCTCATCCTGGACCAGCATACCTTCGAGGTTGGTAGCGCCCACGCTAGCCCCCAGGCCCGAGGGCCCGTCCCTGGCCGCGCCGCCGCCGCCCGCCGCCGCCAAGCCGCCCGCCGCCGACCAGGAGACGCACCACTTGCTCATCCTGGACCAGCATACCTTCGAGGTTGGTAGCGCCCACGCTAGCCCCCAGGCCCGAGGGCCCGTCCCTGGCCGCGCCGCCGCCGCCCGCCGCCGCCAAGCCGCCCGCCGCCGACCAGGAGACGCATCACTTGCTCATCCTGGACCAGCATACCTTCGAGGTTGGTGGCGCCCACGCTAGCCCCCAGGCCCGAGGGCCCGTCCCTGGCCGCGCCGCCGCCGCCCGCCGCCGCCAAGCCGCCCGCCGCCGACCAGGAGACGCATCACTTGCTCATCCTGGACCAGCATACCTTCGAGGTTGGTAGCGCCCACGCTAGCCCCCAGGCCCGAGGGCCCGTCCCTGGCCGCGCCGCCGCCGCCCGCCGCCGCCAAGCCGCCCGCCGCCGACCAGGAGACGCATCACTTGCTCATCCTGGACCAGCATACCTTCGAGGTTGGTAGCGCCCACGCTAGCCCCCAGGCCCGAGGGCCCGTCCCTGGCCGCGCCGCCGCCGCCCGCCGCCGCCAAGCCGCCCGCCGCCGACCAGGAGACGCATCACTTGCTCATCCTGGACCAGCATACCTTCGAGGTTGGTAGCGCCCACGCTAGCCCCCAGGCCCGAGGGCCCGTCCCTGGCCGCGCCGCCGCCGCCCGCCGCCGCCAAGCCGCCCGCCGCCGACCAGGAGACGCATCACTTGCTCATCCTGGACCAGCATACCTTCGAGGTTGGTAGCGCCCACGCTAGCCCCAAGGCCGAGGGCCCGTTCGCGACACTTGCTCATTCTGGCACCAGCATACCTTCGAGGTGGTCGCTAAGTGTATTGTGTTAGCGTCGATGCAGATGGACAAAATGCCGGTAAACGAAACAAGTGAACCCCTTCCGTCGGCTCGTAGATCCTTTATGCGCACCAGCTGTCTATTGGGGAGTACGCGATGTCGCTGGTGTCGTGCACTCACCCTCCCGCTGCCCGTAGGTGCTGCACGCGCACCAGCTGTCCGCCGGGGAGTACGCGATGTCGCTGGTGTCGTGCACTCACCCTCCCGCTGCCCGTAGGTGCTGCACGCGCACCAGCTGTCCGCCGGGGAGTACGCGATGTCGCTGGTGTCGTGCACTCACCCTCCCGCTGCCCGTAGGTGCTGCACGCGCACCAGCTGTCCGCCGGGGAGTACGCGATGTCGCTGGTGTCGTGCACTCACCCTCCCGCTGCCCGTAGGTGCTGCACGCGCACCAGCTGTCCGCCGGGGAGTACGCGATGTCGCTGGTGTCGTGCCGGCTGGGCGAGGACCCGCTGCCGTACTTCGCGGTGGGCACGGCGCTGGTGAGCCCGGAGGAGGCCGAGCCCAAGGCGGGCCGCATCATCCTGTTCCACTGGGCCGAGGGCAAGCTGCAGCAGGTCGCCGAGAAGGAGATCAAGGGCGCGTGCTACACGCTCGTCGAGTTCAACGGGAAGCTGCTCGCCTCCATCAACAGCACCGTGAGAGAGTTTACCACACTTTTTTATATTATTTTTATAATAGTAGTTCATCTACACTCTTAGCGTAATGTTCCAATTACATATTCGAAAACAGTTGTTTAAGGATACACTTTTTTCACGCCAGTCTATAAAATTTTAAAAAATTACTTTTCGATACAGCATTTCCCATACTATTTTCATTACAGCTGTATCGAAAATAACTTTTTAATCATAATGCAACACTTTTCTTTTTTAAATTTTTGTCGGGCGTGTCTGTATCAAAAATAACTTTGTAATCATTATGCAACACTTTTCTTTTTTAAATTTTTGTCGGGCGCTGGGACACGGCTAAATGTAGGCTGAATACCTAAATGTCTTCAACAAATTCAAAATTCAAATTTTCCTGTTTATATTTGTGATCAGTTCATAGTCTGTGGTTGTGATTGTGTACATTTGGAATTATATATATACATATACAGGGTGTCCCGTAAGTCGACGTCAAGCCGGAATCGGGTGATAGTCCAAATCATAATAGTTACTAGAAAAATATAAAATAAAATCTAAGTCTTAAATTTTTTAAATTAAAGCCATTTCTTTTTTTTTTTCGAGAAAATGTTCACCCTGTGATGGTTTTTTAACTCCTGTTGCTACAAAGCTTAACTTTTTTTCAATTTTATTTTTCTTATGTAATCCCGAATAGTGCTAATCTAACCTATTACTTAGAATTCCAAGTCAACTGCTCCAGCTTGGAAGAAACTGTCACATTATGCCGTACAATGAATAGACAATTAATATTTCGTCCAACTTTAACGGACCGTACTGAAAAAAAAAGAACTACGCCAGGTTGGCAAGTAGCACTAAAAGTTGACGCATTTAATAAGGATTCTAAAATGGTATAATACTTGCTACATTATTTCTTTCATTTCCGGGGAAAAAAAATTCCTTCAAGAAACCCAGTTTCGAAAATTTTTTCTTTACCTACTAAAAATTATTCTAGTGCGTTCAAAGCTTGCCTAAGACCGAGTGAGACGGAGAGTCATTCATGAAATGTGAGTGAGACAGGTAGTGATGCTTTCAAGTCAGAGATGCTAACTTTTTGTTAAATTTAGGACAAATTTTCTTTAAGTTTAAAATTAAACACCAATTAGATGCAAAGATTTATTATTTACAAAAGATGTTCAAACTGCCTTCCTTCATTTGCAATACAAGCTCGACATCTTCTTAAAAAAGATCGGATTATCACACGGGCAAATCTTCCGTTGTTGACAAATTCAGCTGCTTTCGTAATTCTTTGCCGAAGCTCAGCTACATTTTCGATTGGCTTAAAATAAACTTTCTCTTTCACTGCTCCCCAGCAAAAAAAATCTAATGCTCTAACTGAGCGGGCATAGTGCGCTGGGCAGCCATCTCGTTGATACCACATCTCTCTGTAAATACTGAGTGGCACGTCTTCCAGTAAACTAGGTAAACTGTTTTGTAAAAAATCTAAATAAACTTCAGCAGTCGAGATCTCTGGCAACTCAAAAGGTCCTATGACTCTTCCATTTAAAATTCCGGTCCACATGTTTATTTTAAAACGATACTGAGATCTATCTTGTCTCATTAAATTCGGATTCTCTACGTGCCACTCGTGTAAGTTGTGTAGGTTCATGTAACCGTCTTTTTTAAATGTCGATTCATCCGACCACAAAATTTTCTCTAAGAATCGCGGATCTTCCCGGTGTCTTTGTAGCATCGTTTGACAAAACACAACCCGAAGTTGATAATCCTGAGGATGCAGGGTTTGTACTCGCTGTACATGGTATGGGTGGAGCTCATGTTTTTGTAAAATTCGGTGAGCTATAGTTTTGGGCACTCCTGTGCTTTGCTGGATTGCACGTACCGAAATATTTGGATCTTCTTCAACTGCTTGAAGTACTACGTCCTCGTAAGGCAAGGAACTTCTTCCTTCACCATGTGGTCGGTTTGGAAGTATGCCTTCTGTGGAGAGTAGACGGTGCACATTTGTAAAAACCATTTGGGTACCTCTCGCGATACAGTCTAGCCGCAGCACTAGCATTCCCTCTGCATTCGCCATAAATAAAGTGCATGTTGGCATATTCCTGAGTGGTGTACACAGGCATGGTGGCACTACACAATCACACGATAGTCCAGGAGAAAGCAAAGGTCGTTGTAAAGAGATCGAAACTGTCCAAATCACAAGCAAACAAACAAGTCCAATAAACGAAGCAAAAAGTCGAAAGTACGAAATAACACGAACGAATACGGAAAGATGCGTAGTAAACGAAGGAGCGTAACGTACTGATCTGTATTGCGTGTGCCAATATTAAAAAAGTGGCGTCACTATCTATCTCGCTCACACTTCATAAAATGACTTTCTCTGTATCTGACTCATTAGCGTCACTATCTGTCTCACTCACCCATTAGAATATTTGACTCGAAAGCGTCACTACCTGTCTCACTCACACTTCATGAATGACTCTCCGTCTCACTCGGTCTTAGGCAAGCTTTGAACGCACTAGAATAATTTTTAGTAGCTAATGAAAAATTTTTCGAAACTGGGTTTCTTGAAGGAATTTTTTTCCCCCGTAATCAAAGAAATAATGTAGCAAGTATTTTACCATTTTAGAATCCTTATCCGTCAACTTTTCGTGCTACTTGCCAACCTGGCGTAGTACTTTTTTTTTTCAGTACAGTCCGTTAAAGTTGGACGAAATATTAATTGTCTATTCATTGTACGGCATAATGTGACACTTTCTTCCAAGCTGGAGCAGTTGACTTAGAATTCTAAGTAATAGGTTAGATTAGCACTATTCTGGATTACATAAGAAAAAAAAAATAAAAAAAATATAAGATTTGTAGCAACAGGAGCTAAAAAACCATCACAGGGTGTACATTTTCTCGAAAAAAAAGAAATTCCTATAATTTAAAAAATTCAAGACTTAGATTTTATTTTTTATTTTTCTAGTAACTATTATGATTTGGACTATCACCCGATTCCGGCTTGACGTCGACTTACGGGACACTCTGTACATGAATAATTTTACAGAGTTAAAATCTTAAGATAGTTCACAAAGGCGAGCTTATCTCTGCAAGAGATCTCTTCTAGCCAACCTGAGAGGTGTGAAAGCAATATCACGGGTACTTGAGCATGTACTTCATTATTTTCCCGCTAAACAGAATATTTTTTCTAATTGTTGTAATTTGTGTTTGTGAATGGTTTTTCTTGTTTGAACCAAATAAATAGATAAATGTGAAAGTAGTGAAGTGAATTTCCTGCCGCTTGATATCCTCGACGCGTAGATACAACAGAACTGACTCGCAGTTACTTCCAGCAAAGTTGAAAAAATTATAGGTACGAAGTTTTAACATGAAAATATGAGTGTAGATAAAGTAGTGTATGCAACTGCATATAATTAGGTATTAAAACACTCGTGTCAAACTATTATCATACTCGGCTACGCCTCGTATGATAAACAGACACTCATGTTTTAATACCCCCTTTTATATGACAGTTGCATAATATATTAATTTATATTTAACATAATATTACATAATATTTTAATCAAGCGAAATTCACCTCATTTCTTTTACATTTATCTATTTATTTGCGTCAAACAAGAAAAAACATTCACAAACACAAATTACAACAATTAGAAATATATTCTGTTTAGCGGGAAAATAATTCCAAATGTACACAATCGCAACCACAGACTATGAACTGGTCACAAATATTAACAGGAATTTTGAATTTGTTGAAGACATTTAGGTATTCAGCCTACATTTAGTCGTGTCCCGGCGCCCGACAAAAATTTAAAAAAGAAAAGTGTTGCATAATGATTAAAAAGTTATTTTTCGATACAGCTGTAATGAAAATAGTATGGGAAATGCTGTATCGAAAACTAATTTTTTAAATTTTTATAGACTGGCGTGAAAAAAGTGTATCCTTAAACAACTGTTTTCGAATATGTAATTGGAACATTACGCTAAGAGTGTAGATAAAATGATATTTTTCATTTAACCGCCATCTCACCTGATGGGCCGTAGTGGAGCGTGCCTATCGAGAAATAGGGCTATCTCCACTCTCCCATTTATTTATTTATAGGATATCCAACAGCAATTTTATTGTAAGCCTTAATTACATACATTGTGACATAATTTGTTTATGCTGCGTAAAATGATTAGTATAATGCGTCCGTGTGCCGTGTGCGTGCGCAGGTCCGTCTGTTCGAGTGGACGTCGGACAAGGAGCTGCGGCTGGAGTGCAGCCACTTCAACAACATCGTGGCGCTGTACGTGAAGGTGAAGGGCGACTTCATACTCGTCGGGGACCTCATGCGCTCCATGTCCTTGCTGCAGTACAAGCAGGTAACCCGCAGTCAACCAGACCTTCAATCTAAACGGGGAACTACCATCCACCACCGCCGTTGTTCCATTTGTCTTATAAGGGCATCATGCTTACTAACACGCATAGATAAAGTCTCCAGTACGGCTGGCACTAGTATGCATGCGACCAGCGAGACAAGGCCCAGCTCCGAGCTCTTTTTCATCTTTGTATTAATATTAATGCATCAGTCGTAGATGTGGCATCGACGCGCTTATTAGGTAGCGCCTTCTGCGTCGTTACTGTGTGCGATAATTTGTTTTCGCTCCACGTTATGGCGGGCAATGCCAAAAAGTGGGACTCCACAGTAGTCCAGGAGCTGCTTGCACTCGTGCATAACAAGCTGGCGAGGTGCGGTTTCAGCAGATGAGCGCGACCAGCTCCACCCTGGAAGGCGTGCAGCGGGCGAAGGAGGCACTCCGGGAAGCCACTCGCCCGAGGGAGACGCGGAGAAGGGCCTCGCGGAGATCTTCCGGTTTCAAGGAAACCGAACAAAAAGATCCGCGCCCCCCGCGCCCGCTGCGCAACCCCCGCACCGTGGCGGGGCGCGGGGCGCGGGGTGCGGGGTGCGGGGCGCGGGGTCAGCAAAAGATCCGGCCACCAGCGGCAGCCCCTTCTCAGAAGTGTAATGCCGTTATCGATAAAGGTTATTACGGGGTCGGCAACGCGTGGGTGATGCCCCTGGTATGCAAACGTCCATAGGCTGCGGTGACTGCCTACCATCAGGCAGGCCCTAAGCTTGTTTGCCACCTTTGTTGTATAAATAAAAATAAAAACACGGATTCCCGCTGGTCCAGAGGAGGCGCAGTCTAGGCATGCTAGCTGTGGAGAGCAGTAGAAATGGCCAGTGGGGCGGGAACTGCTTCGAGGGGCGTCGGGCCGGGCAGCCCCGGCGGGACGGCCCCCGGGACCCCCGGAGGACCTCGTGAAATCTTGAATGATGAACGGACGACCGCAGGTCGATCGATGTGGAAGGGAATCGCTGCGTCCAGCATTGTTCAATGCTGGAAGGCTTGTCAGTCCTGCGACTAAGAGGTTATTTATTGATCACTGTTAACTGGTTACTATAAAGTTGAACGTCGTGTCCGTTCTGTGGCATGTGAGTGGTAAGCCGTGCGATGCCCCGCAGATGGAGGGCAGCTTCGAGGAGATCGCGCGCGACTACAGCCCCAACTGGATGACCATGGTGGAGATCATCGACGACGACACCTTCCTCGGCGCCGAGAACAGTTTCAACCTATTTGTTTGCCAAAAAGACAGGTAATGTTTTTCAAATATTTTAGGCTAACCTTTAGTTCATTGACGATCCGTAACCGCAGCGAGGGACGCCCCCTTGTGAGATGGACGAGCTACATTGTACAGCTCGTAGGGTGCAAGACGCTAGTCGATTGTTATGGAAAGCGTGGGAAGAGGCCTATGTTCAGCACGCTCCTCCTGGCCTCCCGTCTTAGCTTATTAAATCAGATTATAATCTCATCTCAGTTTAACATTTCTTGACTCATTTGACGGCATGCCGTGCAATTGGGGGGGAAAAATGACGCCGCTCATTTTATTTTATTTGGAAACTTTATTTAACTTATGGTTACGGTTATGGGTACAATATAAATTGTATTTAGGTACATATGACAACAACATTTATCGACCTAATGTGTATTACGTGAGTACCCACCAAAGGTAGAAAGGTAAGGTTGTGCAGTCGCTCATATTCACAATTCTATGAACATAGCTATGTTTAATGTCGCAGGGCATCAGCCTTAGACATAACTGTGAGATAGAGTAAAATTTGATTAAGCGTAACAACCAATACGTGCGTTCCGTTGAATTGAAAACAAATCGTTTCGTCATCCGCCGCTACGGCCGCCGCGAGCCGTGTCTTCGCGTCGACTGTATCGGCGCGCCCGGACTTTTTGCTATGATTTGATTCGTATGTGTACCTACGGGCTATTGCTAACTCGCACAATTTATGATAGGTTTGATAAATAAATATATTTAATTTAATGATAAAAGTAATCAAATTTTGCGATTTAAAAATGCTAGAATGATAATATGAGGCCGACCGCGGCGGTGTGCGAACTGAAACCGGAAGCTGCGAGCGCATCGCTACAATGTCGCGCGCGCCTCCCATATCGCCTAGCAAGTAGAAAGTGATACGGATCGCCACGAACACGCCGGGGGGAAGACGTGATAGCAGTCGACCATAAGTCCATGTAGGCGTTTTATGGAAACTGTCGCCCCGTTCGCGGGGCCGCGCAGGCCGGCGCTGGCTGACCGGCCGCGGCCGCCTGACGCCTTGTGTTGTCTGTGCAGCGCGGCGACGACGGACGAGGAGCGGCAGCAGATGGGCTACATGGGGCAGTTCCACCTCGGGGACATGGTCAACGTCATGCGGCGCGGCTCGCTCGTCGCGCAGCTCGCCGACACCGCCGCGCCCACCGCGCAGCCCGTGCTGCTGGCCACCGTCACCGGCGCCATCTGTGAGTACCCCATACCCCATACCCCATACCCCATACGCTGCACGGGCCCGCGTGAATACTCCCCCGCGCCCCGGCCGCGGTACCCGGGGCAATTTTTCGACCAAACCTATCCGCTCCATGGCGTTCACCGCGGCACACAGTCTGCTGTCGTAGTATTGAAATACTGCACAGGCACAGCGGTACGCAGCCGTTCGAGCCGATGACGGGGCTGGGTAATACCTTGGCCCAACTCTGTAAAATAGATAAAGCGGGGGGACTTCCACCGATAAAACTGTTATAGTTATATAAAGTGTAACTACTTCTATATTTGGTATAAGAAATGACCCCGGCGTGTCCCGGTAGTGCTCTCGCGCGACAGCACTACCGGGCCCGCCTGGCGCCGCCGAGGCTAACGCTCTCCCGCGGCAGGCCTGGCGGTGCAGGTGTCGGCGGAGCTGTTCGAGTTCCTGGGGCAGCTGCAGGAGCGGCTGACGGCCACCATAAAGTCGGTGGGCAAGGTGCCGCACGCGTTCTGGCGCTCCTTCAACACGGACATCAAGACGGAGCCCGCCGAGGGCTTCGTGGACGGCGACCTCATCGAGTCCTTCCTCGACCTCTCGCGGGACATGCAGCAGGAGACCGTCAAGGGACTGCAGGTACCTCCCGACCTCCCGACCTCCCGACCTCCCTACCTCCCAACCTCCCAGCGAACTCCTTTTGAAAGGACAGTACTGACAAAAAATGCGTGTATAAAATGTGATGTGCCCAAAAACAACTAAAATTGGTCCAAAAACAATATGGTGATCGGTACGCTCATGGCCTGTCATCGCCATAGAAAATGAACTATAGGACCTGTCCTTATGGATATTCTTTTGTTCAAATGGCGCTACTGAGGCGTAAGATCTGCTGTCAGCAGCGCCGCCTGGTAGATTTCTTAAATCTAAAAGCCCTCTTACACGAAACTGATTCGATCAAGCATTGCCCTCGGGATTTTAAACAGTCATAAGCCTCATACACATACGCCAACGTAGGCCGTGCGTGCGCTGTACGTACGCAGTAATTTAACCACGTATTGATTGAACGAGCAGCCTCGCAGCCGGCTGTCTTGCGTTGCGTTACATCAATATTCTGTGATTGCGTGGCAAACAAACATCCATGGCAACTTTCATACAAAACACGTCTTGCCTGTTTTTTATTATTTTCTCAGAGCTTTCATCTATACTAATATAAAGAGAAACGATTGGTTCGATTTTAAAAGTTCTTTTACTAATACAATGCAACATTAATTAAAAATATCAGAACGAATGTCGGTAGTAATTAAATAGTTTATAGACTGTGCAGGGAACATAACACACTTTATAACTTCGAAAATTATGTAGACATATTACACTGTTCTTTATTACAATATAAAAAATGATTGTATGATATCCTAAGTGCGGAGTCTTGCCGTTTACACTAACATTATCATTATTAAGTTTGAGTGGTGGTAGATTTAGATATTTTTTTTTAATTAAGCGCGATCGATTCTATTGTGAATGTAAGTTTGCCTGTTATTGGATTTACATTTAAGTGTTAAAGATCTTACATGTATTATTTCAAAATAACAAAAAGTGAAAATCTGTTGGCAAATAAAATTAAATAAACATTATCACTGCGTAACATAGGGAAAAGATTAAACCGATTTAAAATAATTCTTTTACTAATAGAATGCAACATTGCCACTGAGTAACATAGGCTTTTATCCCGGGAAAATAACGGGTTACCTCGGAAAAGTTGATTGTTTACAGAAATCCTGCGCGCGAGTAAAAACCGCTGTTAAAAAAATTAATACCTTGAATCAAAGCATGTGTCCAAAAGAACAGCCCAATTAGTTCAGAGCCTTCCACCTATCAAGGCTTCGTTCAGTCAGTACGCCACTTAAGTAGTGGTTTTTTAAAGGACAACTTTAAATTAAAATAAAACAAAGAAATAAGTATTTAGTATCAGCGAAACTAGCTTAATTGGAAAGAAAATTTCGGCAATTTCGCCTGCCGTAACTGGCGCGTAGGTGGCTTAATCTGGATATCCTATTTTCATACACTTTTCGCAACAATTGTGGCCGTATTTCGCTATTATCTCACCGAATGTTAGTTCGATTGTCTCTGGTTTATCGGTGTAGAAAAGTGACTTGACATATAACTTGCGATCAGGCAATCTCGGCAGCTAACGTGAAATTATTTGTTGATTCACGTAAAATTTTGTTCGGCGATGAAGCTCACTTTTGGTTGAATGATTAAGTTCATAAACACACGATGGCCACATAACCGAAATCATAAAACTAAGTGCCATAAAATTATCTTTCCAATAAAGCTAAATAGTTTCATTCATACTAAATACTTTTTTCTTCTCTAAGAAGACACCGTTTATAATAAGTAGTTCCGCTAGTAATGGTCGTCTCCGCCCCACACCACAGATCGACGACGGCGGCGGCATGAAGCGCGACGCCACGGTGGACGACCTCGTCAAGATCGTAGAGGACCTCACCCGGATACACTAGCCGTCGCCGCCTGTTAATGTTGTTCAAATTAAGATTATACTTTATGTACCAATGTGCTGGCTTTCATTTTGTTTGTATGTATTATAAGTATGTATTAAAAACAAAGTGAATAAGTAGTTTATCAGTTATCTAACACCCACACCACAAGCTTTCCAAGCTTTGCTTAATTGGGGCCAATGGCGCTGTGTAAATTTGTCAAAGTATATTTATTTTTTATTTAATCATCGTAATAACGAGCCAGGAGCCTACACCTTTCTTAAAGAGCGGCAACGCATTCGCACCATTCCCGAAGTTGCGGGTCCGGGCGGCGGTGATCACGCACGCAGGTGACACGCTCGCTCGTGTGCCCCCCTTTATTTGCGCTTGATGGAAAGCGGTAACTGTCGTCCATAGCATCTACGAGTTATATTTATTTATAAAACTTTATTGCACAAAACCATTTCATGTAAAATTTGTTGGCCAAGTCTCGTAAGCCGTTTCACTGAGAAAAGTTATCAAATCTCATAAAGAGCCAAGCTCCCAACTCTACAAACCCAAAATTTTGGTCAGAGAGCATGGCTTGGCCATTTCATAGAATTACACACATAGGCACACACGACACAAGAATGGATTCATTGCTAGACCAGCGCGACGGTTAGGGCTGTCGTCGGTCGGACCAAGATAGCGCGTAATAGAGGCAACCGGAGACCGTCCTGCTGGCGCGTACCTCGGACAGGGTATAAGTTCAACGAGGTAACACCGCCAGCATTCTGGGAACGCTACCGCTTAGCAGCAATCTAGAATCAATTTTTTATAAGTAATTTATTTTTTGTGTATATTTTTTATTTTCTTTCCTAAATGGTAGTTTTAAGTTTGTACATATTGTAATGTAACTATATAGATAATAATTAATAATGAACACAGTAGTTCATTAGCTACTTACATTTTATCCTGAAAATGAAAATTTGAGCTTTCTAGCAATGTATAGACCGAATACTATATTATCGTCTGAAAATTCGAGGAAACGCTTCGAGAAAAGGTAGGTAGTGTTCCCTTCTTGTTGCTTGGCGGGGCACTTCCGTGCCCCCAGATACATACACACATTATAAAACACTAACACCTACCTCAACGGGAAAAAAAGTGACGTTAACGTAACATAACGTCACGCTTGTCAACAAACAACGTATCAGGGAAAGAGGCCCCCGCGGAAGACCCAAGAAGCGATGGATTAACATCGCCGAGATGATGCCGAAGATCGGGTACAGAGGAGAAGAGCAGGAAAGCGGACCCTAGCAGAACCGCTTTAGTTCAACCTCTATCATGCGTACGGCTAAGGAATGGAACGCGTTGCCTGCGAGTGTGTTCCCTGATCATTATAATCTAGACGCCTTCAAGGCTGGAGTGAATAGGTATGTTCTTAGACAGGCGTGCTCCATCATCGGCCGCATCGTCACTTGCCACCAGGTGAGATGGCGGTCAAACGCCTGGCTAGTCTAACCATAAACAAACCGCTCGGATGATGATGAATTACGAGTACATAACGTCACGCCTTTTTCGAGTCCGAGACCACATCGTTCCACTTGCTTAGGTCTTGACAAACCTCTCACCTTTACCACATTCATTAACGATTTGCACGAGTAATTAATTATTGAGTTTCATGTGTGGCAAGAAAGTCGTTCTGAGGGCTTATGCCGTTTCCCCGAATTGATCGCGTGCGCTTATTTCCGCAAGCCGAGTCAATCGTATCACCGTAATGTTTCGATCACGAGTTTGCAATGTCAAAGCCATGTATGTATAAAGGATTTGGTTCACTCATTTGTGTGTGTGCGAGTCATTAAGGTAGAAGTGTGAGTATGTCTCGTGATCGTGGAAATTGTCTATACATGATACGACAAATGCTGTCCGCGATCGATTCAGGAACACGTCGATTTAGCAAAATAAGCCCCGTCAAATGGCGCCCTCAAACTTTTCACGGGTTGCCAGACTGTAGGTAACAAAAATGCGGAGAACCGCAGTCACTACTGTATGTATCTACATTTCGCAAAATAAAACTCAAAAAACAAAATTTCAATAATTTAATAATAGAAAGGCATGAATGATCACAGACAAAATATTACATATTGTAACTAAAACATTATTGAGAATCTTTTTTCACTTCGTACGCAGCGGGCGGCGGCACTGCAACATTGGATTGGAGTTTGGACCTTATTCGTAGGAACATTATTTTCTACGTTTTGTTAACTATTTCAAACTATACATATTAAAGATAAATATTACTTAAACTCTTATGAAATTAATTAGATATTTATAATGAATTTTTAACTCTTTTCCCACTCGAACTAAACAATCCTAATAAAATCCAACGAATTATGAAGGTGGAAAAATGAGCGATTACATAAAATTCATTACTTTAAGATGGATCGTGACTCGAGTCTTACAACTTGACTACAAATAAATAAGGATGTACATATAAACTATACAACAACAATGATTATGCAAGTACATGATTAAAATAGCAACGGAACATAGATTACATAACACCGTCATAAAAATGTCGATTACATAATAGAACATATTGTACGTACTAATAATACCCAAGTATTACACGATACCAATGTTTTACTGCTAACGTGAAATTATATTCTACTAGAAACAATGTACGAACCTCTGCCTGCCAGTATCATCTCCTTGCATATGGAGCAATGGCGGTCGAAGCTCCTGCGACAATTCAATTCAATTTGGGTTCATACAAAACACTTACGAATTGACAGTGGCCACGTATGAGCGAACATAACTACATTTCAGATATAACCTCACACTGGTACACACGCGTTGAGCAAACCTTATCTAGGTCGTACACTTATCAGTTTACAATATAATCCAATTAGCAATAAGCAATTATTGCAGTTTTTAGAGATATACCTACGAGTAGCACTTTAAAGTGAAATAAAATACAAAAGTCGTAGAGTTAACGACAGGATTTAATTGCAATATTTGTGAGCGCCGAAAGCATTCAACATTTTACTTGTGACAATCGGACATCAAATTTAAAAAATCGAAATTTTATAAATAAATCATATTACTTTTTGGTAGCCGATGTTTTCTTATTCAACCCCGCTGAATCAAAAAATGCCGGTTACCAACCCCTTCCCACCCACTCCCTCACCCTTTTTTTCGCTTCGAAGTGTCCCTCGCCGTGGTTTTCTTCATTTTACAGTGAAACGGTTACAGGTAGTCGCAAATTGAAGAAATTAATTCATACTTCGGAGATGAAAAGGGGGAGAGGAGGGGTTAGTAACCGGCATTTTTGGATTTAGCGGGGTCGAATTAGTAAGAAAACATCGTTTAACAAAAAGTAACACGATTTGCTTCTAGACTCATAACGGAAGCCTTTTTTCAAGTTTTTGTCCGGTCTCAATACCTATTAGGTAAGTAAGCAGCGGATGAAATTTAATTATGTAGCATTGTTGTATATTATACGATTATTGGGTTATATTTCATTTTTAAAGTCTTCAAAAAACCGTTTATTGCAGCAAAATACTTATTTTAAAGTCAATAATTGCTTCAACATCAGATCGATCTGATCATCATTCTTGAAGGATAATGCCGAGAACTCACAAAAACAAAACTGCAACGTAGGTACGTCAGCTAAAAACAGCTATCAGGAGCTGTGTGTGCAAAGACCGGAACGGCCCGAAGCGAGCCGACAATGATCCTCATCACATGTGCCAACGGGTGATTACTATCATTATTCTCTGTGTGGTGTGTCTGTGGGGGGACACCTACTTCCTCCACTTGTCGGCCTTGTTGAGCAGGAACCAGGAGAGGCCGAAGAGCGCGGAGGGCGGCGCGGCGAGCGGCCCGGGCGCCGCCAGCAGCTTCTCCACCTCCGCGATCGACATCTCCACCACTTCGATTATCTCGTCGTCCACGCCGCCGCCGGCTGGGGGAATATCATGTTCATCGTTATCATCGTTTGGCGTTAGATCCCGCTTGCGCTCTCGCGCGGCACGCAGGGCCCGGTGTCTGGCCGACAGTATTCGACGTTATTGCCAGAATAAATGGTTGTTGGTGTAAGTATTTTCTACACGCTGAAAGAGCTAGACGGATTTTGACGAAACTTTACGGTGTTGTAGCTTATAAATTAGAATAACATATAGGATATATAAATTTGATTATATATTATATTTCCTAGTTTACGTTGAGGGATGTACGTTTAGTTTGCCAGCTATACGGACATCCCTCCGTGTAAACCAGCCTAACCATGGAATTTCAAGGTTTTGTCAAAAATAGTGCTCGAATATGATTTATCATTTGAATAACCAAATAACTTGCAATGAGTAGTTGACATAATTTTAAATATTCAGCATCAATCTGAAATGAACTCATCCAGAGCCATGGTCACAATGTAATTTTCTTTATTCATTTATTTTAGGATATCTTAAAAACCTCCTGGAAGGGTCTTCCACTGGGGACCCAGAGACTGGTTGTACAGTCTTGATGCTTGCTGTACCATAAATAAATCAAAGTTAATTGTTACTTCTAAAAACTGACAGTACAGGCACTACTGGAAAATAATTTGAAAGAATTTAAATATAAATGGTTAAATAAAAATTGGATTGCATAATTATAATGACGTAGATACCTGCTTCAACTTTCTGGCATTCGCCCACCTCAACATAGAATAGAGTTTGCATAGAACCTTGGCATCCAACTCCAGACCTGTAAAACAGAAATAAGAACTCATAGTCAACTTGTCTAAGACAACAGGCCAAGCCATGACCACCGCGGCAGTCCATAGTCTATTGTGAATAGGCCTCCCCACAACGGCGCGCCACTGACGCGGTCCTTGGTTTTGCGTACCCAGGCGATGCCAAGGCACGTCATCGTCGTTTTGTGCCCATTTGTGCCCTAACAATCAAAATTTGCGCTTCAGTAGTTTCGGAGATATTTCATGATGAATGTGGTCCCGCTGGGGTCACTGTAGTCGTTCGTGGCAGACGCAAAACGAGCCCAAACGGAGCATGCCACAGCGTTAGGATTTCAATACTCAATATATTTAGTTAGCTTAGCAAATTTTAGTGAAGGCACTAAATGTTAGTGCTTGCCGAGAGAATGGCGATTACCTTTTCTAGCCTCCAAAACAATGTTGTCTATTATATTTGGTTAATGGTTTGCAGTATTCTATACTATCCCTATTTTTCAAACTTTGCAAACATTAAGTGCCTAACACGACTGAATTTGTGCCTTAAATTCCAGATTTTGTTAATGACTATCCGAGACCTGGGTAGTTGGTCCCGCTGAGCTAGTGGTATAATACCTACCAATCTATACTATAATACAACTGTAAAAAAGCTGTACAATGAAAATATTTAAAAAATATTGTCGGGATAGGATTCTGACATATTATTTTTTTTAGTGTTTGTCTGTCTGTTCGTGCATCACGCAAAAACTACTGAACGGATTTTGATTCGGTTTTGATAGTCTAAGCCATACTTCATGTAATACGGGTACGTAGAACCAGATATACAGCTTTTGATCTCCCTGTAGTACTAGCATTCATACAATAAGAAGGCAATTTAAAATGGTAACGCGAGCAAAGCTGAACTGTCATATAAAAACTATTTCGTCGCGGGCAAAAGCTAGTTAGCCATATTTCTACATGAACAGCGTTAAGTAACGATTTTGTGACGAGGGAAGAGTACCTTTCATTTAGAATTTTTTTAAATAAAATCTAAAGATTACATGTTGTTGCCAGTGTTACAACTTGAATTACTAAAGCGTTACCATCACACTATACTATTTTTACAACGAAATACAATATTTATATTTTTCATTTATGGCAGACTTTTACGTCGAATTACTCCTAACTTTTAAATGTCTTTTAAAATAAGCAATTATAATATGCTAATAATGTAATCGATATGTGAGTGAGTTATGGATTTTCCGTTTCCCTTGTTATCAACATTAGATCAATACAACCTTGCTATGTTGCCCACGGTATCTTTACAAGACAATGTTGGTTTTAGATAAGTGTTTTAGATTACAATTAGTGCTCTAATTGGAAAATTGTGGTCTCACCGTTCCAGGCAGATTTCATAAGAGTGGCGTAGGTAGCTACACAGTATTTGTTACGAACACAGTAACAAAGTGTTGCGCTTATAAACACAGGTTGGCCGCTGCAAAAAATCTGTGGCTAAATGGGGTTACATTAACCAGGCCAGCCGCGATGCGACTGTGGAGATCCATCTGAGTCTATGGCGCATCTGCTTTCTTGCCTTCTTTGCCCTGATACTTGCACTAGGGAGCAACTGCTCTTGCCGACTGATAACGCAGTTGCCGTAGCCAATTACTAGGCGAACCACATCTAACTTTTTTCGAAAATTGACTCGAAGGAGAAGCCTGTGTTCAGTATATCAGCAACATTATGTTACTTATTCGCACGTATTCGTAGGTCATAAACTAAATAAAATCCAACTACTGTAAAATCTATTTCGTCGAGTTTCGCTAGCGTGACGAGTTTGAGTTTATGACGATTTGCTACTAAAATTCTAATTAGGCAGGTTCAATCGTCTAGCTCGCCTGATCAGTCAGCATAGGCAATCAATTTACCGCCTTGGCTTGTTTGTCACACTCCGTGAGCATTCTGCATGCCATGTCGACTTATTGCCTGCAAAATTTCAAAGTGAAAGCCCGTACAGGCCGTACAGGCCCATGTCGTTCCTGAGTGATATAGATAAATAAACTGTTCTCCAGATGCGTTGCCCGCATCTAAAGAGACATCTGATATACCTTTTGAACGATCCCACCCACGTCATAGTCCAAAGGAAACACTGAGGCTGGGAGCTCATTCCACATACCAATAGTATGAGCGAGAAATGTTCTTTTGAACCTTTGCGTGGACACCAGCCGAGGGTCTAAAGTGAGGTAGAATAACTAGCTCAGAACACTCCCCATTGTATAGCCGGCAGAACACACACAGAGAGCCAAAGTCCCTTTCGTCAGCCAGTGGTTCCAACTTGCTTGTCAGTATGGGATTGTCGACAATTCGTACGGCGCACCTCTGTACGGAGTCCAAAGGATTAAGCAGGCCCAAAGACGGGAACAATACTCCATATGTGCCTTATACAGCAACAGGCGCTGCTCTAGGATGAGGTATCGCTTGGACCGGTTAAGCACACCAAGTTTTTTCGAGGCTAGTTTAGCCTTACCTTCCAGGTGAATCCGGAACCGCACGCCATCCGATATGTCAACACCAAGGTATGCGATACTTTCAGAGATGGAAAGAGGTGTTCCTTGGAACATGGGGCACCATGACAAACGGATCCTTTTTGCCGGAAAAAGCGCAGACCTGTGTCTTTGAGGGGTTGAATTTGACCAGGTTCAGTCTTCCCCTTTTCAGAAACAAGCGTAAATGATTTACCAATGCTGGGCGGGTGTTTCTACTTATAAGTCAATATTTTCACAAGATAAACAAAGTAACCCGGCTGCACGCTTTGTAGTAATTGGCGGCGCGAGCACAGCGCGTTTGTAAGCCAATCGATTTTTGTGACGTCACACGGCCTGGTCGCACATCCCGCCCCCTCGGATAATATTAACTACTTTAAAAATGTTAAAAAATCGCAATGCATGGACTGATTTAGATGATTTCAAAACTATATCGATGAGAAAGCTTATTACAAAACTATAGCCTTTTTGACTTAACTTGTCGACCTCGAAATGATCCTCATTGTACTTTATTATCAATGGAACATACCTGTAAGACATGACTTGCTGTAACAGGTGTGGCTCTACTTTATATCCACATTCCTCAAGCACCTCCTCACTGGCGATGGCGTTGAGAGGCAGCGGTTTGTCAACAATACCCGCACACAGTTCCAATGTTAGACCCAGAGATGCCGGGTACTTCTCACAGTCCACATACTCCTCACCCTTATCCTCTGGTGGGATTGAACTGTAGTACACGGCTGAAAAGAAGACATTAATGAAATAAAACTGGCAAAAATTTTGGCTTGTTTAATGTTCTTAGTAAGGGTCAATGTTTACTTATAAATGTATACCATTGTATGTACAACATTTATGAAGCAATACAATATATTTTATATTGAATAATAGAAATTTGAAACATTTTATTCATCATTTAACACCTTTCACAATACATTTAACAGCTAATGTGCAGACTAAAAACAAAAGTTTGTGACACAAAAGCGAGCCATCCACTCCATTCTTGGTATAAGTGACCAGCAAGGACCATGATAAGGTGGCAGTGGGCAGGGCACATAGCTCGAAGAACAGGTGGCCGATGGGGCAGTAAAGTTCTTGAGTGGCTACCACATACCAGAAGACGCAGCATGGGTGGCCCGATGGCCTGGTACAGATTGCAGGTACCTGCTCGATGCGGAAGGCAAAGTACTGGCCTTTGTGGAGATCTCTGGGGGGAAGCCTATGCCCCGCAGTGGGCAGCTTTTGGCTGATTTGATGATGATGATGATGATGATGAAGAACTATGTAGGCCCTTCTTCAAAAATACTGCCACCTTGTGAGTACCTATACCAGATAGCAGAATTCTCAAATTGTAATATCGCCTCATTTGAACAGAAGAAGGCAATTTCGCCCGTCTTGAGGAGCAACAGATGCGGGCCAACTCTTTCCAGTGCGCCACAAACCAACAAAATCAGAATGATCTGTGTACATACTAGGGCCTACTGTTTATAACAAACTGCCAGATAGCTTCAAAAATGTAACTACCATCAACATCTTAAAATTCCAAATTGAAAAGTTGGCCGCATTTAGTGTGAAATTAATTTTCTTTACCTATGTATTTTTGTCAATTTTACTGATTGTAACATTGTTGATTTGAAAGTATGACACTTTATTATTTTATAACCAATTATTTCATATTGACATTGTTATTTACAATTACATGTAATATACTTAGTTTAAGGTTAGCTAATCTAAGTACCAACTTGATACTCTGAACTCTGTTACTAATAAAGAATTTGTTTTTTGAATAAGCCACAAGAGGAGAACACAAATACTGTACCTGGTATTACTCATATAGAGTCAATGAAATTGAATACCTACCTAAAACTCAACTAACTCAATTTATTTTCTAGAAGCATCCTCCTCTTAGAGATAACCTGGACGCCGGTGGCCGCTTTCCATCAGATGAACCGTATGACCGTGTGCCTCGCTAGGCGATAAAAAATATTTTTCAAATGTGTAGTTTGTACCTGGTCGGAACTGTTTAACTAATACCAGTTTTCTTTTGGTGACGTTGAATATAACGACAGCGACACTGGCGTGGACCTCCAGAAGGTCCCAATTCTTCTCGCGGCCGTTCTGCGTGTAATTCAGCCGGAACGGCTTCACGTACGGAGAGTCGGGCAACGGTGAGACGTACACATCGCATAGATCCTCCATAGTCAATGGAAATACTTAATCGAAGGTACACAAATTTGTCTGGATAACTAAGTTATTGTAATCGATCCGAATTTAATACATTTGTAGGATTAAAATTATGGGAAACACTGATTTATGCTAAAAGTTCAATTAATTCATTAGGCAATAATTTTTCGTATATTCCTAAAATCTTGCTAACACTAAATGTATAAAAACAGCACAGAGCACTTGAAATTGAAAATTTAAATGAAATTTACGTAGAACCTATCGTTTAGTTATTCTGTGAATGAAAGACGAATGAACAGGAAATGAAGAAAAGTTTTCCACAGACTAATAAGTAGGATACTGTCAGATGCCATGTCATAGTGACAGCATACACATTGCTTATGGTTTGGGGTACTCCATAGACTTTTCATATTTAAAAGGACTGAGCGCTCTTCGGGTAAAAACGAGCTGAGGAAGAGCTATAAAACAGAGGCCAAATGTCTCTTTTTAATAGGATGACCATTATAGCACTCGTCGAGATCTACATTTCGTATGACAGCTGTCAAACTTAAAACTGACAACCGAAATGTCGACGAGTACTATCATATATTTTTAGGAACTGGTATTTTAGGATAAATAGTTTCAGAGCTATAACGGTTTTAAGTTTGATATGGTATGTTAATAATACTGTCGATAGTTTGCCGGACAAACGTATATGTATATGGTGACTCTCGCTCGGCTTGGTTTTTGTCTTAGCAGCACGCAATTCTTTTTGGGCAGTAAGTCCATGGAAGCAATAGTGTTGAACGTTTGTGAGTCGAATGTTTACACATGGGCTGTCTTAACTATGTGAGCTATGTCACAATATGAGGAGGAAGGTTCGGACATGTGATAAAAAGAAATATCGTTATTGATTAGGTACCTTGTAGGTGCAGCGCTAAGCGGGGAGTTGTGTGGATGTGCGGGGCGTCCCCCTTCCGCGCGTACCTCATACCGCGATTGCCACGTCGACTTGTCTTTAACAATACGAGACAGCGCTATAAATTTTTCTTTTTCCCAACATAGATAAGTCCCGTGGTTATCAGCTTAGAGAATAGTAACTTTTTAATGATTGCTTTATTTGACATTACATACGCGCAATATTCGTTTTGTTATTGTCAAATTGGTCGTCATGGTACGATTCGTCATACAAAATTTCGGTGAACGATTTAAGAAATGAATTGTTTCTGTGACAAGCCGGCAAGCCTGCTAAATGTTGTTAATGGTACGAATAAGCATGGCAGTTCTGTTTGGGTCCTGGTATAAGAGCTAATAGTAAGCCCACTGTTAAATATAGAAAGTCCATGGGATACTCTTTAATATATTGGACCAGTGCTGCCAGACCCGATTAAAACACTTGCCCACACAGGTTTTTAAAATTGCCCTTTTCGTCACAAAATCGCCCATGTTCATGTTTTCACTCATTTACTCAAATAACATTTTATTAATTCATTTTAATTTGTATCTAAAAACACTCAATTTATTCATACTCGATTTGAGTGATTCCACCGACTCGTCCAAATCGGAGTAATTCCGTGGAATTTTTTCAAAGTTATCGGTTTCGCCTAATTTTTGTCTTAAACTATTCCTACACCTTCTAGTTATACAGGGTGTTTGGAAGGGAGCTGTACATACGCCTAGGGTAGAAACTAGGGATAGTCTGCTACCTACCCCCGCCTATTATATTGACCTTGGCCTCAAGGTTTTTTTTTTATTTATTTTTAATTTTTGTTTGACTTTTTTGTGAATTTTTTACTAAAACTACCTGTAGCTCAAAATCTATCCATGGGACCGATCTGTTAATGGTCTTGTTTTAATCGTTAGAGTCTTAGGGTCCTGCAAAAAATTATTTTACACCAGAAAATTATGGAGAAGAAAAGTTATGGGGCCTGAAGTACCGTAGTAAGGTAAAGAAATAATTTTAAGGGCAACTTTCTATGGGGTTTAAAAAAAAACTAACAGGGTTGGAGTTCTTCTGATTTTTTTAAAACATCCTCAGTCCATGCCCTCTCTGACGATATGCTAAAAGTGTAATTATCACTTTTAGTTTTAAAGTTATTAATTAATTTCCGCAACTAGGGCACTTTTACCACCACGAGTCGACATTTGTAAGACAAATGTAATTTCCAGAATTTAAACCAGTTTGGCCTACAGTTGGCAGGTAAAATTTGTTGTCTCACTCTTACACGAGAGCAACACGTATTTCTGTCTCTTTCGCTCTTGGGTCGACGGGGCCGGGCAGGCAACTCGTTGGGGTCTTTGTTAGTCAGTCGAGATTTACCCATCTTAGCTAACTTACGTACTTGCCGTTACGACGCTCCACTGTTTTCGTTAATTTTGTTGAGTTTGTTATTACTTCGTTTTTGTTAAGTTTTGTTATTTGTTACCTTGTTGTTGGCAAAATGGCTGGATTTACCAGTGAAGAGTACACCGACATGCTGGTGGTGTATGGAATGGCTGATTGCAATGGGCGCGAGGCACGGAGGATTTATCAAGAACGGTATCCTAACCGGCGAGTGCCAAACCACCAAACGTTTGGCTCAACTTATCGGCGTCTGCGAGAAACCGGAAATTTAAATTTACGGGAACCAGCCGTGAACAGATTTCAACCAAATTTGGCTGCGGAAGAACGCATATTGGCTGAATTTGAGGAAGATCCGACCAGAAGCGTAAGAACCGTAGCCCGGACACTTGGTTTAAGCGTGTGGAAAGTCTGGTCGGTTCTTCGCGAAAATGGACGTCATCCTTTTCGCTACACCCCTGTTCAAGGTAATTTTTTACATTAAGTTTTTGTTTTTAGCTCTTATGTAATGAACTAGCATGTGAATTTCATAGGCAATTTTTAAATTAACATGAGCATGTGTGTGAGAGAGAGAGAAATGGAAAGACAGAGATAGCAATCAATGTTACATAGCTACTAATTCATAAGGAAACCGCTAACGTTGATATTTTTATTGTTTTAGGCTTAGAGGATAACGACTATGCAAGAAGGATGCAGTTTTGCCGCCACTTGCTCCATACGGACGTGGAAGATAATAATTTTTTACGGAGTATTCTCTGGACTGACGAGTCCAAGTTTGACAAGGAAGGAATTGTAAATTACCACAATCTCCATCACTGGGCACCCAGAGATCAAAACCCGAGAGTCAAGAGGAACAGAGGTTTTCAACGAAGGTTCTCCGTGAACGTATGGGCAGGCGTCATCGGTAATCGGTTGATAGGGCCGCACTTTTTGCCAGACAACCTAAACGGGCAAAACTACTTAGATTTCCTCGAAAACGATTTGCCTGATTTAGTGGAAGAAGTGTTTGACGAAGATCGGCCCACAGTCTTCCAGCACGACGGCTGTCCTGCTCATTGGAGCCTAGCAGTGAGGGAGCTTCTGAACAACTGCTTTCCTAATTCTTGGATTGGTCGGGGTGGGCCAATTCCCTGGCCCCCAAGGTCGCCTGACCTTACCCCGCTCGACTTCTACGTCTGGGGAAGGGCGAAAGAGTTGGTGTGCGCAGAAGAAGTACCAACAAGGGAGGTTTTAATTAACAGGATCCACGCCGCATTCGATACAATGCGCGAGGAACTGCTGCTTAGAACGGTGACCGTGGAGATGAGGAAGAGGTGCCGAGCATGTTTACAGGTCAATGGTCATCAATTTGAACAAAATTTGTAATTATTTAAAATTTGTAATTTTATGACATTAGTCATTACCAAATTTTTTGTTTCATTTGCCATCCTTTTACGATCAAACACATTTAATTTTCATTAGTTGAAATTTTTGCTTAAAGTGCCCTAGTTGCGGAAATTAATTAATAACTTTAAAACTAAAAGTGATAATTACACTTTTAGCATATCGTCAGAGAGGGCATGGACTGAGGATGTTTTAAAAAAATCAGAAGAACTCCAACCCTGTTAGTTTTTTTTTAAACCCCATAGAAAGTTGCCCTTAAAATTATTTCTTTACCTTACTACGGTACTTCAGGCCCCATAACTTTTCTTCTCCATAATTTTCTGGTGTAAAATAATTTTTTGCAGGACCCTAAGACTCTAACGATTAAAACAAGACCATTAACAGATCGGTCCCATGGATAGATTTTGAGCTACAGGTAGTTTTAGTAAAAAATTCACAAAAAAGTCAAACAAAAATTAAAAATAAATAAAAAAAAAACCTTGAGGCCAAGGTCAATATAATAGGCGGGGGTAGGTAGCAGACTATCCCTAGTTTCTACCCTAGGCGTATGTACAGCTCCCTTCCAAACACCCTGTAGATTAATGTGAAAGGCGTTCATGTAAATGCTTTTATTATAAAGAAAATCGATGGAGTGTAATGATTAAGCTTGGAAGGTAATGATTTTTAATTAAGTTAACGAAAAATGTAAGTTAAAATGAAGTTAATCCCGTAAATTTTAAGTAATGCCATTTAAAATCACTAATATGGAATTTACCTACAGGGTTTTAAAATATTACAGATAACTCATAAATAAGGAAACATGAATGAAGGTAAATTATTAGGTTTTATTTAGGAAACATGAAGAACATTTTGTTACTAGTTTAGTAGCTAATAATAAAAATTTTGTTTGTTTTGTAACATGCCACTTATAAGCTCACGCTGGGTCTTCCGGTACGTGGTCGCCACTCGAGAACTTTACTGCCCTATCGGCCATCCGTTCTTCGAGCTATGTACCCTGCCCACTGTCACTTTAACCTAGCAATCCTTAGGGCTATGTCGGTGACCTTGATTCTATCGCGCAACGAGACTCCGAGCGTAGCCCTTTCCATTGGCCATTGGGTGACAGTGAGTTTTCTTATAAGGCCTATAGTGAGCGGCCACGAATCTGTTCGTGATCACTGGCGACATCACATACATTGTTCAAAGACCTTCGTCTTGAGACACTGCGGTAATTTGAACGAATATCTACTTCTGTGATAAGACATCACCTTGTCTAACTTCTCGCTGCAGCTGAATAGGCTGTAAGGTCTTATCCTGGAGAGGAACTCGGTGGATAACGGAGTTGAACAGCTTCTGAAGTGTCTTAAGCAAAGGTTTGCCACCAGCTTTCAGAATCTCAGCCGTAATTCTATAACCACCCGTCACCTTGTTGTTCTTGATCTGTTTGAGAGCCATACTAATCTCGTAAAGGTTGATGTCCGGGATACCTTCGGTATAGTGTCGGGTTAACTTGTCTCTGGGGTCTTTTGCCATACTGGAACTAAAAAACCTCTCGACTTCCCACAGAACCTTGGACTTGGTCGAAATAACTCCGCCGTCATCTGTTATCAGTCTCGTCAGCTGGCTTTGTCTAATCGACAGATCTTTCAAAGACTTTAGAGCCTTTGTTCCGCTCGATCGCCGCCTCAATATTGGTAATATTGAAGCGGAGTATGTCGCGAATCGATACTTGGATATCATTCTATTAAGTCATTCCGTAATATGATGAAATCAATCTCATTTTATGACACCATCGGGACTAACCCTCGTCCATCTGCGATGATCCGGCTTCCTGAAAAATGAAATCATCCGTTCAATGAGTCTCCACTTCGTTTTACCAGTTTCGCGTTGAAATCCCCCAAGACAACGGTGTAGTGTGTCTATGTATGGCTGTAGAAATATCTAACTCTACTTCATCATTGGAGTAAGTTAAAGTCGGCGCGTAGACCTGTATAATATTCGAATACCACTTGGCAATTCTGAGTATAAGGTACGCTACCCTAGACGACACACTCTCGATCTTGACGATGTTGTTCACGAAAGATTTGTGGACGAGGAACCCGACACCACCTATTAGCAGTTGGGCGCCCTTCCGGAAGTAAAGCAGATTTCTGCACTTCAGGATTATTGAGTCCTCCATATATGTTTTAAGCCTATAATATCCCAGTGTAATCTGCTCCACACTTCCTTCAGCTTTTCGCCGGTCCGCAGTGTCTGTTCTGGTCGTCGTTTTTGATAGCTTTATCGCTTCTGGTGAGTGTTCGTACCCCCATGCCCCGCTGTTGCCGTGGCCTGTGTCTACTTTTCATTCTGGGGTGATTGCCATAATCGCCACACATCGCAGTAGATAGATGTTTAGCTGCCGAGAAGGATAATGCTGTTGAAGTTAAAAATAAACTTAAGAAAAATGTCCTGTGTCAATGTGTCTCGCTACGCCCACGTTCAATATGGCATAGGTTACCGCTACTTGTTCTTTACGCCATAACTTTCATTACATTCCGTAACGATTAATTCTCTTCCGTCTAAAAAATTGGGGTGAATGGAGGGGAATGAAATGGAAGAAAATGAAATTTGAGCAGTTTTTCTTAATTTGTTTCTAATAAAATAGGATATTAACTCTAACAAATACCTCAAAAGAAAGTTTATATTTAGTCGATCGATTAAAAAAAAAGTAAGCCGTGTATCGAAAAAATGTTTATTGATTATTAAAATACACAATTCGGGAATTTATTTCTTAAAAATAATATCGTCCAAATGTAGACCCTCGCGTTCGCGGCACTCATTTAATCGAACAGTAAAATTACTTATGACGGCTCGGCAGGTGGACTCAGTGATGGCTGCCATTTCGTGACGGATATTTTCTTTCAAACGCGCCAGGGAAGTCGGTTTATTGGCGTAAACTTTAGATTTATGATAACCCCATAGGAAAATGTCCATAGAGGTTAAATCAGGACTGCGTGGAGGCCAATTTATGACACCTCTTCTGGAGATCAATTTTCCCGAGAAAATTTCACGTTTTCAGAGATGTATTGGACGTGTGTGACGTTGCTCCGTCCTGCTGGAACCATGTTCTTTGGTTATAGCTAGGAAAGTTTTGCAGTTCAGGCACCAAGAAGTCGTCTAAGATCTCCACATAGCGCTCTGAATTCTCTGTGATTGTACGCCCCCTTTCGTCTTCAAAAAAGTAAGGGCCGATAATTCCTCGCGCCGACATCGCTGCCCATACGGTCACTTTAGGCGAATGAAGGGGTTTCTGATGCTTGCGTTTCGGATTCGTTGCACTCCAGTAGCGGCAATTCTGCTTATTTACATGTCCATTAAGATGAAAATGAGCTTCATCCGAAAACAAAATGTTGGTGAACGATGAAAAGCGCTCAATTGCCTGATTTACGAAGTCAAGCCTCTGACTGGCATTTTGGGGCTTTAATTCTTGCACCAATTGAATTTTGTAGGGGTGCAGCTTTAGATCTTTGTGCAAATTGCGGTGTAATGATGATCTATACACATTTAAAGCACTTGCGCGCTTCCGAATTGAAAGGTTCGGGTCATCACGAACAGACTGATAACACTCTCCACGTTTTCTACCGTTCTTGATGACCTTGGTCGCCCGGATTTTGGTTTTTCCAGCGTTGTACCGGTCTCTTCAAACTTTTTGACCCATTTTCGAATAAGAGGAATGCTTGGCGCATAATTTGAGTGGCGAAAACCTCGAATACTGCAGAATCTCGTACGCGCTACAGTCGCCGAATCACCGTTTTTGTAAAACTCTCGCACGCACAACGCGCGGTCTGCTCTTGAGAAACGCTCCATAGCGACTGAATTCTTAATTATTTCGCTAAACCAAATTTTTTTTCATTATATGCATACTTAGTAAATCAATGGAAGGTAATGAGTACTTAAGTGGGACAAACATGATTTCCAACACTATAGTCGATCATATTTTTTACTACGACCGTACTTGTTCATCGGTAATGAAATGTTTCGGCAGACTGAGGGGCGCAGAAGGCGTAGGCGTTGAGAATATACTAATACAGTTGCGCACTTATGTATAATTTCGATTTCAATTTGTACGGAATTTAATGGAGATTTTCGCTTTACAAAACTTTAATGCCGATTCTTTCTATGTTACGCGCTTGTCAATAATATAATGTTTACATAGTATTATTACTTATTAAATAACTTATTAGCCAGGTGCAAATAAATCGGTACTTTTACATTATGAAAGCGCACGAATGATATAAGAACATTCTAAAAGGCCATCTGGATGACGAGGGGAATGAGATTTTAGCATGTTTTTCGTCAGTATCTTTTTCATGTTTATATCTAGACCTAATATGATAGATGGCCCATTGATCTTTATATAAATGTAAACTTTTCCATTTAAAACATTTCGAGTTACTGTATTATTTATGTCGACTTTTGTCCTGGAAAGGCGATTTGTACGAGTCGGTGGAATCACTCATTTATTCAACTAGTCTTGAAATTGGTAACTGGCTTAAAGAGTTTACGAGATAGATAAATGGCTGAAGTGGCCGTTGATTAACGTAAAGGTGAACCTGTTGTACCTTAACACCGTTTATACCTAGAACAAATCTTTATTATACAAAATTTTCCGACTTTTAAAGAAATTTTGTCCAAGGCATTTAAAGCATCCTAGACAATTCTAACGTGATTACCAAGTAGATAACAAAAATTTCGCTGAAATTGGCTATTTTTCCAAAATTGCCCATATTTTACCGGTTATAAGGCGGATGCTACACACACGATGTTTATCGTGATACGTGGATTACGATCCTCGTGATTACGATCCTCAATATTTATCGAGTGTGTAGGACCCACGGATCGTGATACGGATCATAAGATTTCTAGACAATCAGAAATCCACGATCCGTATCGACGATACGTATCGTGGTAAATATCGTGTCTGTAGCATCCCCCATACGGGTCGTGGATTTCGGATTTTCTAGAAATCCTGTGTTCCGTATCACGATCCGTGGGTCCTACACACTCAATAAATATCGTGATTCAGGATCGTAATCCACGTATCATGATAACTATCGTGTGTGTAGCATCCGCATAAGACCTTTCCGCCCTTTTTACAAAATAATCCTTAAATTGCCCATGGCATGAGGGATGCTAGACGCTCGATATTTATCGTGATACGTAGATTGAGATTCTGGATCACGATATTTATCGAGTGTGTAGGACAATCAGGATTTCTAGAATATCTGAAATCCACGATCCGTATCGACTTACATATTGCGATAAATATCGAGCGTCTAGCATCCCCTATTGGACATAGAGTGTAGATGGCGTCTCGACCTGTAGAAACTAATTTTTGGTCTGTGGCCATTGTCATTTTGATGTCGCCTCGGCTTAGTTTGTGGTCCGCACCCCGCATTTTATGAATGACAGATGAGAAAAAATGTGTAATGAAAATAAAATTATAATTTTATTTTGAGCTTTTCTGTAATTGTAATTTGCAATACATCGTTACGAGACTTATATCTTGCTCGTATAACGAATGTGGGTTGTATATAATATACGTAATACGCCTAAACGCTGATCAAGTATGGCTAAACAAAATAAAACCAATAGGACGGGCTTCGTCATTAAACTTTCATGTGAAACCGTGCAGAAATTAACCGAGGAAGAACAAACGGGCTCTAGTTCACTTTCAGAGAAAACCGTTGAAACCATAAATAAAGTTAAAGCAAGTTCAGTTGCAACATCTACCTCCGATGTTAATAAGATAGCTACACCAGCTGCTACGCCTGTTGAGCCTATAGGCACTGTTGAGATAACAGGTACAAATCAAAAACAGGATCCTCTTCAACCTAGTGGCACCAATGAGATAACGGTAACAAATCAAAAACAGGAACCTAGTGTAAAAAGCACTAACTCTGCCACATCTTGGGGTGATTATGCACCATATATCACTTACGAGGGTGACCAAGCTATTTATACTGATCCATCAACACAATTGAAATATACGTGGAACAATGAAAAAAGTTCCTGGGATTCTTTAGCTGCAAATTTAGATGTACCAGGTAGAGAATACAGCTATGAGAATGATACACATGTATATACAGAATCAGATGGCTCAAAATTCTTCTGGGATGTTGAGAGAAAAGCTTGGATACCAAAAGTGGATGACGATTTCATGGCTTTCTACCAAATGTCGTATGGTTTTGTTGATAACATGCCCAAAGAAGAAAAAAAGGAAGAAGAGAAAAAGAAAGAAAATCAAAATAAAGCAGAAACTGGTGTGAAAAGGAAAACTGATCCACAATGGTTTGAGCAGTCTGAGGATAAAAACACTAAGGTGTATGTCTCAAATTTACCTCAGGACATGACAGAAGAAGAATTTGTGAACCATATGCAGAAATGTGGACTTGTGGAAAGAGATCCAAAAACTCAGAAAATGAAGGTCAAATTATATATGGATAAAGAACATAATTGTTACAAAGGAGATGCATTATGTACATATATAAAGATAGAGTCTGTTGACCTAGCCTTGAAGTTGTTGGATGGTAGTGATTTTAAAGGTAATAAAATAACTGTTGAGAGAGCACATTTCCAGCTCAAAGGTGAGTACAATCCTGCATTGAAACCAAAAAAGAAAAAGAAGAAAGAACTTGAAAAAATTAAGAAAATGCAACAACAATTATTTGATTGGCGCCCTGAAAAATTTATTGGAGAAAGATCAAAGCATGAGAGGATTGTTATAATTAAAAACTTGTTTCACCCGTCCGACTTCGATAAAGAGGTTCAGTTGATTCTGGATTATCAACAAGATTTAAGAGAAGAGTGCGGAAAGTGTGGTGAGGTAAGGAAAGTGGTAATCTATGATAGACACCCTGAAGGTGTAGCCCAAGTCACCATGAAGGAGCCAGAGCAAGCAGATGCTGTGGTCCAGCTGATCAGTGGCAGGTGGTTCGGCAAGAGACAGATAACCGCAGAGATTTTTGATGGCAGGACCAAGTACAGGATAGCTGAAACTGATGCAGATATTAGTAAAAGGATTGATAAATGGGATAAATTTTTGGAAGATAAGGATGGTGAAGGGAAATCTTCAACAACTGTAGAAAAGAGCAAGGCCATAGAGAGTGGAACAGATGTAAGAAATGAAACTGCAAAAATTAATGAAACTAAGTGAGCTACAAAGTTCATGTTTAGGTACATCATGTTGTATAGATCTAAGTTCTATTTGTCCATGTTAATGGGAAATTTATTACAAATAAAATGATTTTACTTATAAAATGATTTTGTTTTACTCTATACCATAGTATTTTGTCTAACTATATGATAGTATATCTAACTATATGCTGGCACCCAAAAAAGGTACAGATAGAGAATGTTTAACACTTTGTGTTGTGACTTCATGATGGAACTCCATTATTATGAATTAAATCACTTGTACGGACAAATATTAATTTAAATTGATGTGGGTACACAATAACGACAGTATACAATAACGTAGGATGTTAGGTTGGTTACATTTATCATGTTCATTCCCCCTGCGGCCATGTACCAATGACTCTTTTCTGAGTTACGGTGAGGAAAAACATTGTGATGAAACCTGCAAATTCAGGCAACTGAATTTGTAACCATGATTTAATCTGGTCAGGTTCCCCTGGTAGCAGAGTCCCGGAGGTCAGATGGTAGTTGCTCCACTGTAATTACCTGATCGCCAAATCCTGGATCATGGTCAAGGCGGACCCCGGGCCATTGTGCTCGAGAGCACAACCGGGACATTAACGCCAAAATGATAATTTTTTTATACCATGTTTGTCGAAATTATAGAAATTTTGGGTAATCTTTACAAAAGTAACTTAAAGAAATTAATGAATGAGCGACCGCAACGAGCTTGGTGAAAGGTAAGAAAAGTAACTGAAACCTATGAATGAGCGAGCGAAGCGAGCTCAATATTTTTAATATTTTGAGTCTTTGAGGTGAGCAATAAATTAATGAGCAAGCAGAGTGGGCTCGGAATTTTTGTCATTTTGGCTTAGGTGCTGCGATGATGTGTGATGCTGATCATAATAAAAGACATTACAAGAAATTAAAATTATTGAACGAGCAATCGGAGCGCGCACGAAACTTTTAACATTATGGTTCTTAAAAGCTGAGGTGATTGTTAAAATGAATAGGATTTTAGGATTTGAAATATTGGTATACAATAGTGTGACAAAATTGCTTTTACGGTGAGGGAAAACATCGTGATGAAACCTGCACATTCAGGCGACTGGATGTGTAACCATGATCCAATCTGGTCTGGTTCCCCTGGTAGCAGGGTCATGGAGGTCAGATGGCAGTCGCTCCACTGTAATTACCTGACCTGCCAAATCCTGGATCATGGTCAAGGCGGACCCCGGGCCCTCGTTCTAGAGAGTACAACCGGGACATTAACGCCAAGATGATTTTTTTAGTGTGACAAAATTGAAGGCAATGAATGAGCGAGCGACGCGAACTGGAAATTTTTGACATTTCTGTTCTAAAAAGTTGCAGTGATTGTTAAAATCAATAAAAAATTGAGCGAGCTTCAAATTTTTTGGCTCATAAAACCGTAGGCGATTGTGAGTCAGAGTCGGGGCTGAGGGGGGAGGGCAATTGCACCCATTGCCCACATCCACGGCCGACTACGAGTTTACAGTAACGAAATCTAAATTTTGTATGGCGAATTGTAATTCATTGCATAGCCGCTAGGGGCGCTATAAACTTAGCTTGGTAAGCGAATAAAGTCGTCAAAGGTCGCCACAGTGCTTCAGGTGGCGTTCTTTCGGTGGGGGCGCCGCACCTGCATTGGCTGTGGTGAGGATGGCATTGTTTGTCGGACGCGGATACGGAAGAGTGGGCATAGTCCGGCTCTATCTGGCATCATCGGGCGCAGTCTGGCTCTGCATGGTTTTGTCGGTTATCGGGTGCTGCCTGGCTTGTCGGATACGGTCGTGCTGTGCCATGATTTTTTTATACCTCGAAAGTGATAAACAAGCTTACGGCTTGCCTGATGGTAAGCAGTCATAGCAGCCTATGGACGTTTGCAATACCGGGCATCATTCACGCGTTGCAGACTCCTTACTACATATTCCATAATGGTGTGAGCATCTTCTTTTTCGTTCGCATCTTGGAGGTGCGCAACTTCCTGACTGCAGACTGGGCCGTGGTTAAGGTGGACCGTCTTTCAGAAAAAAAAAACTCATCAGTTACAAAAGTGGTGGTGGTGGAAGACGTATATTAGATGAAAAAAAAAGTTCCATCTCCACGTATGTGTATCCGACAACACAGCACCGAGTCCTTCGAGTGTAGTTGTAGACGTAAGACGGTACTAGTGCAGAACGTTAGTGCAGTAAGTGGTGGACTTTAGAGAGTAAGAGCCTAGAGCACAGATTACAATTTATTGCCTAGAGTTCATGTAGGCAGCCGAATACATCGATTGGAGCGCAAAGGGCGAAACCTTCAATGAGCGGTGACGTTATCTGAAATCCATTCACAAACGGACGACTCTACAATCTTTGTCGACTCACAGTCAGTCTCAGAAGAAAAAATTTGCTTCGCTACTGTACAGTCAGGGAACTATAGGCGTTAATTTTTCCATTCATTCCGCGGCTGTACTACATAAATAGTCTTTGCCTTTTCGCCTTCGAATATTTCAAAAGTTTGATAATACTCTATTAAAATGTTTTTTATCATTGACAACACCGTACATCATAGACTATATAGTGTAATTCTGATGACATCTGACTTTATGTATGTTGCATACACAAGAACGATAATTTACATTTTTTATATTGGAAACATACATGTACGCTGTTTTACAGGCTAATGTGTAAACATAACGTGTATTCGCTGATAAGACATGGGAGTAGTGCATGAAGGAGGGAATGCGGCTTGCGTGGTCCGGTGAGGTGTCAGCCGCACCGCACGTCGTCGGGGCTTCGGTGTCGTCTCCGTGAGCGGGGAAGGAGGCCGGCTCGGTGGCGATATGGTAACATGGCCGTGCAGTCGGACTCCGGCGGGAAGGACGACGTGAAGACCCAGTTCATAACGCGCGAGGGCACGTACCGCTTGATGACCCTGTCGGAGTACTCGCGGCCGAACCGAGTGGGCTACACGAGCGGCTCGGGCTCATCGCACGTCCGTGTGTCGCTGGCCACGCTGCCAGCCGCGCCCGCGCCCGCCTCGCCCGCGCCGCAGTCCGACCACTGCTCCGACGACCGTATCTGCTTCAACCATGGCAAGGAGCTCTACGTCTATGTCTACAGGGGGACCAAGAAGGTATGCCTACCGAGTTTTGCTTGCCTTCACATAGGTACTTTCAAATAATTTAATTATCTTTAAAATAGTGTTGGGGTAAAAACTATCAAAGCGTACAAGTGGCAAACTCTATATCCGTGTCCCCTTATACCTTAGCTACCAAAAGTTCTCTTAAATAGATAAAAAGCATAAGGTACTGCTTCTACCAGTAGGGGTAGGCACAGACTGCATTGACATTGCTGCATGCTATACATATTACATATACATGAATTTATATTGAATGTCTCATTATCAGAAACATGATAAGCTTATACCAATCCTAATAGAGTTTATATTGTGTATTGTGGTGCTTTATTAGTGTGTAGTAGATAATTGTGTGTTTCCTATACACATAGTATCAGACAATTTGTGGACGATGTAAATTGTGGTTGTACTTACAAACATGTATTTACCTTCAAAAAAATATTTTTTCAGGCGGCGGATCTCACCAAGCCAGTGGACAAAAAGATGTACAAGGGCACAAATCCAACATGCCATGACTTTAACACGGTCACAATGACACAGGATAGCATTTCACTAATCATTGGCTTCTCAACTGGCCAGATACAGCTTATTGATCCTATCAAGAAAGAACTTAGTAAATTATACAATGAAGAGGTTAGTGACTTTATTATGATCTAATCAATCTTAATTATTTTAGAATATACACTTTAGGTGTAGTGTTTATTTGTGTAGGCTTCTTGGGAGATGTTGAAATTCAACATTATATTGTGTGGGTAGAATCAAGACCTAAATAGATTGCTGTCTGCACTGCACTACTATTTCCACAGCTAAAAGCGCAATTTTTTTTTATGAATAGATGGTACAGTATTTTCGAGATACATGGGTATTATGATCCTGGAATGTCCTTGTGAAGTGGAATATTGTATCGAAAATATATAGGAAATACAACAAATGGTATATGAAAGAATCAGCACAGATATGTTGTAAATGAAGTATAAAATTATAATACACTAAAGTGTGCTGTGTCATGCTGCACTCCCATTTAATATAATAATAATATATACTGTAGGGTTGAAAAAGGAGCACTTGCTGAAGCATTATGTTACAGTGAGGCAGCGAAACATGAATTCTGCAAAGCACGAGCCTGCCAGTACTCATGTGCGCAATGTCCATCCACAGAGACTGATAGACAAGACGAAGGTGACGTGCATAAAGTGGGTGCCGGGCTCGTCGAACCTGTTCGTGGCTTCGCACGCGTCGGGGCAGCTGTACGTGTACAACGAGGAGCTGCCGGCCGGCGCCGCGCCGCACTACCAGCCCTTCAAGACGGGCGACGCGTACTCGGTGCACACCTGCCGCGCCAAGTCCACGCGGAACCCGCTCTACCGCTGGGTGGTCGGCGCCGAGGGCAGCGCCATCAACGAGTTCGCGTTCTCGCCGTGCGGCGCCAACCTGGCCGTGGCCTCGCAGGACGGCTTCCTGCGCGTGTTCCACTACGACACCATGGAGCTGATCGGCCGCGCGCGCTCCTACTTCGGCGGCTTCCTGTGCGTGTGCTGGGCGCCCGACGGCAAGTACGTGGTGGTGGGCGGCGAGGACGACCTCGTCACCGTGTGGGCGCTCGGCGAGCGGCGCGTGGTCGCGCGCGGCCAGGGACACCGCTCCTGGGTGTCCGTGGTCGCCTTCGACCCGTTCGCGGCCGCCGCGGGCGCCGCCGGGGCCGCCGGAGCCGCCGGGGCCGCCGGGGCCGCCGGGGCCGCCGGCGCGGGCGACCCCCCGCCCGCCGGCGACGCGCTCTGCTACCGGCTCGGCAGCGTCTCGCAGGACACGCAGCTCTGCCTGTGGGACCTCACGGCCGACGTGCTGCGGCCGGCCGCGCGCGCCCGCGCCTCCGCGCACCTCTCGCCCGCCAACGGCGCGCCGCCGCGCCGGCTCGAGCGCGACTCGCCGCCGCCGCCCGCCGCCGCGCCCGAGCCCGCCGCCGCCGCCGTCGCGCGCGAGCGCCGCGGCCGCAAGGACGACGGCGCCGTCAACTCGCTGACGGCGCGGCTAGCCGGGTTCTCGTTCGGCGAGCGGCGCGCCGAGCTGCGGCGGGCGGGCGCGGGCGCGGGCTCGGCGGGCGCGCGGCGGGCGGGCACGGGGGGCGCGGCGGGGGCGGGCGCGGGCGGGGACCCGCTGCGGCTGATCGGCACGGCGGCGTGTCCGCGGTTCGACGACTGCCCGGTGCTGGAGCCGCTGGTCTGCAAGAAGATCGCGCACGAGCGGCTGACGGCGCTGGCGTTCCGCGCCGACTGCTTCGTGACGGCGTGCGCGGACGGCTGCGTGAACACGTGGGCGCGGCCGGTGGCGGGGGCGGGGGCTGCGGCGGGGGCGGGGCAGGCGGGGGCGGGGCCGCCCGCGGCCGCGGCGGCCGCCGTGACGAAGCACAACGGCGCGCCGCGGCGCTCGGAGCGGCCCGAGCGGCCCGACCCGGCGGACTAGTGCCGCGAGCGCCTCGAGCGCCCCCGCAATGCATTTCTAGTAGTAAGATAACGTTGGACCGACGGATTTAGATAGCGATAGCAAATGAGATTCACCTGTAAAGACTATGTATAGTGTACCTCCGACTTAAGAGATTCCTTTTCTCGGCTCACTTTTGTAAATATGGTGATCGGGCGGGGGGCGGTCCGGGACCGCCGTCGCCGCGCCGGGGCGCTTTCGGAAAACTTATTTATTTAAATTTTTGTCGAAGTTTTAAGCGTTGTGATTGTGAGGGAGGTGCGTGGGAGGGAGTCCCTTTCCCGCATATTTGATAAATTCGCCATGAGCCTAAATTATTATTGTTTAATAACGTGAAACGTTTATTTTAATGGATGAACTTGTTAATTTGATCGGCGGGGCGCGGCTCGCGGCGGGCCGCCGGCGCCCGGGGTCGTCGGTCGCGGGCCGGGGGCCGCGGGCCGCGGGCCGCGAGCCTCGTCCCCACAGCGAAGCGAAACAGAGAAAGATAACTTTGTACTTTATTAGTGTTAAATATTTCTGTGGTTATATTCTATGTCATTTTACAATCATCAGATTTTATTTTTGTTATATTTTCATCACATAAACTGGCGGAAAGTACGTAATCATTAATAACAAAACAATTTGTATTGCATGTCAAATACACTGTGTCCATACGACACACTCACACGACATACGACTCGTATACAGGTACATCTCAGTATACAGGTACTCACCAATCTAGATCACAGATCTAGATTAGCGGCGATTGCTGTATCTAAAATATCCTTGGTAATTCTACATTATATACATAAAAGGTATCACCTAATAATTTAAATTGTTCTAATTATTCACTGTCGAGACAAATAATTTTAATTTTATAAGTTTTTCAATACATTTTATACTGTCTCCTTCGCCGCTTATGTGATGAAAACTATAGTATATGTATATTTACTATTTAGCTCAGGACCGAAAGGTAAATCGGCATCCTCGATAAACACTGTTCTGTTACGTTGAACGTGGAATGCAATGGTCGTCATGTGTAGTAAAGTAACAAATCAGTTGTGATATATTGTCTGGAACGATGCAGTGTGCTTTTGTGCTCAGTCTCGTCTTTTAAACGTTTTTGTCGCATGAATTTTACATACTGTTCAAGTAACAAGGGCCCAAATCCCACGGTATCGAAATAAAAATCATAACACCTTAAGAACGGAGAGGTTTAATACAAATAGATCAAAAGTATTTATAATCATGGTTAGGCGTGGTCGCTAGCGCGATGTAGAATACCGTTAGCGACATCTAGTGACCGAAACATAAACGAAAAACACTTGTAATGTTTTAAACATTCTACATACGTTGTAATGGGCTTGAACACATACAAAACAGGATTTATACAAATCAAATTAGAATTTTCCTTTTGGAGATGAAAGGCTAGATGCCATGCATTCAGTACATGGTGGTACCGATCCAATATTACCAAGTGCCAAGAGGCGCTTAAAATGATTATATGCGCAGTGCAATGCAGACACACTTTAAAACCATGTTTTACCGTAACTAATTTGAAAGGTGTCCATACGTGTCACGTCAGAATGTGTAACTTTATCTTATGGGGATGAGATGTTGCTTTCGAAGAATCAAAATATTGCTTTGCTTTCCTTTTTTACTCTAGGTATACCTTCTTCTATATCAGCATTATAAGTCCAGGTTTGGTCATATAACTCCCGGGCCACCTTGATGATGTCATCGTACCATCTTGCCTGGGCTTCCGCGCTATCTAAAGAAGGTTTTGTGGCCGCCACACAGTTCATTTTTGGCTTCAGTCCACCCGAGCGTCTAAGATGACCAGCCCACTGCCATCTTTGGCAACCTGATTCCCGATATCAGTATTACCGGTCCGTCGACGTGAGTTCTCGTTGTTTCCGGTACGATCTCTTAGAGATACTCAGATCATAAACGATTTCGTCACGTTCGCAACTCGCCACACGAACTTTAAGCAGACTATAAAGTAAACCGAATTTGAAATTAAGTAATTGCAATGTGTAGCAATTTATTCATATTATGTGTTTTCATAATTTTTTCATAGCGTGAGGTGGTGTATAGTCCTAAGTAATAATGCAGAGTTACTCGCTCCGGCGTGACCCGCTTGGGATGAATGGAGGTTTCCATTGTTTGTATATTTTGTCCATTGAGAATTTAGTGTCGCGCATTCCGCGCGGGCGCAGGCTCCGGGGCGCAGTGTATGGCTAGATGTTTGTATGATAGTGTTGTATGTTCGTTTGTACAGAGGCCGCGCCCGCGGAGCGTCAATCGGCTCTCCAAATGTTTGTTGGATTGCATTGTAATTATAGTGAAAATTTTATTTTGTAAATTGGAATTCGCATTTGATGATGTGTCGGTGCAACTTCAGTTAGTATCGTTTTAGACATGAAATGAAAATGAAATGATCGATACTGTTAATATAATTGAGGACGGTAACCGCAGGCGATTGTGGTCTGTAATAGAATACCTTATAATCGATTTATACATAGTTGAAGTTATGTATTTTAATTATGTTCAGTGAAGACTAGTGATACACGAATTGCAAGCCTATCAAGTTAATATTTGAATAGAGAATTCTCTTTATACACTGCCGTATTTTTATTTTTGGTTTTCCTTTATGTATCAGAAAGACGTCCTCGGCTGAAGGCGCCTTCCCTAAAGAACATGTCGATGGAACTTTTCCTGCCCGCAAAGCTTTGTACCCATCACCCTCCAGTTGGGGGTTATTATAAAACAAAACCTTCTCTCCTACTCATGGAATACGTTGGATGAAATCGCACAATGAGCAAGCGTAGGTAGGATCTTGAGACCAAGGTCCTGACGTGGAAGGTACTCGCCATAACAAAGTACATGGTTGGCCGTAGCAACGGATCTTGGTATTTCTTTGAGGATAATAAACGAGCAACCACCTGATGGTAAGTGATCACCGCCGCCCGTGGACATTCGCAACACCGAGTGTCGCCGTGCCGAAATGAGAAACGAATAGACTCGTTTGTCGAAGGCTCCAATGTCGTACCAGGAAGTTAATTCCTCAGAACTGGTGATTCTGGGTTGTGTGGCTGATGAGTCTTGCAGTATGCGCTATAAGAGTAGGTAGTGTATTGTCGAGTTAGTAATATTTATATCGTATTTCTGAAGCGGCGGCGCAATCTGCACTGCGATGGCCAATAATAACATCGTTGCGAACGAACTCCTCGCGTTCCTGCAGCAAAAGCTGGACGTGATGGACGAAGTCAGTGCTGTGCAGATCTGAAATTCAGCTTCTCGGAGAAGGGCATTTCGGAAGCCAATGTACTGCTGTTCTCATCACTCCAAATGATGGAGAAGATGGTGTCTTGAAGGCTTGACGGGACACCCGAGGAGCGTTCAGGATATATTCACGCTACTGAATGACGTTGGCACGTTTGTGGCGAGGGAATTAGATAAGCTCCCTCCCGTTACATTCGACCACGTCGACGTCACCTAATGCTCCGGAATTAACATCTGGCGAAAACTGAGGCAAAATTCGAGGCCTCCCAAGGAACTGTATTAGAGTTACACGAAGAAGTATATACTCGTACATTGTGCAATTCTATGACAGTCATTGGGTCGCTTGCTGACGCAGCCACATGAGTTTCGAGTCAGCAGTTTTGCTGACGCGAATCTCTGCGCTGTTATCCTATACTCGTTCTGCGCTGTTACCCTACACGAATGCGGCTCGCATCGGCGCCCGCGGTGCGGCTGCGACGCCGCGTGATTCCGCGCCCGCGGCTCCCGGCAGCCAACTCCACGAGAATCGGCGGTATTGAAGCCCGCATGCGCCCCGCCTTGGATCGTCATGAGGAAGGATTTGTCACTGTCCGGAAGAAGAGTGCGTGTAAATATCACAATGAGCATCTTCTTGACGTAGATATGTTTTTGGATACTTTACCAAAGTTTAAAAAGAACGTCAAAGAATTATGAAAGAAAGAAAGAAAACATTTATTACAGTAGACACCACGACACGATAATTAGGTACAACATAAAATACAAATAATATTTGAAAATAAAATAAAAAATAAAAATAAAAATAAAAATTATTTAAAATAAAAATAATAAATTTATGAATTATATTATTCATCTAATTATTGTAGTTTATTTTTATGTATAATGTATATCGTTTGGTTTGTATTTATGTATCAATCTAGGAAACTGTAGGTCTTTATTTATTATATTCTTTTAATATGTTATTCTGTATCAGACTGTTAATTTCCATAAAAAAAAGAGTAAAACTGTCGCGGCACCGCAGTACCCGGGCCCTACCCCCGGCTGCGCGCTGCGACACCGACGAGGCGCGCTGTCCCGCCTCCGTGACGCGGTGACGGCCGACGCAAGGACGCGGTGGAGCACATCCGCTCAACCAATCAGTACCTCGTGAGGGTTCAGCTCTTAAAATGAACGTACGTTCGACTCGTTTGTAGCGTTGGTTCCCACCGCAGATTTGGATTTCTTCATGAGGGAAGATTATTGGCTGAAGGGTGTGCTGTCCTGGCGATTCCGTAGCGACCCAGAATTTCCGGCGCCGCCGAGACATTAAGTGTCTTCAATTAGTTATATTACAGTGTTATTAATTAATTATATTTTTATATATTAGTTTGCAATTTATAATAATTTGTATGTATAGGTTTTATATTTGTCATGTTTTGTATCATATTATTTTGTATTTATGTTATTTGTGTATTATAAATATGGGTTTCAGTTGCCTGAAATATATAAATATAAATAATATATCCTTATGGCGCGCAGTTGCCGCTATCCTTTGGCCACGCACTGTATGCTGAAAAGGAAATAAGACGCGCGACGTAGCAATGAAAGACCACAATAAATTATCTAAAACATTTATATACTACAAACAATAAATTACACTATTAACAAAAATGTAGCGGCTATAACAATGTTATACCATTTGTATTACATAGATGTTTGTACTACTTTGCATCGTTGAATCTAAGGTGCTCCCACATTGGATGTTTCTAAATGTTTACAAATGTTCTCAACGCCGACGTGGGAGCACCTTCACCCCGTTCTGGCATTTTCAGTATCAGAATAAGATATAATTTTGTCAGAATTTATATTGTAAAATATGTTCCACTACAAACTTCAGTTACTTGAAATTATTAAATTGTAATTCGTTTTGGCATCTCGCCTGAGGTCCCAAGGCGAGATGGCTTAGTGTAAAACTAATACTTAGGTGTATCATTTTCATACTTGAAAATCTGTCACCTTTAAGTTTCTTTCAGAATCTCAGTCATATGTTAAACGCCATGGAAACATATAAAACCTAACGTTATAAATTGGTTGGCAGCCCTTAGGTCTTAAGATGCTGTTCCCATCGGCCCATCCAACCCTGAATGCGTGCTACTAGACCGGCTGTAGCCAATCAGAACCCAGGATCCCAGGCAGTAGTATCAGAAGTATCCACGAGCCGGTAGCACACGGCGCGGTCTCCGGGCCGCAGCTGCAGCTCGGCGTCGGCGAACCGCAGCCCGCATTCCGTATCGTTCTTGATTGTGGACACTTCTTCCTTCAGGTGCTTCATTGAAGCAAGCTTGCCTGTTCACAGAATCATTATTCAAAATCAGACTTGTACGGTGGAGGAAACATGTTTAGCAAGTTGATATAAGTCTGAAATTGGCCGTGTTGCCATTTTCCGACGTGTGTTTTGTCTATATGCGATGTTCCTTGTAATAATATGTACGGACAAATTAAGAAGACGATAAAACTGCTATTTTCGACAGTACATTCACGTCGTAGGTGCGATAGGTAGGTTGATCGATAGGTCGCACACATAATGGCCTATTGATTATAAGTTTTCATTGTTTGTAGGTACACAGGTATCGCGCCAAACTTCCAGTGAAATTGTATCACGCTAGTGTACAGTCAGAAAATTATTGTTGAATGAGAACATCCTAATGATTTACCTACTTCACTCTTTATTTCAATAACCAACAATGACCTTCGACCTCCTAACACCTGTGACCAATCGTTAAACGCCACCGTGTTCGTAGCGGACAGACAGTTTGGCACGATAGGTATGTGTACTCTTGTCATTCGATTTGATATATTCGGAAAGTTATCGAGGTTCTCGAGTCAGCCATTATTGGCCACCCATGCCAACATTGTTGCTTGGCAGCAGAAATAGATAAGGCGGTGGTATTCACACAGGCGGACTCCTCAGGCTTTACAGAGTCCTTTACGTACATACATACATCACGCCTTTTCCCGTAGGGGTAGGCAGAGACCACCTTGTTCACAAACCATATTGACAGAAGACTGCTGGGCATAGCCCCCTCCCAGAGATCTCGACATAGGTTTTGTGCCTAGGAAAGGCTAAGTTCTGTTGCATACCTTCGTATATGACCTCCCCGTCCCTGATGACCCTATAAAGCAGGTCCCGTTGCAGCTTCCCCTTGACGCAGCGCGCGCCCGCCACGGGCAGCCGGCGGCGGCCCTCGGACACGAAGAATTGCTGCAAGACGTTCGCCTCGCCTGTGTAGGGGACATCATTGATAACCATGAATCATCAGCATTTACAGTCCGCTGCGGAGAAAGTATTGTACAATAAAGCACCCTTATTAAAAAATTCTCGACGTTTTTTATGTTATACGGCAGACAAACAGGCACGCGGGTCACTCGATGGAAAGTGGTCACCGCCGCCCATGGACATCAGCAACACCAAGGGCGCTACCAATGCGTTGCCCGCCTCTGAAGAGACCTCTAATATACCTCTTGAACGATCCCACGTCATGACTTACATCGCAAAGTTGACAAATTTGTCCGTGGTATTTTATCTTTCATGCGGGTCTATGGTTTCATTACCGCTTTCCCTCTCTATGGTTAAGAGATTGATTTGATTAATTATTTTTTAAGACAACTGGGACCTAGTGATAAATGACACATCTCACCAATAGGGCAATCTACGGAATAAACAAAACAAAACAAAGCTAGCGTGCTTGCGAGACCAATAACAACAGTTCAGCAACGCACCCGCATACCGGATGGGTGACCGTTTCGTACGTTGCGGCTATAGAATAGAATAGAATAGTCTTTATTGTTAAACTGTGTTAGTATACAGGTATGCAGATGTTATTACATAAGTAGTTCCAACAGCTTGTCCATTACGGACGTACAATACTTTTAAAATTATATAATTTACATGTCAACATTCCAATCCAATGTCAAGATACATATTTATCTCCATAATTTAAAACATTTAGTAACAATGTCTCATAAATAAAAAATTCAAAATGTCAAAATTGTAATTTCAGATGTCTAAATTGTAAATAAAATCATTGGATGGTATAAGTAATAAATAATAATGTCCCATTAAATTCAGATTTCTAATAAAATAAATTAGTAAATTAATCAATTTCCATTAATCATTAGTTACATCTCTGTACATCCAAAATTCTTTAAGTTTTGCTTTAAATGTTTTTCCGTGCAACGATTTTATTTTATCGGGTAGGTGATTAAAGACTTTAATTCCAATTACATAAGGACTTTTCCCAAGAATAGCGCTAGTTGTTTGTACAGAGTGTATATCGTACTTATATTGAATACGCTAATCGATCTTCTGCACCACTACGAGCTCGCCACGCGTTAGGTGTGTTGGCGAAGCGAGGTTGACCAAGGTTTTCCGCTGGGGAGTTACTGAAGAGACTGTTCTATCAGTCTCGAGAGCCGAGGCTTTATCATTGATTCTACATCGCCTTCATTGACACAGAAGTCCTGTCAATGCGAGTTAGTCCGCTATATAGGTACGTCTCTTTCGGTTCACCGTCTCTTTCGTACGAGAACCATAGACAACGCCACGGACTAACCCGTCAATCTGTCAAAACGGGAAGGAATTCCACTTTGATGCTAATTGTTCGAAAATGACGTTAAGGAACAAAAGTAGACAGCTTGCGATGAAAGAGAATCGAGAATTAGACATAATGCGAAATAGGCGGTTTGATAAGTAGGCCGATAGCGAAGTAGTCATCTAGATAAGTAGTCAAACTCAGAAATGGGCTATTTTATAAGTAGATAGACCTCGTGCGCCTGAGGGAAATTGAAGCCGAAACGCCTTCACACCCGATACACTTCCCCTGCTAACTCAAACACCAGCGAAGCTACATCAGTGCTATGTATCGTCGCGTACTTAATGGACCGGCCAGGTGCGTCGGGCGCACACGCGAAGCGCTGATTTCGGACACAATTGGTGCGTCGGCCGCAGCGAAAGTGTTAGGCCACGCCTTATGCGTATACTACATTTGACTAAATTCAGTAGCAAAAAGCGTGAGAGCAAATCAAAGTGGAATGTATTGCCCATAGAATATGGTCCATTATTGTATCACTTATATTTCTTTGTCTTCTTTGGTGTGCAACTAAAGAGTTTTGTATTATAGTTATATTATGTTACGCCACGCTCTGCTTTTCAACAGCCGTGATGCCAAAATGGACTTTATTCTACGAGCAATACATTCCAGTTTGATTTACTCTCACGCTTTTTGCTTCTAAATTTTGTAAAATGTAATACACTCATGGGTGTCGGACAAGGCGACTAATGTTTTCGAGGCAAAAGATCAAGAGTCTCCGTAGTCTGGAAAATGGGCAGCACCATTTTCCATTGTTGTATTTAAACACTGCAATCTCCAACCCGCCTGCCAAGCGTGGAGATTATGGCCATAAACCCCCTTTTCGTGGGAAAGGCCCTAAGTGCTGCAGTGGAATGTTCCGGGCTGTGATGATGATGATGAATAAGCGCCGGACCCCGTGCCAGTGCCCCGACTCACCGACGAACTCCTCCTCCTGTCTCTTCGGTATCCTATTATTGATCTCCTGCTTCACGTCCTCTGCGAGTCGGTAGATGACGTTGTGCTCCTTGACGGTGACGGCCTTGGCGCGCGCCGCCGCCGCCGCGCCCGGCGCCGCGCCCACGTTGAACAGGTACACCACTGCGTTGAACGCTTCCGCTATCTGGATTATACCATATTATGGTATTATCTATCATTCTGTAGACTTGTACCTAATTTAGGCAACTTTTTCATATTAATTGTCATACGAATAAATAAAGACATATATAATTCTAGTAAGAGATGACAAGATAATATATATTATTTTGCCCTTTTGCGTTTTTTTTCGCAATTACACATTTGCTCAAATATTTTTATTGTACATAACATCTCTAAATTAATACTTAATTTTGAAAATATAATGTTTGGACGCCAGTAAATCGGGCTTTGAAAATACCCCTTTTCATTTATCGCCAATTTTGCTTCTTTAAGTAGATCTAATTTTATTAAAAGGGTAGTTATCATAATTGATTAATATGCACCAGTCAGCTCAATGTTGTCTGATTATACATACAAAGTTTCATCGTAATCAGATTGGTATTTCCTAGAAATTGAAAAATGCTTGTGAGAATTCCAGTTTTAGTAATTTTCCATATAAAATGCTAATTTCGTAGGTAAGTTCTAATACCTACTTAATTTTGATACAGTGGATCATGTGAACCTAAAGCATTTGGATTTGGCAGATCAGATAATTAAGTATAACGGAGCGTCTGCCATTTGGCCTCCAAGACTGTTAACAGGGGAACCTGACCAGATTGGTCAGACTGGTCGAGTCAAAGTGTGAATGTAGCGAGTCTAGAACAGGCTCGCTACATTCGCACTTTGAGTTGTCGTCCCGTGCTCACCTCGACGTCGCCGGGCGCGAGCGGGCCGAGTCCGTAGTGCACGAGGTCGAGCCGGACGCGGCCGTGGTCGGCGTACGTGTCCAGCATGTCCAGGATCGCCTCCACCGACCCGTCCACGTCGCCTGGGGAGGCCATAGGGATAACAACTAGTAACAGATGTTCCGTTTTGGCTGGGGCCGATCAACCTTCAGTTGCAGGTGATATTAATCCTTTTCAAGGATGAAATAAAGTCGCTTTTACGTGCGGGGGACGTGGTCCAACGTCGGACCGAGGTCGGCTCATCCGAATTATTTCAAAAGCGACTTTATTTTGTACATGGTAAGGATTAGTATCGACTGCAACTGACGGTCAGTCGGGTCCAGCCAAATCGGAGTCTGTTACTAGTTTAACGCCTGAAATATTGTGGGTCTTCGCGATTGCAAAATCCACCAGATGGCGCTACTTAAATGGGATGTCTGAAGGTAAAATAAAACCTTTTCACTGGCTGGAATGGATCCGTAATTTTACAGTTGTTGTGACTGTCTAGCAGTATTTTGACACCTAACCGACCTCAGGCTTCAATAGCGCCACCTGGTGGATTTGCCTGCCTTTACGACTGATTCCAGTTTTACAATAAAGCATTTATGACAAAAGTGAATAGGCATCTTTTAAGGATACACTTTTTTCACGCCAGACTATAAAATTTTAATAAATTACTTTATGATACAGCATTTCCCATACTATTTTCATTACAGCTGTAACGTAATAGTAGTTTATCTACACTCATAGAGTAATGTTCCAATTACATATTCGAAAACAGTTGTTTAAGGATACACTTTTTTCACGCCAGTCTATAAAATTTAAAAAAATTATTTTTCGATACAGCATTTCCCATACTATTTTCATTACAGCTGTATCGAAAAATAACTTTTTAATCATTATGCAACACTTTTCTTTTTTAAATTTTTGTCGGGTGCCGGAACACGGCTAAATGTAGGCTGAATACCTAAATGTCTTCAACAAATTCAAAATTCAAATTTTCTTGTTTATATTTGTGATCAGTTCATAGTCTGTGGTTGTCATTATGTAATTTTGGAATTAATTTCCCGCTAAACAGAATATTTTTTCTAATTGTTGTAATTTGTGTTTGTGAATGTTTTTTCTTGTTTGAAGCAAATAAATAGATAAATGTGAAAGTAGTGAAGTGAATTTCCCGCCACTTGATATCCTCGACGCGTAGATACAACAGAACTGACTCGCAGTTACTTCCAGCAAAGTTGAAAAAATTATGGGTACGAAATTTTAACATGAAAATATGTGTGTAGATAAAGTAGTGTATGCAACTTTTTTTTTTTTTTTTTTTTTTATTCAGAACACCAACAGCAAGTTACAAGTAATACTTACAAACATATATAAAAGCGAGGCCATTAACAGGTGCTCGCAGATAGTTATTTAAATGATACGGGATACTAGAAGTAGGATAACAGTTTGTACAGAATTACAGAATTACATAAATTATTGTAAGAAGTCTAAATAATCTTAGTGTAAATTAGTTCATAATTTTAATTTTATGTTGCGTCCTCGGAAGAATGAAAGAATTTTTCTGCATATACTCGCTTTACTGACTCCAGCTTTGTGTTAAATAAATCTATCTCAGTGTGCAAATGATGTAGAATGTTAAAAGGTCCCACGACCCGCGAGAAAAGTCCTCCTTGGCCTATAATTACATTACTAAGACTACAATACCTTTGACAACCACCCGCAGCGTGGGATGCGTGTCCTCCTTCAGCATCTTCTCCCGCGGCCCTTCCCTCCGCATCCTCATTCGTCCCGCGGCCCGTTTCCTGGCCAGCTGGGCCTCGTATTCCACCCTGTGGATGTCCTCCTTGGCCTGTATGGCGGCGGCGGCGGCGGCCTGCCGCGAGCGCATCTCGCCGGCCGAGCGGTAGCGCAGGACCGCGTGGGCGCGTTGCTGGGAAGTAGGTAACAGTCAGGCCCCATTCACACGAGGTGTGGCAGGTTAGGCAGGTACCACCTGGATGCGGAAAGCATAGGACCGGCCGCCGTGGAGATCTCTGGGTGGGGGCTATACCCAGTAGTGGGCGTCTTCCGACTGATGATGATGATAATGAGGCCCCATTTCTAATCCAATATATTTTTTAATTCTACTGATATCATATCCTGTGGCATATCTCCGCAAACCATAGACCACATCGTCTTATGCTCGGCGTGTCCTAAAACTAGCACAATGGAGGACTTGTTCGAGGCCATGCCAAATGCTGTATGCGTCGCCAAATACTGGGCGAATAAAGTATGAGTCAGAGTGTAATCCACCAACTCGATAAGACGAATCCTACCAATATTATAAATGACGAAGTTGTTAAAATACGTACATTAATGTAGCTTTTAGCCCAGAATAGCACTAGTCTATAATTTATTCCGCAATTCAATGTGATCCCGACGGGAACGGGTCTGCAACGTTAGATGATGATGAAAAGTACAATAGAAAACTTTTAATCATCACGCCAATCGCAGCCATCCGTAGCTGGACATAGCGTTTCCTCTTTATAAGCTTGCACATCGATTGTAAGTTATTTTATGCCATCCACCTTCTAGGGGCCGCCCTATGTTGCGTTGGGCTGTCACAGGCTGTCGATGTCCTAATTAGATAAAACTTGCACTTGCAAAAGCGACTTACGGCCTATGATAATGTGTATAGTAGGTACCGCAAAATCTGTGTTCAAAAACCATAAAAATATAATACAATACAATACAATATAAAACTCTTTATTGCACACCAGAGGACACAAGTACAGATACAAAAAATATGCTAGGTAGTACAAAAGGCGGTCTTATCACTAAAATATAAGCGTTCTCTCTATTGATAATTGTAAAAGACCCCATGTCTAACCTCGTTGGGCACCTCCAAGACGAGGTCCCCGGCGGCGGGCAGCTCGCGCCAGCCCAGCACGGCGGCGGCTGTGCCCGGCCGCGCTTCCGAGCGCACCCCGCCCTCCGCCGACTGGAGGACTCGGACCTGAGTACACATGCGTTTCTTACGTCATACTATATGAAAAACATCTTGGCGTTAATGTCCCGGCTGTGCTCTCGAGAACGAGGGCCCGAAGTCCGCCTTGACCATGATCCAGGATTTAGCGATCAGGTAATTACAGTGGAGCGACTACCATCTGATCTCCGTGACCCTGCTAAATTCAGTTGCCTGAATTTGCAGGTGTCATCACGATGTTTTCCCTCACCGTAAGAGCATCGGTTAGAATTCAAGTAATGTACATAACTCAGAAAAGAATCATTGGTACAGGCCGCAGCGGGATTCGAACTCGGTACCTCTCGCTTACGAGTTGGATACTCAACCGCCCGGCTACCGACGCTCACAACGTTTTATGTCTTACTATACAGGCCCTAAATCATTCAGATACCACGGTACCAAAGTGGAAGATCAAGAATAAGGTAAATTTTTGTATCACATATATTATGTTCCGCGTGTTCCGCTTTCTAAAAGACGTGAAACAATAATGAACCTTATTCTATGAGCAATAGATCTTGCTCTCTGAATAAGTTAGGGTCCTACATTAAGGGCGGTGTAATAAAAAGTGACACCCATTTTCGAAATTTGTATATTTACGTTGTACGTCCGCGTTTGTCGTCACATACATATTTTTTCTCGGAGCAGTTGCCCACATTGCCTTAAGGGCAATAAGGTCCTGTGCGTCCGTCCGTCTGTCACAGCCAATTTTCTCCGAAAGTTCTGGACCGACTTAGTTTAAATTTGGTACACATATCAATTTTCTGTAACTCAAACGCGGACGTATAACGTAATTACGTAAATATACAAATTTCGAATATAGGTGTCATTTTTGGGGAGAAATAGGAAAATTATAAAAAAGCCCCTCTAGAAATAAATACCGTCATGGCGCCCTAAACGAGCTAGTCCCCAGGCCCCCCAATTCGCTTCGCCAGCGATATTAGAAGACTTACCTAATGAGTGGTGCTTGGTGGCGGTGGAGTGATTAATTTTATTTAAGTATTTATTTATTTATTCCTATGTCATTAACAGCTGAGTCGCTAAATTCCATATATTAAAAATAAATTATAAATATTGAAAAATAAAATTGAACTGGATGTGAATACAAAACAAATCTGACCTTAGCCCAGGCGTTGCCAGCTACCAACACGGCGCCGCGCCGCAGCGTGCCGCGTTGCACCAGCACCGTCGCTTGTTTGCTGCGCATACAGACCGACACATTTTTTAAAATGTGATACGGCAACAAATACACAAGCGGGCCACGACGTAAAGTGGTCATCACCGCCTTACTATTTCAATGTATGTATAAGTTTGAGTTTGTATATAATGATAAGTATAATAATATAATTATATACAAACTGAAAACTGATGTATTGAAATAGTATTAACTAATATCTTATGAAACGTTAAAATGTCAGAAAACTACGGGAAAAACCAAAGCGATTGTTTAAGGGGAAACGTTTTTCATACAAACTTTATGTAACCATATTTATCCATTCTTTCAAGGGTTTGACGTTTTTTGGGTAATTGGCCGTTAGTAAATGTATCCAAATATCAATAACTAAAACAAAGCAATAAAAAAGATAAATATATCACAAAACAACGCCATCTAGAGGCGATTTGTTTTTTTTCTATTTAACTGCTTTATTATTAATAATTAACGTATAGAAACTAATTTTGCGCACCATTAAACAAATTTACTAAGAGTATAAACCATAAGTCAATTACTAAACACTCAAACGAATGAAAGAATGGAAAAGCCAGTTTAGTATGGAAATCGAATCCCATTAACGAGTTCATCCAGGCAGGGGGTGCCGTGCCGCATATAGACCGGCAAGCGCCCACGAGGCACCAAGTACCGATACGCACTATGTACTGCCGCAGAATGAACGGACCACCTCAGTCACCGCTGAGGGAGGTGGCACCGTTGAGGGAGGGGGGCCCGCCCACCCCGCAACCAACCGCTCATGAGCGCACTTGCATTTGTTGCTTGGGGATCACCTTCTACGCGATAGAAACAATAAAACTCCTTCATAATCGCATTCAATCCACACACAATTGCACCCACTCACCCAGTCTTAGTATCCAACTGTGCTTCCAACACGACCCCCTCAACGTATCCCGTGGGGTCCGCTTTCAGGTCCATTATTTGCGCTTGCAGGGCCAGTGCATCCACCAGGGTGTCGAGTCCCTGTCGCTTGAGAGCCGACACTGCCACGGCTTGGACGTCCCCGCCGAGGGACTCCGCTACCACCCCAAGGCGGGCTAGCGACTGCAGGGTGCGTTCCTGGGGAATGCAGCGGGTCTAGCCAGAATGCCAATCGCTTTGAGGCTATAGTTCATTCGCTATAAGAAAATAGTGAGTCGTTGTCCGCCGGCCGCTTGACCAATCGGGTTGCAACAAATTGGAAAGCTAAGTTCACAGTTAATGAATACCTCGCCGGTTGGAATAAACAGCAAATAACTGGCTACTAAGCAAAGGGATATTCTTGACTTTATTTTTAATTTGAGACAATTAAGTTGATTTAAAAAATTTAAATTGTTAGAATTTTTACTCCACTGTGAAAACACCTTTACTCACTATTTTCTTAACGCGAACAGAATATAATAAATAAGAATATTCCATTGCGACTTCATATCGGAACTTAGGTATCGGCTACGTCCGGTCTGCGCTCCTAGATCGGCACAGTACTGCGAACGCTGCGAAGCTGAGCGACCGTGGCCGCTGAATTCTGATGTAAAGTATAGAATATCTACGACGCTATTGACATCTTCGCTAGACTCGCAGGGTGTTTCATATCTATCGTTTTTAGTCATAATATGTAAATAAATTTGGTTACATTTTAAATAGGAGTAAACTGCCGATCTGCTCCGGCTTGGCACGAATACAATTTTGAATTGTGTAAGGTAATTTTTTTAAATAGATATGTCTAAGTAGATTGAAATTACGATAATGAGCTACGGTCATATATTTTTTTAAATCCCTGATAAAAAAATGCAAATAAACACAAAATTGAAAAATAGAGGCATACCTACAATGTTCGCACCTGGCTTGTCGATTTTGTTGACCACCACCAGAACCGGGACTGCAACAATAATGATCACGATTGGCCGACTGACAGCGTTTTCATTTTATTTGTAGCAAACAATGTCTAAAATAAAATTTGGAAAATGTTGAAATTAAAATTGTTGACTTTCGTATACGTGAGATCTGTTTCTCTCTCTTTCGTATGGGAGCTATCATCCGTCATCACCATCATCCGAGCGGTCAACCCTTACCTCTGCTGACAGGATCCGCTGTCTTACTCTTTCTTCTGTACATGCCCGATCACCGTCATAGTCACGTCATAAGCTGTTGCGTTGGCTCTCGCGTCCAACTTCATACAATAGACAATATCACGGACTAATTCGTCAATCTGTCAAATTGACGCCCGATGCCAATGCATCGCCTTCGTAGCCATAGGCCAAGAGGTCTCCCCAGCCTCCCGCACGATTCTGCCGCCGCTTGCCCAGGAACGGCCAATCGCGACTACGTCCGCGCCGCCATCATACTATACAGCCCGGAGAGGTTCCCCACTCACCGTCGGCCTCCGTCGCCATCCGGAGCGACTCGGCGGTCTGGTCCATGGCGCCGTCGTCGGCGGCCACGACGAGCGCGACCACGTCCGCGCCGCCATCATACTATACAGCCCGGAGAGGTCTCCCCACTCACCGTCGGCCTCCCTCGCCATCCGGAGCGACTCGGCGGTCTGGTCCATGGCGCCGTCGTCGGCGGCCACGACGAGCGCGACCACGTCCGCGCCGCCATCATACTATACAGCCCGGAGAGGTCTCCCCACTCACCGTCGGCCTCCCTCGCCATCCGGAGCGACTCGGCGGTCTGGTCCATGGCGCCGTCGTCGGCGGCCACGACGAGCGCGACCACGTCCGCGCCGCCATCATACTATACAGCCCGGAGAGGTCTCCCCACTCACCGTCGGCCTCCCTCGCCATCCGGAGCGACTCGGCGGTCTGGTCCATGGCGCCGTCGTCGGCGGCCACGACGAGCGCGACCACGTCCGCGCCGCCATCATACTATACAGCCCGGAGAGGTCTCCCCACTCACCGTCGGCCTCCCTCGCCATCCGGAGCGACTCGGCGGTCTGGTCCATGGCGCCGTCGTCGGCGGCCACGACGAGCGCGACCACGTCCGCGCCGCCATCATACTATACAGCCCGGAGAGGTCTCCCCACTCACCGTCGGCCTCCCTCGCCATCCGGAGCGACTCGGCGGTCTGGTCCATGGCGCCGTCGTCGGCGGCCACGACGAGCGCGACCACGTCCGCGCCGCCATCATACTATACAGCCCGGAGAGGTCTCCCCACTCACCGTCGGCCTCCCTCGCCATCCGGAGCGACTCGGCGGTCTGGTCCATGGCGCCGTCGTCGGCGGCCACGACGAGCGCGACCACGTCCGCGCCGCCATCATACTATACAGCCCGGAGAGGTCTCCCCACTCACCGTCGGCCTCCCTCGCCATCCGGAGCGACTCGGCGGTCTGGTCCATGGCGCCGTCGTCGGCGGCCACGACGAGCGCGACCACGTCCGCGCCGCCATCATACTATACAGCCTGGAGAGGTCTCCCCACTCACCGTCGGCCTCCCTCGCCATCCGGAGCGACTCGGCGGTCTGGTCCATGGCGCCGTCGTCGGCGGCCACGACGAGCGCGACCACGTCCGCGCCGCCATCATACTATACAGCCCGGAGAGGTCTCCCCACTCACCGTCGGCCTCCCTCGCCATCCGGAGCGACTCGGCGGTCTGGTCCATGGCGCCGTCGTCGGCGGCCACGACGAGCGCGACCACGTCCGCGCCGCCATCATACTATACAGCCCGGAGAGGTCTCCCCACTCACCGTCGGCCTCCCTCGCCATCCGGAGCGACTCGGCGGTCTGGTCCATGGCGCCGTCGTCGGCGGCCACGACGAGCGCGACCACGTCCGCGCCGCCATCATACTATACAGCCCGGAGAGGTCTCCCCACTCACCGTCGGCCTCCCTCGCCATCCGGAGCGACTCGGCGGTCTGGTCCATGGCGCCGTCGTCGGCGGCCACGACGAGCGCGACCACGTCCGCGCCGCGGGCGCCGCGCGCGCGCATCGCCGCGAAGGCCGCGTGCCCCGGCGTGTCCAGAAACGTCACCGTCGACCCGCCCATCGACACTGTTGACCGCATCAAACGTAAACAAAACGTTGGTCTGCCAGCGCACAACCAGGCACAAATTTCAATTTTATTTTTTGTGACCCGAACTACGACTTTTCGTAATACTTACATAAAAAATTACTTAAAGAAAAGCTCAAGTTTCTAAGAAAATATCGTACATATGGAAACTCGGCTGACTATGCCACTTTTTCACTATTGAGAAAGAGAGCAAAGGTATTAGAACATGAGTGTTATACCAGTTATATGAAAAATATAGAAGATTCTATCATAAAAGCTCCTAAAATGTTTTGGTCTTATATTAAATCCAGAAATAAAAACTCGAATTCTATCCCTTCCACTGTGGTTTACGAGGGGTGTTCGGCCAGCTCTGGCGAAGCAGTCTGTAATCTTTTCGCAACTTACTTTCATTCTACCTTTCTTTCATCGCCATCTCATCCCAACAGTAATATGACTGGAGCAAGCCGCGATAGTTATGGTAATCAGCGTCGCAATTACTTTATAGGGGATATTGACATCGATCATAGCACAGTTTTCAAACTGCTGAGTTCTATTGATGTAACTAAAGGACCAGGACCTGATGATATTGTGCCTATTTTTATTGTTAAATGTGCAGATAGCTTAACTAGACCCCTAACAGCAATTTTCAGAAGGTCAATTAAGGAGGGTATAGTGCCATCAATCTAGAAGTCAGCATTTATTAGTCCAATTGTCAAAAATGGAAACAAGAATAATGTGAAAAACTATAGGCCAATATCTAAACTATGTTTGTTTGCTAAAGTATTTGAAAAGTTAGTTTACTCGCAGGTATATTCCTCTCTTTCGTCATTTTTCATCCCCGAACAGCACGGATTTTTAAAGAAGCGCTCAACAACTTCCAACTTGTTGTCCTTTTATGATTACGCAACGGCATCTATGGAGGCTGGAGGTCAGGTGGATGCCATATTCACGGATTTTACGAAAGCATTCGACCGTATTGACCATCAAATATTACTACAGAAACTATTAAGAGCAGGTATTCATGGTAATCTGTTCCGATGGTTTACCTCTTATATAGAAAATCGATCGCAAGCTGTGGTAATCAATGGGTTCTCTTCTGTGTGGAAGGACGTTCCTTCCGGTGTACCACAGGGATCACTGCTGGGGCCGCTTTTATTCATTATTTTTATTAATGACGTTAGTTCATGTTTCATTCATTCATATTTTTTGCTATATGCTGACGACATGAAAATTTTTAAGCGGATAAATACTGTTATCGACTGTGATCTCCTGCAGCAGGATCTTAACAGATTTGAGCATTATTGTTCAGCGAATAATTTACAATTAAACGTCTCTAAATGTTATTCAATAACTTTCACACGAAAGAGAGTCAAAATTGCCCACAATTATCGGATTTATGGGTTTAAAGATAGTGGATGAAATTCGTGACCTTGGTGTTATACATGATTCTAAATTACTATACGATAAACATATAGAACATATTTCTACCAAAGCTAACAGAGCTATAGGCTTTGTTATGAGGTCCAGCTCAGAGTTTAATAACATCAAATTGATCAAAATACTGTACTGTTCTTATGTGCGTAGTACTGTCGAGTATTGTTCTCAAATCTGGAATCCGTTATACAAAATTTACATTAACAGGTTAGAGTCTATACAGAGAAGGTTCATGAGATATCTTCAGTATAAGTGCGGGCAAAATGAAACAACCTATGAGACGCGATGTAAAAAGCAACATATTTTACCTCTACAGGTTAGGCGGAACATTGCTGATGTTGTCTACCTTGTTAACATAGCTCAGAGTCAAGTAGACTCTCCTCAACTTCTATCGAAGATAGATTTGCGAGTACCAAGTAGGACTCTAAGACGGACTCCGTTATTAGCTGTGTCCCTAAGCTCCACAAACTATAGGCAAAACTCATTCTTCTGTCGTGCGCCAAATGCATTGAATGGACTGCCTGACCCATGTACCCATCTTGATCTTTTTAATTCAAAATCAAATTTGTTTAAGGTTGCACTCTCAAGAAATTGGTTTGATTCAGTTCCCTAACTATTATTTTATTATTAGCATCTAATTCATGGTTTCCTAATAATTAAGCAAGTGTTCGTTATATAGACTTTTATATGCGAAAACATGTAAATGGTCGATAGACTCTTTGTATTGATTCCATTTAGCTATTAAGTACTGTTTGTTTTCCGAAGAAAATAAAATAAAATAAAATAACTCTTGAATGTATTCTGTAAGTAAAAATAAACCGGGATGCCTCACATCCTTTCGGCAGTTTCGCTTTTCAGCCACATTAAACTCACTTTTCTCTTGTGTGAAAACTCAATTAATGTTCGCATGTTTGTTACTCTCTCATGCAAAAACTACTGAACAGATTTTGATGAAATTTGGCAGTAATGTAGCTTATAACTAGACTACAAAATGTACTTTAAATAGATTATACCTATGTATCTTGTGTACAATCTGATGGTGAACCAAAATAAATAAATAACACAGGCTATAATTATCCCTAATTTAAATGTGGTTCCCACGGGAACGGGTCCGAAATGTAAAACGCGGATGAAGTAGCAGGCAAAACCTAGTTATTATTAAATGCCTGCTCGCCACCAACCTTCAAAAGCGCCAATATGCTGCGTGATCCCGCCGAACTCCTTGTCAACCAGCGCGGAGTCTCTCAGCGCGTCGAGCAGCGTGGTCTTCCCGTGGTCCACGTGGCCCATCACGCACACCACGGCCGGCCGCGGCCGCAGCGCTTCCGGGGGCGCCGGGGGTGCGGGCACCGCGTCTTTGTTCTAGGTAGGGTACAGTTTGGTACGGTGACGTTTAACCCTTGACAAAAGCTCGATTCGAAGATTACCCAAATCGAAACACCTAAAATAGCTTTAGAGGGGAGTGAGAGAGCGGGTCACGCGAAGGTGCGATTGTAAGTATACTATTCTGCTGTGCAACTAAAGCCTGATCAAGTAGGTATATATGAGAGCTGTTGAGGGCCTACTATTGCTGTTACTGAGTTTTAAAAAATTCCGCCCGTCATATAAGGTCTGTCAAGAGAGAACTAATGTAGCTGTTATTTAGTGTTAAAATGTTTTAATTCTCATATATTCCTGGTCAGGCCTTGCTTACGTTGGGTGACGCTCGACATCGGGTTGCTGAGTTATAGTATACTGTCTACATCAAGCTTCATCTCAGTTGCGAAGACAACTTGTACAACCAAATTGCACCTCACCTCATCCTCGTCTTTCGCGCTACCAGGCGGCGCGACGAGCCGGTACCGCGCGCCACACAGCTTCACCAGGTCGCGCGTCACATTAGGGTCGTGCACCACCGCGGTCGCCGAACGCTGCACAGTGTGAGTCTTGTCGGCAAACTCCAGAGCCTTCAGGATGTGATCTAGGGTCATCGGACATGGTTAAGACTGGTTTTCTAATGAAACTCGCTGTCCACTGCTGTCCATTGCTAGATTTAAGCCTCACTCAAAGCTAGTCAGTCACAATTTGCTTTACATACACTATGTTTTATAAAAGGTTTTAAGGAAGTAAATTACCATTTATGACTAGAACTGCCAAGCAGAGGCCTTATTCGAAGAGATAATATTATTATTAGTTTTTATTTCTATTGTTATTAATGATCAGTTATTTTAGTGTTTATTGTTATTAATATTAGAATAAGAAGCATGAGCCAAGTACTACTTACAAATAAAACTATGTTGAACATGTTTTATTGTTGGATTCACTAACCTAGATCCTTATTGAGGACTTCGGCAATGTCCTGCACTGTCATATTCCTCCAGATGCCCACAACTTCAGTCCCGGCCTTCGGTGAGTATCTGATCACTCTTCTACCTTGGTTTTCTACTGCCTGCGACATTAAAATTTACCATATTCTATGAGTAATACATTCCACTTTCATTTGTTCTCACACTTTTTGCTTCTCAATTTAGATGACTGAGTTTAGTCAAATGTAATAAGCGCATAAGGCTATATCCTGTATACAAATTGAAAACATACCCTCTCTTCTACTGATTTCCTTTTCTTATAGTAAACATTGGATATTGTCAAGTGCCGAGGCCATTGCCAGTCTGCCAGGCTGATATTCTGGCATCCCACCGCTTGTAACACACATTCTCTCTTAAATGCTCTTATTGGTAACCTGTACAAAATGTAATTTAATGCTCTGAATTGCAATAACTAATAATAGTAAAAACATAAATCCATCTATTAAATGTTTGATTTTAAGTACAGAATTTATGTAAGTGTAATTTAAATAAACTCTTACAAACCAGCGAAATATAAAAGGTCTGTACATATTGAAATAGAGCAACTATGGGTTGGTTTCATAACAATTCCAAAATATTAGGTTAGTAATTTTGAAAACAATTCCAATTGGCTTTTAATTGGAAACCGATAAGAGTGAATAAAGTAGGGTGTATATTTTATTTCATGACTGTGAATATTAAAAGATTAATTAAATTTCTCATGGCGCACAAGTTATTAACAGTCTTGTAACAAAAACTGAAAGTACAAAACATAACCTCAAATATACTCAAGTTAAGTTTGGCAACTTTGACAGTGACAACTGCGTTTTGTTCCATTGAGTTGATCCGATCTAGTAAGGATCTATGTCGGTCTTGCATCTATGGTTGAACACGTTTCTCATTTCAATAATATTAAAATTTTCCAATTAATGCTGTAGTAGGTACTGTTTTACGCGTTACTTAATATTCTAACAAGTGATTACAAGATGTGCTAATAAAAATTTATATTCTAATTTTCACAATCATTGGAAAAAGCAAACCATAGACAAATACTATTTATGTCCGCCATTCATTCTTTTGAGTTGCTTTTTCGTTTTTACGATTCCGTATTGAGCACGATTTGTCATCAAGATCTACGCAATACTATCGCGTAAAGCTAATTACGTAGAAGCAGGCGAAACAGAAGTCCACGCGGCGGAGCCCCCATCGCCAACGATCTCGTGAACTCCTCATCTGACGTGACCGATCCGAAAGATCGTATCGTGCCAGTGATGGTTTTGCTTCCCTTTTACATTATCGGTTGCGAATTCACCTCGAGTGCCTGATGGTGGAACTATGTACGATTAAGGAATTCATACAGAGGGAGGACTCAGAATGGGGGCGTTTTTGAATAAACCTGAGACGAAGAAGTACAATGAAAACGGAGAAGGGAACGGGCTGCGCTACGGCGTGGCGTCGATGCAAGGCTGGCGCGTGGAGATGGAGGATGCGCACCACGCGCAGCTCACGCTGAACGGGACGCTGTCGGACTGGTCCTACTTCGCGGTGTTCGACGGGCACGCGGGTGCGCGCGTGTCGGCGCACTGCGCGGAGAACCTGCTCGAGTGCATCCTGCAGACGGACGAGTTCCGGCGCGACGAGGTCGCGGACGCGATCCGCGCCGGCTTCCTCGACCTCGACAAGAAGATGCGCGAGCTGCCGGAGCTCTCCAACGGCGAGGAGAAGTCCGGCTCGACGGCGGTGTGCGCGTTCGTGTCACCGAAACAGATCTACATCGCCAACTGCGGCGACTCGCGCGCGGTGTTGGCGCGGAACGGCGTGCCGATATTCGCCACGCGGGATCACAAGCCGGAGCTGCCCTCGGAGAAGTCGCGCATCGTGCAGGCGGGTGGCTCCGTCATGATCCAGCGAGTGAATGGCAGTCTGGCCGTGTCGCGCGCGCTAGGAGACTACGAGTACAAGAAGGTGCAGAACCGAGGGCCGTGCGAGCAGCTGGTGTCACCGGAGCCTGAGGTGTCAGTCCACGAGCGCTCTGAGCCCGATGACGAGTTCTTGGTGCTGGCATGCGACGGCGTCTGGGATGTCATGAGCAATGAAGGCCTGTGTGCATATGTACACTCGCTGCTTCTGCTAACTGACGACCTAGTAGCAATCACCAACCAAGTTATTGACACCTGCCTTTATAAGGTTAGTTCTTTGCCTAAATCTCATGCTCTCTTACAGTGGGAAAGAATGACAAAACACTAACTAAATCTAAACCAATTATGATATGATATCCACTTTTTCACCAACTTTAAAGGTGGTACATGAATATATTTTTCAAGTATGTTGTTTTTTTCCTGTGTTGTAAGAATAGTACAGTAAAGTTACAGTAATGTACTCAGCTGATCTGATCTTTACCCTAACTTGTTTACCCTCATTTTGTAAAGATTAATCAATGAGTCATTGTATTTAATTTTAATAATAATCTCATATGCTTGGTCACTTAAACCCCTGTTTTTATCTAATACTCACTAAGATAACCTGTATTTCATATGTTATGTGTTTATCAATAAATAACCAAAGTAATTAGGTTTTAATGTTGAATAGTGACAATAAAATTTAATTATTGACTTAAATCAAATTGGTAATGATAATTGTACTATGCACAGTAAAGGTACATTGTTATTGATATTCCTTTACTGGAAACATGAATAGGTATTACATCCAGCATAATATACTAAATCTTAAAAAGGTTGGTGGTATACATTTGGGCTTGGAATTTATGTGAACTACCTACCTGCTTGTAATATTATAAATCAGAAATGCAGTTGTCTTTTTACTGATAATTTTAAGATGCTTTTTTATTTCAATATTCATTTTCACAGAAATACTGATATTTTGACTTTTGAATTTATAATTGATTATAGGATGATAATTTTGACTTAGAGGTGTATGGCAGAGTAGAATATAGGACCAACTGAAGTCTTATAAAGCCTTATGTCTCAGAGGCCGACCAGCTAGTTCCCCTAATACACTGCAATGTATATATTTTTTTTTTGTTATTGTTTTTTATGTAGTTATACGCAATAAAGTGTTTACATACATACATACACTTTGAAATTGGCAGCAGTGTTTTCGGTTCTGTATTTTCAATATTGTAATCCCCAGAACACCTGGCAGATGTAAAGATTATGACAATGTCCAGCAGGGGACTGTTATAGGCTCTATTGTGATATGACAATTTTGAGTATTTTTTTTATTTTGAAGGGTGTTAATTTAACAATTGTGTATATTTCAGTATTTCATGTGATAAGGAAATTGCGCTGTCACCTTTGATTGACACTTCTATTGCGTAACAAAAGTGACACAGAAACTGTTCTTGTCTCGATTCCATATTTAATAAAATAATGTTATGACACTTTGTGACTCGTCGGCTCTTGGTGTTGCAGGGCAGCAAAGACAACATGAGCATTGTGCTGGTTACCTTCCCGTCGGCACCGAAGCCCTGTCCAGATGCGCAGAAAGCCGACCGCGAGCTGGACGAGACATTGCGGCAACGCCTCACAGGTTGTTACCACTCGCTACTGCATGCCTGCACGCACACACACAAACACCGGCCAGCCCCCGGCTCCCCTACCTCTCCTGCCTCCCCCGGCTCCCTTGCATCCCCCGTCTCCCCCGCCCCTACCGCCCCCGCACCGAATGGTAGCGGCGCGCGAGGATAACCCATAACACCACTTAGTATCAATTATCAAAATTCAACACCCTTTCAATTGTTTAGATCGCACCAAAGGGAGGGGGTACCTGAAATAACACCATACATTTTGTGGTGGAAATTGTTGGTGTAGTAAGTGCAATACTCAATTGCATGACAGCGGAAAACACCAAATTTTAAGACAATTCGACTTATAAGACAAATTGACATTCTAAATATATTTAAAAAATTTGATATACACAATTTTTTATAATATAAAATAAAAATAACACTGTAATACATTCACCGAAATTAATATTAAGCCCTATTCCTCTTCAAGTATTTCAACTATTATTTCTAATGTTAGCCATTGATTATGATTTTTGTAATAATTGATGGTACTTCCATTATTTCCTAAAATCATCTTCTCAGTTGGAACATATTTACATGTTAAAACTGAATTGAAATGTGTTCATTATAGGTAGTTTTTCCACCTGTACTTAAATAGTACTTAACCCTATTATTATTTTATTAGTACAAAATAGTACTTAATACCCATAATTCGTAGTAGTTAGTTTGTGTGTGATACTTATGAGCAATATAAAACTTAATACCTCTATATGATTGCCAAATGAACCCACTTGATAAACGTAGCAAAGCCTTGATCATGGTTTTGAATGTAGTTCTAATATTCTTAAACAACTGTGCAAACAAATGCTCAACGTAATTGAATTCTTGCCATTTAAATCTTTAAAATTTAGGTGTATTAATAAGTTTGTGTTACATCATAGAATGCCAAGTTACTTAGCCCTAGGGTAGGTCTGTTTCCTGAACAATTGTGTATTCTTTTAATTACCTAACTGTACTGTGAAAAACCTGTAACTGAATGAATTAACCAGAGTTTATCAAGTTCCAAATTCACTATAACCTTTGATAATTATTGTTTTTAGGTTGCAAGGTATAGATACAGTTACTTAATACTGCAATGCCTGTACTATAAATTAGGGGTATAGCAGGTATTTCGTTAATTTATTTTATAAAGGGATAATCACAATAATAAGTATTAATTAATCAGTACATAAGATATTGTACTGTGAACACTCTTGTTTTGAAAGCCTGGGAAGCTTCAAGTTTTAATTTTATTCCCATCCCATCCTATTAGTCATAGAATAAACCTACTTTGTATTGAAAATATCTTTACTGTAGTTCAATATATTATATCATGATGTTATGTGTTTGTTGCGTAGTGGTGACCAAGTTGTGTTACCGATATTATTTTGAACGCCGTGGCTGAATTGATATTTTTGTGTGTATATAGGTCTAGAAAATTGTAGCAATATTTTAGTTCTATTTCCAGAAGCCTTCAATGCGAATAGCGCTGTAATGACATGTTTAAGTTACCATTTGTTGTATTTTTGTTGTTAGTTATTTTAGGTGTATCGTTCGTTTTAGATGATATCATTACCTATAGACAGTTACCTATTTATTTTCGTTACGTATTTGATGATTTATAGTTTAATTTATTAATAGATTTGTATTTTACAAATGAGTAGGAGAGTTACGTAATAATTTATTTTGTGTTGAAACGTAATGAGGTGCAGTATTGTGTAAGCATTGAATGGCAGCGATGAGTCGTGGGGTGGCGCGGCGGAGACGTCACTCCCTCGGCGCGCGAGCGGGAGGCATTGACGACGTTTCAATGTCTTCTGCGGTTTATTAGTCATGCGATAGCCCGCACGCATGTCGCAGCATGCCCGCGACGGGCGGCGCATCGCAGTGCGTACCGTACCGTATCGCGTGCTCCGTATCGGCCCGCATGATCTCCGCGGGGCGGCCCGCGAGCCGCTCGCGGGTCCCCTTGATCGTACCCAATGTACCTTCTTTTTCTAATAATAGTATGTACCTATATCCAATTATATACTGATAGTAAATCGATATCAAATTAATACTTACATGAATGTATATCTATAACAATTATGTATCTATTTATTACCTTAACTAAAATGTTAACTAACAATTGTGATATTTGTAATTTTCGACTTAAAATTTCTTTCCAAATTAGATTTAAAAGTCTATATATCTACTAACTTAAAAAAATGTGATTAAAAACTTTTGTACCTAACTACGGAAAGGGAAAGATTGTTAACGACTCTTTTTGGCTAATATTAAACTGTTTTCGAAAGTAAATAGGCATGTTTCATTGCTTTAGTCCCGCTCGGTCCCCGCCGCCCGCGCCGCCGCCCGCGGGCGGGCTAAAGCAATGACGGCGGCGCGGCCCGCTCCCGCCCCCCGCCCCCAGCCCCCCGCGACCCCCCCGCCTCACCGCGGCCGCCCCGCGTCGCGAGCCGCGAAGCCCGCCGCGTGTCGCGATAATCCTGTTCTCTCGGCTGCAGCCATCGCGGCATCGATCAGCATAATGTGATCTGGGTCCGGAGCGCAGACGTCACCGCTCTGGGAACCACCGAGTGCGCGAAACACGACCCCGCTCCATTTTCGCCCGAGCGAAACTCGATAATGCTCAGACTTTCCGATTTTAAACGTAACATCGGATCGCTTGCTAAACCTAATAAAAACCAGTCAACGCAACTCGGAATTTTGTAGTTAATCCCGTTATAGGATTACAATTGCGCCGTGAGTTGGCGGGGCGACAGTCGCGGATCCAATTATAAATATTAGGCCGACGTAGTGCCCTCGTCCTCTACAGTGCGTGCTGCAGCGCCCGCGCCGGCGCGGTGACGCAACCTCCCGCCTTATAAGGCTAATAAGGCGCTTATAAGGCTCGCATAAAACTCCACAAGGTATAGTCCCTGAGCCTGAGACTGCCATTGTTCGTGGGACGCACACGTGGCGGATTACTAATTGTTAATAATAGTTTACTCTACCCGTGAAGGTTGTGGTGCCATGTCATTAGGGTGATGCATATCTCGATAGGTATCAATCTAATATCGTCAATTGACATTGAAATTATAAAGAGCTGCCCATGCTTAGGGAGTCATACTCTTATTATCTCAGATTCTTATCGGTTTATAGATACCTACTTAAAACCTAATCCTGCTCCTCGAATACTTACCGTCCCTGGGTGCCAATCGTCTCCCAGATTGTTCAACCGGTCTCAAGGTCCCCAGCGGAAGACCTTGGTCAGCCAAGGACCTCTGGGACGCCTTCTTTGGACACTGGAGTCTGGACTTATGATGCAATTTTCTTTTACTAGATACTTACATATTAAGAAATTAGACATTGTTTCTAGAATTTCGATTTAAGACTTGTATGTTTCCATGGTTTAGATACGCGTGTTCAATTTGAATAAGTCGGTCGGTGTTTAGTCTGACACGGAAATTGGGAATGGTAATGCAGCACGGTGGATATGAATACAAGTTTAGTGCACCTACATGTTTCTATCGACTAATGAGATTTGTAATTCTATTTCGGAAATTGCACTAGTTTCTATAACAGAGTTTAGGTAGAAATACTTTAATGAGGATGTATGCAGCATATAATTTTTTATCAATCAATTTCAAATTAACCCTAAGACTTAGACTAACCTGCAAGAGTAGGTACTCTTACAGAACTCATCAGGAGTGAGTAAAAGATATAATGTACACTTTAACAATAACTGAACCTTATTTCGGCTAATAAAGGGTTGATGAATATGGAGAAGCGAGAGAGGTTTGACAGGAGCCTAGCAAGTGGAGCAATGTGCTCTCTGCCTACTCCTACGGGAGAAAGGTATGTTCCTATGTCTAGTTAATTTTTAACAATCGATTTCATAAAATAAATTGACTTTTCGAAAACTAACTCCACAGTTTTTTTCTTTACATAGATAAAGACTGTTCACCGTGCTCGTTATATTGATATTTTTCTTATACAAATTAGAGGACCAGATGCCTTATTATTGATGAAACATCGCTTTGATTCGTCTTTTTATTTATGTCAGTACCACGGGACTAATTCATCAATCTGTCAAATTGAAGTCTATGTCGATGTATCGCCTTCATAGCCGACTAGACTAGATGTCCCCCGCGGGACCCGCGGTTTTCACCCGCGCACAGTTAGGATGCATGTAACTCGACTATCACGCGGGACCCTATTATTTTTTCGGGATCAAGTGTCATGTGACACTCGGGAACAGTATACAAGTAGCTTCTAAAATTTATTTTTGTAATGGTGGTGTCTAAGATTGCCCCAACGTCCAAACTTACATTAGATACATACATACAAACTTTTCCTCTTTATCATAATAGTAGATATACTACACATTTATTGCGCCTAGTTACATTATTCACGTGTAGCCCAATCTCGTATGATGTCACCAATAGATACAATGATAATGATAATCAATTTTAATCGTGTTTCTGGTACATGTTACAGAAGCAATGTAGATTTGGGAGTTTAGTCACTATTGTCTAACTCTTTCATTGCATACCTACAACCTTCCAGCGCTTTCCCAAGTGGGGTGAGGAATCTTAGCGCTAGCGCACGCGGGGTGACTTTGGTCACGGTAAAAGTTTTTGTCGTTGTCACGTCACGTCACGTCTGCAAAAGAGAGCGCTCACGAACGGTGACAGTGACAAAGCTTTTGAAATCTAAGCATGTAATTTAAATATCATAATAAACACTTGATTTGATTTGAAAGCCGAGTTAGCTTCCTTCTTATCAAGGTTAGTAGGATTCAAGTTGGTGGAGTCCACCTGGGTGGGTACTACCGCCTTATCTATTTCTCCCGCTAAACAACAGTATTCCGGTTTGAAGGATAAGGTATCTGACACTGTGACGGCGTTGCTGTTGAATTTACTTGACAACCAAATGACATTTCAAAATGGGGACACTTAGTTCCAGGTTTGGCCACCGGGTCAGAAAAGTTGCATGAAACGTAGAAGTTAGGGGCGACAGTTACCGCTTTCTACGTAGACTGTCTGCTCGTCAATCAATGAGTAGCGTAAAAATTAACGTAGAATCATCGCGCCATACTTAATTAGTAGGTGCTACATTTTTGTTATTCTGTGATTATGTCGTGACTAGGGCTTGCAAGTCGAATATTCGAATATTCACCTCATCTCAATATTCGAATAGTAATTTAGGTAAAATACGAATAATCGAATATTTTTAAATAATCAGAATTTACGTACTCCTGTCTTAATTTTGTGGCATTTAATTAAACGGATCGTGTGAACGCACCCACCGAATGCTCGGTGACTCGTGCCTGAGTATTCTGCTATGCGAGATCTGATATAATGTTTTAGTTTACATGTAATTTTATTTTAATCAGTATCACTTATCTCATGATAAAAATTCTTTGCTTTTGCTTGTTATGTCAAAAATCGTTTAGCATCCTAATCTCGTAACTCACTCTCACGAGGGCCTCGCAAGGCGACCTCGCGTGAGGTGACACGAGGCGAGGCAGGTACTTTGTATTTTGCTGTGTTCGGAACTACACGGGAGGGAATCGCGAGGCATTACACTCTCGCCTCGCGAGAGTTCGATTCGATTTCCGTACTAAATTAAATTTTTGGTAGTGTTCAGTAATTTAATTATGGTTTATACTATTAGTAATAGTAGTTTATGCAACTCGCATATAAAAGGGGGTATTAAAACATGAGTGTCTGTTTATTATGATAATAGTTTGACACGAGTGTTTTAATACCTAATTACATGCAGTTGCGTACACTATTTTATCTACACTCATATTTTCATGTTAATATTTCGTACCTATTGCTGCGAGTCAGTTTTGTTGTACCTACGCGTCGAGGATATCAAGCGGCGGGAAATTCACTTCACTACTTTCACATTTATGTATTTGTTTGCTTCAAACAGGAAAAAAACATTCACAAACACAAATTACAATATGTAGAAAAAATATTCGAAAATAATTACACATAATAAAACAGGAAAGTTTGAATTTGATTTTGTTAGACATTTAGGTATTCAGCCTACATTTCGCCGTCATAAAACTATAAAAATAAAAAGGTTTATCCTTAAACAACTGTTTCCGAATATGTAATTAGAACATTACGCAATGAGTGTAGATAAATGTATTTAAACGTGCGGAAAATCGCTTTCTATAGCTTAATTATATAAAATAATGCAGTTAAATCGAAACAAACATATTCGCAGCTAGGCGGCGTTGTTTTGTGATTTTGTGAATTTTATTTTTCATTGCTTTGTTAGATATTATTAACATGTAGCAATCCATTTTACACTTATTTGGATACATTTACTAACGGTCAATTTCATAAACTTAAAAACGTAGTTAATACCTCAGATTTCACAATATCGAATAATATTCGAATATCATTAGTAAAAATATTCGAAATTTCTAATATTTGCAAGCCCTAGTCGTGACATTGACGTGTACCGCGACTCCTTATTGCTATGATATTGGAGCGCTGATTAAGCACAGCGCTGGCACAGATAGCTGACTTCATTATATGTTTGCCAAAATATATACCGATTCCGTCACTAGCAACGTATCCTAAGGAAAGTTCTCTAGACTCCTTCGACCTTGGTTAGCTAACTATTGGACTTACATACATAGTTATAAACGCGTTGGCTAGAGTGTACGTGCAAACTTGTCATGCATAACTAGGCAACACTAAACAATATTTCCTATTACAATATTTCAGTTCCATTTTATTTAGTTTCTAGGATTTTTGTAGCTCTCTAAACAGGTGTCCGATGAGTATATTGACGTGTTTGGTCCTCCTTGCAGCGCTGATCGAGCGCAGTGCGGGCGCGGAGTCCGAGGACACGACGTGCCACTTCTCGTGGGTGCTGAAGCAGCTCGTGCAAGAAAACATCCCGGGCCTGCCGCCCGGCGGAGGGCTCGCTGCCAAGTGAGTACCGTCACACTGTTAACACAGTTCCTGTAAAGGCCTCCCCCCAACAGTATGGCGAGATAATAAGGCGCCCATCCCAACGACCAGCCCGATGTAACGGGGTGCGCTAGACCATCAGAAGGCTACGCCTTGATGTAGTCTCCCTTGCACTCTCTCATGCACGCCCTCATACACTCTTGTGGCGGAGACGAAGAAACGAATGTGAATGCTGTTTACATTTCATCATTGTCTTTGACCGCGTTTGATGTTTGTCCAAATTAGGCATCAGGTTGTGAATCTTGTATGAGGAATGAGGAGTTAATAGGGTATATAGTTCCTTTATAAGTAACATGGCATCGCCATGCGATATATTTTTATTTTCGTTTATAACTATACTGATTTCAACGTATGTATTTCATTTTATTTTCATCATCATCACCATTCTAGCCCTTGCAGTCAGTCCGTCCAGTGTTGACGGAAGTGTTCGTCAAGCGAACTTTTGGAGATCTTAGCCAATCTGTCTTTTAAGACATAAGTCGCCTTGTGCGACATCATTGTAGTTAAAAAGATTGGTGTTACTCTTAACGTTTGTCTTGACTTACCCATAACGTTCCACATTTATATTCTCACTCGCCTTACGATTTCCTGTGTCGTTAGTGGACACACAAGGTTACATTACCTTGACCATATATTATTTCCAACATTGTAACCTCATGCAATGTGTGCCACTTATTTGGGAGACAAGTTGACCGATCCATTGTCCCGCAGGCAATCGCTTCTGGACAAAATCTACAGGGAGTTCTACCCGGATCACACGGACAGTTCGGAGACCTTCGACTGCCAGGCGGAACTGGCCGAGGCCTTCCAGAGCAACTGAGCGGGGCCGCCCGGGACCGCCCCGGCCCGGCCCGCCCGAGCCCGCCCTGGCCCACCGCGCCCGGCCCGCGCGGGCCCGCCGCGGCCCGCCGGCCCGGCCTCGTACAAACCCCGCCGCCCGCGCGCCGCGCACCCTCGGCCCTGTTGATTACCATTACGGTTCATTTTGTAGTTTAGATCTTTCGTTTTCGTGTTACTTATTATTGGCCATTCATAAATGTCATAATATTAGATGTGTAATATAGAGATTCGAGTAAAATATAATAGATAAATACGAAATTGGTGTACACGCCGCGAGCGCCGGCGTGGCCGTGGCGCCGCCGGGCCGCCGCCGGGACGCCGCTGTGCCGCCGCCGGGCCGCCGCCGAGCCGCCGCCGGGCCGCGCTTCTTCGCCTGCGACGCGGACGGTTCCGTTCGAATATTGTTGTTTTTCCTTTTTCAATGTTAGCGTCGACGCCTAAATTAAATTAATTAAAATAGTCTCCTCGGTCTTCAGCGTTCGCCTCCTATCTTTTTTGTACATATTTCTATATTTCACGTAATAGTCATTCTCCAAAATGTTAGTCATCTATATATCTTATATTGCGTTACATAACTAGCGGTTATATACAATTAATTGGGATTTGGAATTTTATGGGGTTTATTATTTTAGTTATTTTTTGTCAAAAGTTTGTACTTCATTGTCTGTTTTGTTATAAATTGAATATTTAGTATTAATTGGCGCTTCTAAAATTTATTGTGCATTATAATTTAGTCCGTTTGGTATTTACTTTGGATCGCTTCGTACTTAGACAGCGTGGCGCCGGGCGCTCGCTCGGTGCTCGCCGCAACTCGCCGCAACTCGTCGCAACTCGTCGATTGACAAAGAGTCTGTTTCTTTTGCTCTTGTAAATAAAGAGGTTGAAATGAGAAATACTTTTGTACCTGTTCGAGGATTAGTGTAACTTGAAAGGCCGCGGACCCCGGGCCGCCTAGTGACCGGGCCCCGCGTGCCCCTACCAACCTTCTAGACATGTAATTAAATTCGTAAGTGAATAAAGTTTTAAAACTTCGTGGTAGCGGAAACTGTATTTTTTATTGGCGATATTTCAAAGTGTAAATTTAAATAAGTCTAAATTCTATAACAGTTTTTCTCTCCGTAAACGCGGCCCATTGTCGAGAATTAGGTTTTATTGTTATTTTCCACCTTTTGTATGTACGTTGTTTTGATGTAGTTTTCAGCAATTCTATGTTCGGTTATTTCTTACTAGTTTTATTTAGATTTATTATTAATTTAGTAAAGTTTGTTCTTTCATGTGAATTAGACCAAATAATTACTGGCAGTGGGTTTTGAATTTGATTATGAGATGAAAATAATGTAGGTTTAACGTATGGTTGTTTTATTATTAATTATAATTTCGCTTTCTGACGGAAGTCTTACGTTGTCTTACGGAGTGTGTCTCGTTATTATCTAGTAGACGCTTGAACAATAAATAAATACCTGTACCTTTACAACATTCCTATTTTATTTCAATGTCTGTCTGCCCTCCATTTCTTGTGCAAGTTGGGAATGGCTTATTTTACGATAAACTAATTAGGCAGGCATTTGACCCACATCTTACGATGGGATGCCACGATGCGGGATGGGCTCTGATGGGGCATACCTGGTTGTACCGTTCGGGGCATATGTTATTAAACCAGGAGGTCAGGAAAATTTGAAATGATCATGGAAACGAGGTTTATTTTTATGGGTTGTAGTGTGATCCCCTGATCTGATTCATGTTGGTCTGCCTGCGCTCGCGAGAAACAGTGCTTGAAAGAGGCTTACAAAGTTACAGCTTAAGCTGTATAATTTTTTTCCATACAATTTGTATGAAATATTTACACATACACACTCATTTCATACGTTGTTGACTATTACTTGTTAACTTGAAGAGCCCACTATGCTGCGATAGTTTTCTTTTTAACTTCATATTATATATGCTTTAAACTTATCCAAATATTACAGTTAGCTATTATAGGGGGGACACGTTTCTAACAATAAAATCCACTTTGAAGCTAAATAAATCAGAAACGGAAAACTTAATCCAAAAATGTTTTTATATACCCTGAATTATTTCAAAAGACCTATCCAAGGACTCCCCGCTTTACGCGTAGGGGAGGTACCCAAATAAGGGTACTTTTAAAAGATTCTATTTTACAACATTGTCGGTGCGAATAATATGTATTCCATACCAGGTTTCAGCTCTCTAGTATCAACAGTTTTTGAGATAAGGCAGGTATTTACTAATTGTCTCTGCATAACCTACCTGCATGTGATAATTAATGAACTTAAAATGAATTCAGTTACGTTGTCCGATCTAACTTGCAATATTAATGTTAATTAATTACTTAGTCCATAAATACACAGCGCAAAGCGTTCCATAGCTGTACCTACGCATTAGAAAGGTCGAGCCAAAGGAGTACATTCGGATAGCTGGTATATTTACTACTTAAGTCTTATGGGTTGACGATCATACCGCGGTGATGTACTTTGATGGAAAAAGCAAAACTAAATAAAATACCAAAGATTTATAATAACCAAATGGGTTGACGTAAATAGCGTTAAGATACATAAGTAGGAAATTTGGTAGAGCGTCGGCAGCCTAATGGTATATAGGAATCCGACTCGCACCCCGAGTTACCGCGGTCGAATCCCAGTGCCGCCATGTACCAATGACTCTCCTGAATTATGTAAGTATATACATTAGTTAAACAAACACTAAACGATGCTCTTATGGTGAGGGAAACATCGTGATGAAACCTGCAAATTTAGGCAACTGAATTGATCCAATCTGGTCAGGTTCCCCTCGTAGCAGGGTCACGAAGGTCAGATGGTACTCCATCCACTGTAATTACCTGATCGCCAAATCCTGGATCATGGTCATGGCGGACCCCGGGCCCTCGTGCGCAAGACCACAACCGGGACATTAGCGCCAAGATGATGATGATGCAGTAGGTAGATATTTTTTCGAGATGCAAATATGGCAGAAGGCAGAACTTACAAGTGGTTTGCTGGGTGTTACTTTTTACCCGACTGCGCGACGCAAAGGAGGGCAATGTGTTTATATTCCAATCGGGAAGCCAATCAATACAATCGGGTAGGTCTGCGGCAAAAAGATTGGAAAGTTAGCTTCATAGAGTAGTCTGCGGGTAGATTGTAATTTTCAATCAAATTCTCGTTTGATGTTGTACCCACACTACAATGGCAAGCACTCCGCGTAGCACCCCTATACTTAAGTAGGTATTTAAAATATCTATTATACTTGGTGGACCTCGGGAATACATAAGTGACAAAAACCATTGGGAATAATAAGTGGAGAGCTGCTGCTGCATAAGTGGAGGGTTTTACAATAATCTTCAAACTTACGTGATCGTAGTGTTAAAATACGGAAACGCTCCTGCCCTTTTCTGGTTTGTGCGCCAAATGGTGAACAGGGTTAGTGCCAGCCAAACTAATGAAGTCTTTTTCAATCTCCATGGTTGGTGCGATATTCCATTTTCACAGGCTAATCTATATTGATAAAAGTGATTCTACCCACTCTATCACTACAAAATGAAAACAAAAGAAAATTTTAGTATTACTATTTATTTTTATTTCTTATCGTAAATATTTTTTCTGTGAATAAATAAATAATTTGTTACTAAAAAGAAAATACCGATGGAAAATACGGTATCTTCCCTTCCCTTCATCTACGTTCGCAACCAGTTACGAACGAAACAAGTAACCAAATCGCACTCACGAGTAACTTTAGGAGGATCATTTCAGTAGGTATACATTTTTTTTGTGGTGCCCATTGCCATCTATTGATATAGTTATGAACCATGCGTTTGAAGGGTTACCATGTGTAAATATAATGAAATACCAGTGATATTAGTATCGTTCTGGATAGGATCACCACTATTTTTGACACAATCATATGCTTTCTCTTTCTAGTTCTATTTGTCTCTTTCTCTACCCACATCATGGACTCTGGAATAGTCTGTCAATAAGTTATCAAAATTTTATCAAAAACACCTGAAATATGAATGATAACATGTGCTGGCCGACTCAATTTCAACATATAACATTTAAATAAACGTTACGCTACAACGTTTATGGTCTAACTTGGTTGAATTATCTGTTTTGTGATACTTGTAACAGAAAACTTCCTCCGGTGAGAAGGTAAGGTTTTGATGTAATCATTATCTATTTGTGCAACTATATACTACTGAAAACGCAAAGTTTTCGCGATCAGACGAGCCGATAGTGAATAAGTTAAAAGTTTATTTTGTGGTGAGGGAGCGTGATGCGATAAGCGACCGCTTGTCCTTGGTTGGCTTGGCGATTCGGTCGGCGCTCGCGCGGTGCGGCGGTGGTGTTTACATCCTCCATCTAGCACCGCAGCCGTTCCCTCCGTACGTGACTCTCATCACAAAGCGCTTTGTGCCGCACCGCGTGCCATTCGCTGCCCACTAATATTAATTTTATGTATTAGTTTAACTCTTGACCTAGTTTGATCGGTTTTATGTAATCTGATATGTGCCTCGAAAGTGTGTTGATAACATTAGCAAACAGTTAAAAACCGTGCATTTGTTTCTTCAGATTTGGTGCAGAGTGAAATCATGATGTCTTGCTGAGGTCACTGGCCCCATAAATGGTATACCAATAAAAATTGAAAAAGCAAAATGGCAAGATATTTTGAACATGTTACCACATACAACTTCAGCTGGGACCAGGTGGCCAGTGGCTACTGGAAGAGATATCCAAATCCACAGAGGTAAGCCTAGGTATTCCCTTGTTTCTAACAAAGCTATAATGTAAACATGAATCATAAAAGACCTTCACGGTAAGACAAACATTATGTTCAAGGTTATTTTTGTCAGGTACTAACTACTTCCAAATAAGAATAATAAATAAAGGTCATCATCTCAGTATAAAATGTTGTATGCTGTCTTAGTATGATGTTGACCTTTGTACTTTCTATTCCAATATTTCCAATGTCTAGATTCAATCATAACATAAAAGATTTATAAAACACTGACTGACTGCTTCAAAAATATTGGAAGAAATATTTCATAATGTGATGATAAGTTGTAAAGCTGTTATAACAAAAAGTTTATTGTGCATATAGTTAGATATTCTATATTTAAAATGCACAAGAATTCTATTAAACATTGTTTTACCAAAATATCCAAAACCCAAAAATGGAAGCAATACTCTGGTACACCCTTCTCTGTACCAAACTAATAATTACAATTAATAACTACAAAAGCACAAGCGGCTGGTTCAAAAACCAGTTTATTGGCAAGAAACAAAATAGTACACATAGGTTCTCTTTGTTCCAGCACACATGTGCTATCGGAGGATACATGCAGCCGGCAGGTGCGCAACGGATGCCTGCACACCAAACGACTGCTCACCAAGACTAACCGGGTGCCCAAATGGGGGGAGAGGTGAGATTGGCTATCTCAATATATCAATTACTTTTATTGCATGAGAGACCTCCATACTTCCTTGGGTGGCATGCCATGGCACTGGGTGTAAATTGTTAAGTATAAAATTGGTAGTGTGTTTCTTGCTGCACTGCTTGTTGTAGGTATGTTATGTTTGGTTAATTTTTGCAATGTATTTGGATTTTACAAGAGGGTATTTAACTAATTGTCAGATAATGTTTTTAACTATCATGGTTATTATCACACATACCTTTGTTGACGAGTAGCCCGATATTTTATCCTATGACCATAATGCATGCAACTGCTTTGAAATATTGGGCTACTCGTTAACAAAACTATGCAGTAGGAAACCTGGAACATACCTTTAAAATGTGTAATTGTCAGATGATTAAAAAATAAATAAATATTTGATTTATTAGTTCACACAAAGGTTACATATTTTCGATATTAATAAAAAATAAACAGCCTTTGTGAGAACCTGGAGTCTGAAAAAGGCTTAATACCTGTACTACAGATCTCCAGAAACAAACAAACTCAAAATATATTTTAACAAACGAGACAATTTGTCTTTGTCTGCACTACACTTATAGTGAAACCTATATTTAAGAATTGGTTTAAGTGATTTCAAGATTAACCCAATAATGCTAATGCAATTTGCTAAAGATGACTGTTAAGGGGTCTGACTTGTAAGACAGAAGTTCAGCTGGGTTCAAACCCCAGTGTCGTCGTGTCCCAATGACTCTTTTCTGGGTTATGTACATTAGTTGAACATTAATCAATGCTCTTATGGTAAGTGTAAACAGGGTCTCCTGTCGACAGGGTCAACAGAGGTCAGATGGCGGTCGCTCCACTGTAATTTCTTTATCTGCCAATTCCTGGATCATGGGAAAAGCGTACCCCGCCGGTCTCCGCCGGTGACCCCGGGGACACCCTGACCACTCGTGCGCGAGAGCACAATATGGACATTAAATTTAATTAGTGCTGAATATGTTCAAACCCAAACTTTAGATTTATACTCAATAGATTAACCGTCTTATTCGTAAAAGCTATTTGACGAAACCTATTTTAGCTGAAATATATTTTGTCTTTATCTGTCACTGAAATGATTAAATTTGAAAGAAAGTGGCAATACATATTGTAGCTAAAATAGGTTTAACTAACTTTTGTGAATAAATCCATAAGTGTTTAGGGCCTTGTCGAATTATGTATGCTTATCGTACGTGTCGTACGTTTCAAACGAATTAAATTGGATGGATTAATTAGTGCATTACATGGATTGATGCATCGAGTGTGCTAGGGTTCGAGAGCTCGGAGCGCCAGAAATTGTTGGTGTGAATGACAATTGTACGAATACACAGGCAAAGTGCAACCGGCTTAATAATTCGTTTTGAAGTGGTGATACCGTTTCTATTCGACAATGTGCGAATGTTATTGGAAGTCAACACACTGTGTTGAGGACAATTAACTCCAATGTAAACAATTGCGTAACAGTACCTACTTGCTAATAATATTACTAATCACTTGACTGACGATACTTTAAATAACTGCCAAATAATCAGCACTTTTTATCAATTGTGGAGATATCTTATCTTTAAAGAGGGAGTGTATAGTTTTTTATCTTTGATGGATGACGTGAGCTTGTTTTGGTTGCATTGCTACCTATATTATTGTGACGTCATCATCAGCCTAGCGCGCAATCCCTGCTTTGGCCAGGATTCGCTTTTCTACTCTCCTTTCTCCACTTGGAGCGGTGTTCGGCATCTTCGCGTCGTAAGTCGCTGGCTCTCGTATCCAGCTCGGCACGCAAATATCAATTTATCGCGGCTTGTTGATAATGCGCTTATTACATTTGGCTAAATTCACGACGTCTAAGTTCAGAAGCAAAAATCGTTTGAGCAAATCAAAGCGGAATGTAGTGCTCATAGAATAAAGTCCACTTTCTTATCACTTATATTATGTCGCGCGTCGCTACGCTTTTCAAAAGGCGTGATATAAAAATTTTCCTTATTTTATGAGCAATACATTCCACTTTTTAATTTAGCCAAATGTAATAAGCGCGTAAACCATCATCAGCAGTCCACCGCAGTCCACTGTTAGACATAGGTGTCTGAAAACAACAGAAGTTAACTGAAACAAATAATAAAATAATGTCCCGGTTGTGCTCTCGCGCACGAGAGCCCGGGGTCCGCCTTGACCATGCTCCAGGAATTATCAGATCAGGTAATTAGAGCGGAGCGACTGCCATCTGACCTCCATGACCCTGTTACCAAAGGAACCTGACCAAATTGGATCATGGTTACACATTCAGCCACATAAATGTGCAGGTTTCACCACGATGTTTTCCCTCACCATCAGTGTTCAACTAATGTACATAGCTCAGAAAAGAGTAATTGTTACGTGGCCGCAGCGGGATTCGAACCCGGTACCTCTCGCTTACGAGTCGGGTAACCGCTGGGCTACCGACGCTCCCAAGTTAACTGAAACAAATACCTAAATTGTTTAAATTCCGAGTAATACTAACGAATTGTGAAAAGACCTCGCGACAAGACAACACATAAAAACTTTATGGCCGATGACGTGTCGTGGAAATCTACGACGAGTCTCGTTAAAATTCTCGTCACGCCGTAACGTGTTTGTGTGTGTTCGCCTGATAGCCTATGGGGCGGAAAGGTTAGCAGCGTAGCGTGGCCCCTCACAAGATGGACGGACAATCTTAGAAAGGTCACAGGGACCCGATGGATGCAAGAGGCACAAAGACGGCCGACGTGGAATATGTGTGACGAGACCGATGTAGAGCAGTTGATGCCCTGCGAGGTTGGGATAATGATGACAATATAGCGTCGGTGGCTTAATGGTTAAGAGGTCCGACTCGTACCCCGAGGAACCGGGTTCGAACCCCAGTCGAACCGCCGCCATGTATGTACCAATGACTCTTTTCGGAGTCATATACAAAGTTGAACAATAACCGATGTTCTTACGGTGAGGGAAAACATCGTGATGAAATCTGCATATTCAGGCGACTGAATGTGTAATCATGATCCAATCTGGTCACGTTTCCCTGATAACAGGGTATCGGAGGTCAGACGGCGGTCGCTCCACCACACTCCATTACCCTATTTGCCAAATCCTGGATCGTGGTCAAGAGGGCCCGGGCCCTCGTTCGAGAGCACAACCGGGACTTTAACGCCAAGATGACCAATGTACGGAGAGCAATGCTGAATAGCTCTTAGAATAATTTTCAATTTAGATATTCTATTTCTATTACAGATTCTTCAGCTCTAAATCTGTTAAGATCATAGAAGAGAGCATAGTGGATCCAGAGAACAAAGTGCTGGTCACGTACACTCGCAATCTGGGATACACCAAAGTAATGGTAAGGAACTTGCAAATCAGAAACCGTAGCTCGATAATTAGCCGCATGCAATAATGCTATGGAACTCGTCAAGGTTGAGGTAATAAAAATGCAAGGTTTAGAGGTGGCACAGTTTTTGTATTTTTCCCATGCAATTTACATAACGTAGGTACTAGTAATTCAGTCAGGGGGCGGGGAGGGAGAATTGTAGGTTTTGTACCACTTCCAAAGATATCTTAAACATACAAGTTACCAAACTTTATAATTTTTTTTTATACATTGATTACCTACATAGAATTACCGTACTATATGTATGTTCCTACCTCCATTCCATCTCCTTCGAAAATAAACATGAAAGGAGTTTATAATTATTCCTTCTTAGGCTCGGCCGTCGGAGCAAATAGAAAGGAAAAATCCTCGCGACCTTTTTTGACGTCATTAGTTAATGAACTATTATGGACATAGCCTAAGTCTAAAATCGTATGAACACACAGAGGTCGTCATACGACTTCGTCCTAGGCTGTGGTCATATAGGTAGTTGATTTATCAATGACGTCAAAAAAGTTCGTAAAGGTTTTAGGCTCGGCGCAGACAGAACGGACTGACTTTTGTGCTTCTAAAGTCCGTGTTTATTTTAATATCGGCGCTAGCTTGCCCATGACTTACCTTGTGGACCCGATTGTTTTCCTGTTTTCCTTATGACATTTCTGCCTGTTTCATTTTTATGCTATTCAGTGCCAAATAAGCAAACAGCCCATCTGTTGGTAAGCGGGTAGGTAAAACTGTTCACTCCCTTCCCACATTATTCAAGAGCTACACTGACTAAAATAAAAACTGTATTTCGTGTCACTTTACTTCTTTTCAAATTATGGCTTCCGTCTCTTACTGGACGATAATGTCGCCAACGACAAAGTCTTAGTAGAGTTAACACAATCTAATGACAGTTAATCGGTCAGACAGACTTTCTTTTGTTTTTAAGACTTTAAATCATATCTGAAAATGTTAATAAAAAGGGAGATAGTCGTGTCACTTATTGTGTGATAGGTGAATGACAGATGCACAGTCACATGATTGTGTGACAGGTTTGTATTTAATGACAGGTTTATACCTGTTGTTTACTTTTATTCTTTTGTTGACCTTGCTTTAGATACGTAAATTGTATCTCGACGTTTAACGTACACACAATAGGTACTTGTTTATTTCTCGTTTTCGCCTGCTTCGGATAACAATCCATACTATCCATACATAGGTGAATGTTTACGTTCTCCGTTATTGATTACATCACTCGGTTTAATTGGCGTGGAGTAATCCATAAAGCGTGATCTAACGAAAACAACTTTGTTTGTAAATTCAATTTACGAGTAGGTAGCGGTTGATATGAGTTGAGGTCGCGGACGAATAATACGTGGGAATAGGACTGCGTTTAATTAATATTTAATTAAACAATTCATTAATTTACTGCGACTTTTTCTTTACCTGTTGGGTTAGTGGGATATTCTGTGCCGTTGAGAAAGGTAATTGACTTGACATTGTTACACTCGTGGCGGGCATCAGCGGCGATTTTATTGGAATGTCGTTGGCATCAAGTTGATAACGGTCCTTTTATTTTTATTGTAATTAACATTATCTAATCTATATCTAATCTAAGCCTAGCCGATATTGATATTGTTTTTTTTTTCATTTATTTGATAAGCCAGTGCAATAATGGGATCTTATCAATATTTGGTTCAATATAGGTTTAGCAAATCATTGCTTTCCCATAATTCTTAAGCTTTTTAAAATAAAACTGTCATGAATTTCACTTCACATCTCTATTCGATCATATGCGATCGCAAGTTTCGATAGTTTGAAACTGTCTGATTGAGAGCATGTGACAAGCTATAACATGATAATAGCTTGCCTGTTTGCCTACCGACATCATCATCACAGCCCATAACAGTCCACTGCAGGACTCAAGGCCTCTCTTAGGAAAGTGGAGGTTACTGCCATAATCTCCACGCTTGGCAGGCAGGTTGGAGATCGCAGTGTAATAAATATAACAATAGAAAACGCTGCTGCCCATTTACCAGCCCTCCGTAGACTAGATCTTTTGTCTCGAAAAGATTAATCGCCTTGTACGACACCCACGAGTGTAAGGGGTTGGTGCTATTCTAGTCTGCCGGACACCACACGGCCATGATTCTTAAACTTAGTAAAAAATAAATAATAATAATCATAAATATTCGTAGACAAATTCACACAGCGCCATGTAGCCCCAAACTAAGCAAAGCTTGTGCTATGTGTGCTAGATAACTGATAAACTACTTAAATACTTTTAAATACATACTTATTATACATAGAACACCCAGACCCGTAACAGACATTAAAATTAATCATTTCAATTTCTGCCCGGCCGGGAATCGAACCCGGCACCTCTTGCGTGGCAGACCGGCATGTTGACCACTGAGCGACTCAGGTCGTCAAATGAAACTGCGGGGAATTGAAGTTCACATCTCAATTGTATATTTTGATTGGTCCCCCAGAGCGTGGTGGAGCGCGTGGAGTACCGCGGGCTGGGCGCCGTGACGGTGGCGCGGCGCTCGGCGTGGATCGACTCGCAGGTGTTCGGGTTCAGCCGCGCCATCCGCGCGTTCGGACTCGACCGCTTCAGGAAGAACGCTTCGCAGATGGTATGGAGAGCTTGGTTGCTTGTTTGTGGAACTGAATTTAGGTGATATTTCAGTTGATGGGCGATACCCAAACGTCCATAGGCTGCTGGGACTGCTTACCAACAGGTCGGGGCCGTGAGCTTGTTTGCCACCTAAGTGGTTAAAAAAAACAAAGAGTTTTATTTAAGGTTGGTATTGGTGCAGGTTTTTGTTGGGAATATTATAAATCAAGTTTAGCGTCGCCTATAGTTTAGTGCAATCGGGTATTAATCATGCAAGTAGCTGGGTTAATCTGAAGACTGTCTGTAAAATTACATCAAAAATTATAGGGAACATTCTCACACATCGCTTTTAAAGTATAGGAAGAAGTTTACTGGCGATGGGGATGCCGAGTGCCTAAGACACTAACCGTCTTATTCATCAAAGTCATTGGACGTTTATTAAACCTATTTTAAAATATTCCTTATCTGTCACTGAATTGATTGAATTGGAAAATGACAAAACATATTTTAGCTTAAATAGGTTTAATAAACGTCAAATCACTTTTATGAATAAGACGGTAGGTCTCTAAACCCGGGTCTGTTCCGTATCAGTGTAAACTGCCCCTAAATAGAAGCATCATGTCTAACTTGCTGTGCCTAGGGGGTATCTTCTCCTAACAAATATCTTGATCCAATGTACATTTGATCAAAGAAATTAGACATTATCATTAAATGTGCTAGCAACACCGATCACTACATAGAAATTTGATCAAATATTGTATATCGAAATTGGACACAGATGTCGGTTGGATAAATTAAAATACCCCCTGAGCTACTAGCGCGATTACACCGAGTTCTTATCCGCGGTCACTACCACATTAATTTCCCCAACTTGAGTAAACTATTTGACAATTGTTCCAGGTGAACGGCTTCAACCACGTGCTAACGTCGATGTTCCCGCGCGCGGGCGGCGCGGCGGGGGGGGTGGGGGCGGCGGCCGGCGCGCCGATGGCGCACACCCTCAAGGAGATGCGAGAGGCCGCCGCGGCCGCCACAGACCGAGCGAAACACAACGTCCTGTCCTCCGTGAACCGCTCGTAACCCGCCGCCCGACGCGCCGCGTACGCCACGCACGCCACGCACGCCGCGTACGCCACGCACGCCACGCACGCCGCGTACGCCACGCACGCCACGCACGCTGCGCACGCCGCGTGCGCCGCGCGCCAGCCGTGGAGACCGCAGTACATGTGCACGACGGCCGTGGAATACGATTGACATTCATGTGTGGTGCCGACTACGTTCTTCCCATAACATAAAGAGACATTACATTCAGTGCCGACTAAAATAGCATTTCAGGTGCCCTACAAATTAATCATAATTGTTGTCGTCCGCCATGCATGCCGCGTATAAGGCGTGGTACCCATATACACGGTACGATGTCCGTGGAAGAGTGATGTGTTTGCTGAGCCGAGTATGGAAGATAGTCAAACCATTCCGATAGTCAAGCTTTCCACAATAATTTGTGTATGATGGATAAATCAGCTGCTGTAACTGGATGACTGCGTTGCTCATAGTTTTACCTCTATAGATTATAACACGACATTGGACCGACGTCCACGGTTGTTCACATCTATGACTCCCTATGGGAGTCGTTGATACATATTCCAAGTTTCCTTCACTTTCGACGAGAAAGCTATTATCAATATTTAGTATGAGGATACTAACAGAATATAGATAAGATAGATACAATCCTAGTACACACATAAAATAGTAAACTGAAACGTTCTTGAAAAGAGCCGTCTCGTATTTGGTGTCATAGAAACACCGTTGGCTGTGCGCTGTACACTGTATGCTACAAATACATTTGTCGTTGATTGTGTATTTATAAGATTATAATCATGTCGACTAGAGCATAATATTATAATGATTTTAGGCATTTTAGGATGCATCTGTTTAATCGACAAAGTCGAAAATTATATGGTTTGATTGTTAATAATCTGCTAATCTGTACATGTCTGAGTATGTTTTCATGAATATGTAATGTTCCTTTTTTGTTTAGACTGAGCAAAGTACTGATACAAATGTAATCGCAGGCGGTGAGCTTTGGATTTTTGGTATCTACAGATTTCGTGATCACTTTGATGCATTAGAATGTCTCCTGTATCGATCATGACACAATGAAGTAAGGCCTGTACCCAGTTTGTTTGATATCACTGCCATGGATTAGTAGAGTAACATGCTACGCGTACCTTTTACCACATTCCGGCCCGCTGGATCGCGGCCTCACGCATTTGGACAAACTGCTCACTTGATTTTCTGTACTTGAAGTCATGTATGTACTTCTTAAAAAATGAGATCTGTGCAGAGCTTGTAGACCATAAAATATATTTTTACATTCTGCAGCACATTTTTCCAATGTATTGTTTTCTTGCCTACAATGCGATATTAATAAAAAAAATATATTATTAAATTATTACCAATATGATATACTTAAATTTTTAGATCATAGATTATAATGATTGAAGTTTATATATTGTAATAATGAAATAAAAATACACTTGTCTAGTCTAAAATGTGTAATATTAAATTGGCTTATGCTTCCTGCTTATTCTATTATATGTATAATTTTGAGAAAATAAAATTAGCATCAGCTGACGGAATGTAATGCTGTAGAATATTGACTATGTCAAGCCTCATACAGTTCTTCATTTGCGACTAGAATCTTAGTGTAAATTAGTTTTTAGTTACCAATTTTGGAATAAGAGGATCAATAAAAGAGTCTATGATTGTATTTTGATTTTATTTGCTGTCCTTTAACCAGTTTAGATACATTGGTGTACCAACTTAATTCTGGACAACTCCACACATGGTGTGGTTATTTATAAATAGGATAGATTTTAGTAATCATTCTTCAAATATGAAGCTACAAATTATGTTTAACTAACTACACTAGAAATAAACTGTACAAAGAAACAATAATAAAGTTATTTGACTTTGATAGCAGCTCGTAGGCGTGCACTTCGGCTTCTTGGGTTCCTGTCGACCTCTTCGTCTGTGGGAACATCTATGTGCTTATTGATAGGCTTCCAAGGAGTGTCCATGAAATAGTCAATAGTATCCTGGTCCTGCACAAGGGTGGGACTCAGATACTTCAGTGGGATAGGGTTGGCTACCTCATTGATTGTGTTCCCTGCAATGTGACGCTTCACAATTGTATCCTCCAGAGAATGGAAACATATTGTCACAAGTCTCCCATGAATTTTAAGATAGTATTTAGCAAGAATCATCCCATAATTTAATTCATTCAGCTCATTGTTAACAAATATTCTCAATGCTTGAAATACTTTTGTTGCATTCGACTGAGGCCTTTGCAGCTTATCTAAGCGCACCTCGTCTGCACAGCAAGAGTTTACTACGTCAACCAATTCATGTGTAGTTTCCACATTTTTTATCATATACCTGGCATGTATTATAGCTTGAGCTATTTTTGCAGCTTTCTTTTCCTCTCCATATATTTTGAAAATTTTATACAGCTCATGTTCATTTGCTGTTGCTAATACTTCTCTTGCTGTGATTTGGTTTGGGTCTCTCCCTGCATCCATTCTCATATCTAAATAACCATTTTTGCTGACAGAGAAACCCCTTTCTCCATTATCCATCTGCATTGATGAGCATCCAAAATCAAACAGAATTCCATCAACAGATGACTGTTTGATTCCATTATTTTTTAGCAGTTCTGGCAATTCACTAAACCGACCCACAAGAGGTGTAACTCTGTTTGGGAATTCTTCAGCAAGTATTTTGGCTTTCTCATATGCTATAGGATCTCTATCTAAAGTCACTAATCGACAGTCTGCTGTTTCAAGTATTTTCCTCGAATGGCCACCGGCTCCAAATGTCATGTCAATAAACAATTCATCATCCTTTGGTTGCAAGTATTTAATAGCTTCACTTAACATGACAGGCACATGGTCTTTATACTCAACATGCTGGATCTTTTCAGCTGCTTCTGTTGCGAGAGCCCGCTTAAACACTGCTCTGCTTAAGCGATTAAAACGTCGGAGGATCATTTTTAGTCTTTCTTGAATATTTTGCTGAAGAAGCCCTTGTTTTCCTCCTTGAGATAGGTGAGGACTTCGTTAGAGAGGATGACGTTGCACTCCTCAGTGCTGAGCCCCGTGGCGCTGCTGGTGCGGGTGCGCTTATACTTGTTGAGGTAGTGGTCGTCTGCCAACTTGTTCAAAGAAATGTACTGCCGGGTACAGAATTCTGAATTAAGATTCTGCCTCTCCGAGGAGTCAAATGCTGACTTCACTTTGTCCCTAATTAGCTTGCCTAAATCTCTGAAAATAAGGTCAAACGGTTAAATACTGAATAAAGTGTGTGTGATATAACAATAACGTAACCTAAAATTGCATACCTTTCTCCTTTAGTAGTATCTAAAGGCCACTTTGCTATTAATCTCGTAAATTTCTTGTACTGAGTAGTCATATCTTAGCACATTATTCCTTTTTTATTTCAAATTGAATTACAGTTTTCTAAACCAAAATAAGCCAGAAAATGTGACAGGCAGTGTTACCAGCAGTAGTTTCCAAAAAAGTACGTCCGGGCTCCTAAAATAGTACGAAAATGGCTAAAAAGGTACGGTTTACCTTCTCGTCTATTTTATCGGTCTTGGGGGGGGAGGTCTGTAGCCAATAAAACGGCCAAGACAACACCTTATTTACTCGCCGGTAGTGCCAGTGAGCAAAAACACGTCAAGATCAACCCCTCCTTCCATTATTTTACGGTATTTTGCGGACAGGAAATACAAAGTGACTACTCCCCTCAGCTAAATTTAGCATTTTGCAAAAGCGTACTAAATAGTACGATGTGGAGCAAAGTACGCCAAAGGTACGACAGTCGGCCAAATACTACGTAAATCGTACCAAAAGGTACGATCTGGCAACGCTGGTGACAGGTATGACAAACAATTTGACATTGACATGCATTGCAAGAAAAAGGCTAAGGGATCTAGCCAATACAGCCAAATCTTCCGTTTTAAGCCGTAATTCAATAAATAAAATGTCCCAGCTTCAGTCTTCAGTGGTTATATAATTCCCGACCATAGCAGGATGGTAATGAAATTATAGGTTCTATTGCAACCTTTTGGTGCAACCTGAAACCTCAGTTCAGTTCTTTTATTTCTCCATCGCTATATACTTTTATAGGTATTTGCCACTCATACCCGTACAGCTAAATGTAGTGTAGCTACATCGACGCCACGCCACATGTTAAGTATATGTATACAGAATTCTGAACCCTATTTTCTTCCATAAGGTTCATAGTTTGATGGCGTCGTGCACGTGGTTTAGCATGGCATGGATCTAATGTAAAGTTTACGTTAGTAAGTATTAATGATCTGTGCCATCGGCTCCCTATGATCTTGGCGATGTCGCCCGGCCGTCTCACGCTGCGATTGCAGGTAACATGATCGCCACGGGAGATAAGTGGGCTGCCGGTTACCCGTTTTTTGCACTTTGAACCTATGGCGGCGATAGGGCCGTTTCTCTGTTCTTGGTGGCTATACTTTAATATCTGATCCTATCACGTAGAGACGTAGAAAATCTCTAATACCCGACTTACATTGGTGTTTAGCGAACTTGACAAGTACCTACAGTGAGCAACTACACCGGTGTAAACCGATCGACAATAGCAAGTCCGTACCTACAGCCAAATCGAGCATAAAGCATATCATTAAAACAATCTATAGCAAAGCTATCCATCGTTAGCTCATTAATGTCGTGCTTTTTACTTTTGTTTATCTTTTATTACGAGCCAGACCTGATATTACCTCCGTAAACAGAAAATGCGCAACAGCGTCTTCTCCTGAGTATCTACCACAACAATCATGAAGAGAATATTGAAAATAGTGAATAATGAAGTGATACTACCCTTACCTCCAAAGCCTACTAGGCGTGGAGATTATAGCATACTCTCCACTACTCTCCAGTAATGTGGAGGAGGCTTAAGTTCAGCAGTAGACTGTAAAGGGTTATTTATTTATTTATATTTATTTAAGACTTTATTGCACACAATAAAATACATAGAGAAATATCAAAGGTACATATAAACGACATAACAGGCCGTACCATTTTCTAAAAAGAAATTCCTAGCAGCAGGCCTACAGAAGAGAGATGTGATAAGTAAAGCAGTTCGACGTGCGCCATATAGAATACCTACTAAAATACTAACTTTTAGTTTAACATTAACTACTAAAATAAAATAGGGTAGGGTAGGGTAAGGTTGTTGAAGCTTCAACTTTTATTACTTTTTCTTGTAGGTAAGTTTTAAGGCCCCTAAGGCTGCCCTCTGACTATGTCCGTTATGGCCACGGTCGGCCAACTCTCTCTCTTTTCATTTTATAATGACTGATTATAACAAGATTAAGTTTTTCTTGTACCACTATACAAGTAGCTAGGTCTTACATACATATGTACCTGTAGCCAATGTGACATACTTACATAATGTGGATGAGCACTCTGTCGGCGGCGGGTAACATGATGGTGGAATTATGCTTTAAGTACCATAACAAAAAGTTCATATCAGAACATTCTCCATTGTACAGCCGGTAGAACACACACAGGGAACCAATGTACCTTCGAACCGGAAGTGGCTGTAACATGCTTGTTAGTACTTATTACAACTAATCAAAATTTCGAGATAGGTAGTTTATATGTGGGTATAGTTTATAATCCTGAATGATTTTAACCTCGCGAGTTGGAAAGGCTGTAATTCAAGTTAAAAGCCGGGGCCCGCAGACCAGCCACTTAAACCTGATTTACCTACTTTCTTAATTGCCTCCCATACCATAAGCCAAAGAAAATTTAAAACGTAAACTTGAAACGCTCATTATGGTTTATTTACGCTATTAAAATCGGTCATTTTAATTTGCATAATAATAAGCACGCGACTTGCTTTGAGTTGTAAAATCTAATAATTGCGTATAGGTGCTTACTTGTTTTTGATGAGGTAATAACTTAATTCAGAGGCAGTGTCAGAGTCCAGTCTCATGATATGTCATACAAAAGAAAAAGACAGAGATGTAGGCGATATAATAATACGTAGAGTTTGTCCCCGATCGGATAACAACACCGTCTGCGAAACCATAGCAGCAGCAGATAAGTGGTATCTTAAATTTTTGTAGAATCAGAATAGACACGCTTTTTGCTTATTTTAAGAGAGTGCTTACCATCAAGCAGGCCGTAAGTTTTTTTGCCACATTGGTTCAACTTGGTTGTATATAATCATTTTTAAATCAAAATAGGATGATATGCGCCTCCTACAAGGTTTTTATTGTAAATATTGTTTTTTTTATATAAATATTTTTATTGTAAATACTTCCCCATTCATCGGATATGCCATTTTCAAGTAATTGAAGAGTTAGATTGTATGAAAATTTGTTTCCGTAATTTTCGCCATACAAAACGGTATTTCATAGTTTAATAAAATTATGATGTGGTGTGGCAGCACTTATACATTGGTTGTTGGTTGGATTTTATTTTATAATCAGAACCCGGATTACAACTCTCACCGACTTATTTTCGCTAACAAAGAACAAACTAATCTCTCTACTTAATCCACACCTTGTTTCTTGATTTATGAGGCCTTGACGGCCGTCCAAAAAGTGCCAACGCGGACGGTATTTCACGTCCACACGGCGGGGTATTGGTAAAGTTTTCAACTAGCAATAATCGCACCTCGGATAAACCTCATCGGTTACGATATTGCCGCTGCGCAAAGTTAGCGTTCACCAAGTCTCGACGGCACCCCATGATTTCGTAGTGACGCATCGCTAGCGCGTTCTAACTCGACGCCAGCGACATCTTGTGGCGTTTCCTAGAATTATTTTTGGATGTATTGTATGTTTTCGGAGGGAACTGTCTGCTTAAGCATGCATCTTTATGATACATAAAAATATTATTTTAGTTAATGTTTTGTACGATTTTAGTAATAATGTTACGTACGACGATAGCCGTCTAAATTATAAAAATGGACGTAACTAAGAATTCGTTCTATTTGATACGTTTAGATTTTAGTGATCATATTGTTATTAACGGTTTTGTTATAATGTCGATGGTAGGTTTCTGTAGAAAAAAAGTATTTTTTATAGTTTAGACGATATTCGTCGTGCATAACATTACAAAAATCGTACATGACCATTGACTTTCTACTCAGACCGACTAATCTTCTTCAAGATGACATTGGAGAAGCGTCGATGCATTACTGACAAAGACTTTGTTATAAAATCATTCTTATTTTTTATTTAGTAGGTATACCTATAGTATTTATTAACAATTTTACAATGTATTACAATTTTGTATAAACTGTGACATTATTAGTTTAATATGTATTTATTTGACATGTTACTATTATTTATTTTTGTTGTGATTGTGTAAATTTTGAAAATTTATTGTATGACATTATTTTAATTGTAACATGTGTTTAATATGATGTAAATTTTATTGTTAAATAAATAATTTAATCTAATCTAATCTATTGATTCACCTTGTCGGCGCAGTTCATTTTAAATGTTCCTAAAATTAATTGCCGTTAACACCAACACATTCGCCAAGAAATATCTACTTTAGAACGAACTTAGGCCGTCACAGTATATAAATTGCAGTTTAGTTATTGAAACGAAACAGAACATTAAAACGATAAGAAGAAGAAGTTTAGTTATGGGCACTACAACTTTATTATGTATTAAGTTTAAATAGAATTAGATTGCTGTTAAACTGTGAAATAAATAAGTAAATATTTTGCCGTATTTGTCATCAGCATAATGAACTTTGCAGGGTGGAGAAGGTGGATATGTTTATCAGTGGAAGTGTTAATAGATTTAAGTCCCTTTATGTAAAGACACATTTTTAGTAAATACCTGTAGTACCTAAGTGATATTTGCATGGTATATTAAAATGTTAAAAACATGTACTTACAACAAAAGTTATTTTTATGTATCATAAAGAACGAATTCTTAGTTATACATAAGTATCTACTTACTGTAAGTTTTTTTGGCCTAATTTCACCTGACTGGAGTGGCGATAATATCGAAGATGCTTGGCTTGCCTAGAAAATACTCATTCACTCTAGACTTGAATACTTCATTAAACTTTGCTTACTTATTTTTACTCACAATGGATGCCTGAACTGTTTTCAACGTTAATCCGGGAAGTAAGTAGAAATTCGATTCTTAATCACTGGTCTACAAAAATGATTTTTTAAGGGTCTATTATGATTCCAGAATCGATTAAAAATGCCGCTTACTGCTACTCAAGTTGGTCAGGTAGTCAAACTCAACTAAAAATTTATTTATTTATTAGGACATTGAATATATCTTTCAATCGTCAAAAAGGAGGGGGTAGGGAAGTAGGAAGGAAACACACGTTGGCCACCCCACGCCGGACCGTGCCCGACAATACCAGACAGAGCTGGACCGCTCCCGACATATTATATACCTAGGTATGTCTAGTATAGTGTCTAGTAACGTAGGGCAAACAAATCGAAAAGGTACGTCACGTGTAAGTCCCGTCTAATGTGCTTATTACATTTGACTAAATTCAGTTTAGAAGCAACATGCGTGAGAGCAAATCAAAGTATTGCTCATAGAATAAGGTAAATTTTTTGTATCACTTATATTTTGTTACGTGTTGCTCCGCTTTTCAAAAGCCGTGATACAAAAATGGACCTCATTTTATAAGCAATACATTTCACTTTGAACTGCTCTCACGCCTTTTGCTTCTGAATTTAGTCGACGAATTTAGCCAGGTGTAATAAGCGCATAATGTAATATTATGTCTAGTATACTTAAGAAAATCTACCTAAAACTACAGCAGAGACGGCGGCCCGAGCTAAGCATGTAAATTATGCTGGATTAAAATCGGTGTACCTGTTTGTTCCGGTGGCAGTGGAAACTGCAGGTGCGTGGAGTTTGGAGGCTAAAATGTTTATTAGCGAAGTGGATCGTCGTTTGCGCGAAAATGGATTGGGTCAATTTCTGGGTCTACTTCGTGCAGCGGATTTCGTTGGAAATACAGCGCGGCAATGCAACTTCAATAATGGGCACTTTTGAGCGTTGCACTACTTGGGGAGGACTATTCGAATAGTTTTCGTCTTTATTTGACGATGTCTTATCACAGCAGATTACAATCATATCGCTGGTTTCTTTTTCCTCCATTTCTTTAACGTTTATGGGTTACCCTCATTTTTGACGAAGCATGATTGTGAATTACTTTGTGTTGACAGGTGTATTATTGACAATATTTTAACGTGAAATGTATTAAATTGCTTAGTGATTGATTAAATGATTAATTTATAATGTTTAAACTACAGCAAGAAAAACGAGTTCACGAGTATAGTTCAGGAGCCATCGACAAATTCAACCATATTTGGGAGAAAAGAGCGACCCGGCCCCCACGCCACCGCCAGACAGACTTTTAAGGGAGCGTGCGTTACTCATACTGCACCTATTACAGGTAGCCGCTCCCACCCTACCCTATTCTACCCCTGCCCTGCCTTTTTTGCAATTGAAACAGACCAGTAATCCATGAATAAACATAACAAATATTTTTTGTAGATTCGGAATGAAGACACAAAACACATTTTCTTCAGTTGTAGAAAGAGTCAGAGAGTGTAGTACTGTCTTCATCTGACGACATGATCTTGACGACCTGAGTGGTTAAGTTGGTTAATGCCGGTCGCAACGCAGAGGTCACGGGTTCGATTCCCGGCCGAGCAGAAATTGAAATGATGAATTTTGATTTCTGTTAGGGGTCTGGTTGTAGTAGGTATAATAAGGATGTATTTAAAAATATATATCGCGCACCTATAAAGATAAAAACTGCCATAACACAGCTTATGACAAAAATGAGTTAAGTATACCAAACGATCGGCAATCACGAACGTTACCTGCTGAAAAATTGACACATTTATAGTGCAGTTCGTTGACGAAACATGGTGCAAGTGTCACTTTTGCACTAAGCGCGTTGGCGCGCATCGCTGGTAACAACAGTGCCACATCGCAGATTAGTACAGAGCGGACGTAAAAAATGTGTTATAACTCTATTGTGTTCAGTTATTTTCTAATATTACCATGAATTTCAGTAAAATAATGTCACATCATGTAGTGTGACACTTTTTCAGACGAATTCTTTTCAAGTATTGACTAGATTTGGAATTATAGTGTCATAACCTGAGGTGTGACGACTTTTTACACGTTTAATTTGTTAGAGAGAACAGTTTTATTTTAAGAATAAAGGTGACATAACCTATATAATACTACGAACTACAATATAATGTACCATTTCCACGCTCAGCTTTTATATAGGTACACTGCAGTGGTACACGGAGGTCTAAGACGGTTCACCACAAAGCCAAATAAGTTGAGAGTCTTAAGTCATTATCATCATCTTGGCGGTAAATCCCGGTTATGCTCACGCGGTGCCCGGGGCCGCCTTCAGACTCCTCTTGGTATACTTTGCTCGGTCTTTGGCATTCTAGGTAGTGAGTTTATTGGGTCGCATGTCAGGCTTATGGTCGTCTAACCATCGGACCGGATCGGTTTCTCCTTCTGGTGCCTGGCGGGGTATTCCAGGTTTATTTGTTCCCTACGAAATTTGCTGGTCTGCGCAAGACGTGGCATACCATCGATGGCAGCACTCTTAGGGGTAGTATAGGCTGGAGTGGGAGTGGCTACCTATCACATGCAGCATGTGTAATGCACGCTCGCTTTAAAGGGGCCCGGGTCGCTCTTTTCCCTCAAATATGGTTGAATTGGTCGATGGCTGGGCCCTGCGTTATACTTGTGAACGGGTGCTGCCTTGGTGGAGTGGCTTATTCTTGCTGTAGTTTTAGGTGACTTTACTTAAGTATACTAATTATACCTATTTAATATGTCGGGCGCGGTCCAACCGTAGTTGGCGTGGCCTGGGTGTGCTCCGGTCGTGGGGCGGCCAACGTGTCATTGTGTGTGTCCTTCCTACTTCACTACCCCCCTCCTTTTTGACGATTGAAAGAGATATTTAATGTCCTTATCAATAATGAAATTTTGAGTTTGAGTTTGAGTTTGACTTGCAGCTTATTTGCGATGTCATAGACGCTAAGGCTGTCTCGAATGTGAGTTTCGGACGCTATATTTGTGTAAAACTCCACACATCCAATGCAGCTTCATTTCCGTGACGTGCAGCTCCTGCTTGTGTCGCTCTAGGGGCCATGTCTAGCTGCCGTATAGGACAGTCTTTTAGACTTTTTCCTTCAGTTTTACCATCATTTTGGGGTCACAAATAACACCCGTTCCTCCCGCCATTTGGCCCAAGTCGCTGATATTCGGGATTCGTCAATGTCACTGGTAACGCTAAGTGTCTGACCTGATCCATGAGCTTGACTTCATCTTCACCTATGTGAACGGGTAGAAGATCTGTACTGTACGAAATCACTGTACATGTCAATATAGGCCTCAAGCACCGACTTGAAAGCAATGCCCACCAGATCATCTCACGAGGGACACAGTCGAAGGCTTTCAGCATGGCTAGAAACAGGAAATACAGAGGCATGTTTTTTGACCTGTGTCCTACGATGAGAATTCTCAGTGCAAATATAGGGTCCATGGTCCATCAACCCGGCCTAAATCTAACACTCCGAGATTACTCCTGTCGCATCCGAGAGTCCACAATACGTTCGATGACTTTATGGTGCGAGACATCAGCTTTATACTTCGGTGGTTGGTTCACCGCATCGAATCCTTGCCCTTGAAGACTGGAGTGTGATGTAGTCAACCTCCACTAGTTGGGTATCCTCCCAGTGAGGAGGATTCAGTTAAGCTAAGATCCACTTGTGTCGCAGGCCCAGGGATTTACAAAAAACCAAGGTTACAATAATTGTTTATTTTACATACATACATACATACATAAAGCTTATGCATGTGTCCCACAGGTGGGGTAGGCAGATACTATGGACCGCCACTTTGCTCTGTCCTAACACAACTCCCTAGCCTCGCATATATCCACAATTCTTTTAATAAATCTCCTTTCATTCTTACCACTTTGGACCCCAGCTTTTCTTTTGCCGCAGTTTAATCGCACATGCTTAGGAATATCTTAAGAAGTCCACTTAAGAGTCGCCTAAGTGTAGTGCCATGAGGCATAACACTATTTTTTAATATACTCTGAATCTATTGTTCATATTATTTAAAAACTAAATACGTACAATAAAAAGCAAGAAGAAATTAACTAACTTAAAATTGGGACCGTGTATAAGCGTACCTAAGATGCTGGCAGCCTTAAATACCTCTCTGAATAGCAATGCTTATTCTTTGCTTCGGTCACTTGTGGTGTCGACCAATTTCATAAATTTATTGCTAGCCTAAGTTTTTTATAATGTATAACAGTTTATGCTTACGCACATAGCCGCATAATCGTGATAATTAACTAACTAACAGTGGTTTAATAATTTGACCTACTCTACTAAAACTCATTCATTCTAACTATATTATTAGTATGCGTCCAATTAATTTGACAGTACGAACTAAAGTAATTACGATAAGTCTTACATCTTAAATTAAAAAATATATAATTTGAAAAGTGTGTACTCAATATCATAATGTGTACATTTCGTACACTAGGATTTCATTAATTTGTTAGTAACGACAATAAAACTATCATTTTTTTAAACATTTATCAGATTTTTTAAGAACATTTTACTAATTACTAGATAAAAAAGTGTTTTATTTCAAGTAACAAACTCCATTTAATCTAAAAAAGTTACACATTATGGGACCTTTTTAAAAAAAAAACATTGTAATTAAATAACCAGTACATTTAAATTTTTATTTTTATTTTGAGAATATAGGGAAATAAATAGTCTACTTGAATGTGTCATCAGGTTTTTAATAGCTCACTTGAATAATTTTTTATGACGATTTTCGTTTATAAAAAAACTTCAAATGCGATTTCCCAAAAACCACATTTTGTGTGATGTGACAGTTTTTATCTGGGTGCGCGATATAAGTATATTATCAGTTTTCTGGCACCCATAACACAAGCTTTGCTTACTTTGGGGCTAGATGGCGCTGTGTGAATTTGTTCAGGCATATTAATTTATTTATTATTTATCTAGTTTAGGAATAAGAGCGAGGAGAAGATGATGATGATGTCAATGTTTCAGCAGTTAAGCGAGCTGTTTAGCGCCCAACTAGGGACCCTGTCTCCCAGCATTGAAATGGCAACGAAAGTAACGTAACGTGAAGAGAGTCTGTACTCCAATCCACTACCATTTAGAGAAATAGATAAGACGGACGCGCTCATCATCCATCCTAACGTTTCATAGATTTGTCAGCGTTCGTCATGCTAAACAAGAACTGCCACCAATGCCAACCTACCCATTCACCACCTATTACGTCGAGAACAGGCTGCATAGGCTAGCTTGTCGAGAACAGGGTTCATGGGCACTCATTGGAGGAGCTATATACCCAGCAGTAGACTAGTATAGTCTCATGATGATGATGATCATATACGCTCTCATAAGAACAATAGCAACGCTCCACCTAAAGACTATAACTAGATCGCGCACAAACCACGATTATAAATCCATAAGCCTCACGAACAATAAGTGCCGCGACCGCCTAATCCCAATTAGCTTGCATTAGCTGGAGTTAATCCTCTTATTTCGGGATGGAAACACGTCGCCGGGACAACGCGCCGATACGCAGCTCCATGTTTAATTTGCGACAATGTTATTTTGAATTTGAATATTTTATCGGACTATTAATGAGGCCGACGTGTAGAACAAAGGGGCAGGGGGAGGGGAGGTTGAAATTACCCAGGTTTTTGGCCGGGATTTCGTTCGTTTGAGTTCCCGGTTTGTCGTGGTCTCGTGGATGCGAATACATTGAATTTTAGTCAAATCACTATTAGCGTTGAGTCTTCTCCACATTTATAATAAAGACAGGTAAGTATGACATTGTTGGAAATATAATCATTTTGTACCACCCTGTCTAGTCAATAATTTTGTTTCACCTGTCTAGTCTTATTAAAAGCGTTTTAATAAGACTACACAGGGTGAAAATGATTATATTTCCAACAAATAATAAATTGGATATAATAAAATAATGAATACACATTGGTGAAGGATAATGCCGTAATCCCTATGCTTGGAAGATCGCAGTCTTGTACTACACCTAATGCTGTTGCCCATTATCTTCATATGATTTCTCCGAGAAAAGGTATTTAGTAACAATAAATTTCGCTTCTCATTCACTAATTTCAACACTTTTTCTTTTGTCTTTTTTTCCGTCCAGCTAATCCTTTCCATTCTTCTCCAGCACCACATTTCAAATACCTCCAATCTCTTCTTATCCTCCGCAGTCAGCTTCCACGTCTCACTCCCGTACAGTGCAACGTCTCACGCCAGATATAAACTTTAATTAATTGTTTTTTAGAGAATGTAGCTATTTTTGTATAGAAGGCAAAGTTGAGGGAAAGAGAGGAAGAGGAAGGCCAAGATTTGAATATTGGAAGGACGTGAAGGAAAAAGTGAGCGCCTGGGATTATAAAGAGATGAAGAGGTTGGCAGACAGGAGAGAAGACTGGCGATTGCTCCACCGACAAGAGTCTAACTCTTAAATATATGATGAGGTATTTAATAGTCAGGTACCTATGCTTCACCGTAGATTGCATTTATGACATCAAATACTGTTTACTATATAAATAAATCATACTTAATTTTTAAGGTACTACGTACGTATACACCTGCGTCGTATTCAGTGATGTAAGCTACAGTACTGCAAATCATCAACGTTCGTTCAAGAGTTTTTGTAATAAATATTCCATACAAGCTTTCGCAATTAAGTGTAATATTAGTAAGAAGTAGAATAGGATTGTAGGATTGAGTTGTCAACACTCATCATGTTGTTTGACTTCATCCAAGTCAAATCATCTTAGTCGAGCATTTAATCCCCAATCTCCATGCTTGGCTTGGCAGGCTGGTAGGGAATTACAGTGCCGAGATAATATAACAGAAAACGCCGCTGCCCATTTCCGGGTTTTACGGAGGTATGTAGACTTTTTTGGGCTAGCCAGGCATTTGACCGCCATCTTACCTGGTGCTAAGCAACAGTGAGACCGAAGATAGAGCATGCCTGTCTACTCTAGTCTATAATAATCAGGGAACACACACGTAGACAACGTGTTCCACATTTATAAAGGTTGAACCATAGCGACTGGTGCGGATAGCTGGATGATCCTATCCGGAAGACGCCAGTCGCTTTGGTTGTTGCTACCTATATTCTACTCTGTGGGACACTGAGTGTGTTCACACAAACTCAAACTCAAAATTTATTTCTTTAAATATCAGCATAACTGTCACATAGTACTTAAACATAACATACCAGCACGCATCACCAGGCACCAGTTGTCAACCCAACAAATAATAAAAATAACTGTCTATCAGTATTGATGCTACCACCATTTCATTCTTCTGTGGAAGAGAGAAGTGGCAAGGAAACACAAGTTTGCGTACTATAATGCAATCACTAGCACGCTTGGAATAGTTTTACGGGAGATCAAATCGGCTACACTACCCGATTTCCTATGTAGTTACGAGTTACCTACGACTACGGCAAAAAATTGCACAAGCATAAAAAGCATAAATGGATTTATTATAAGTACTGTTTGTACTAAGTATCTACACTTCCTCACCCTACTTAGCTACTTATATTGGAACGACACGCATATTCAAACGACGTCTCCCGTCTAATATCTCTATCACAAAATGGGTAGTTATTGCTCGAATGAAATAAAAGCGACGCGCACCGAGACACTGCAATCACAATAAATTCATTTGCTATTGGGGCTGGAGGCTCCGCATAAGCCCGGTATTTATTTCAATAAGAGTACCTACCGCCATCCCGTAAAGCAGGCGGTAACCCGCACCAACCAGAAAGGACGCAGCCAATGATAAATTCCCGTATTTAACTTTGATATCTTTATGGGGCTTCGAAGACTACCCTTTTCTTTGTGGAATATAGTCGTTGTAGCTAGAGTGATAAAGGATTTTGCGGAGATCAAAGAAACTAGATGGGCAGCTATTTTAGTTGTGATGATATTTGAGTGGCAAGGGTAGGCACTTGCCTGTTGGTTGACCAAGGTCTTGCTCTGGGAACTCAGAGGCTGGTTCAATTATTTTTATTGTCTTCTATGTCCTTTAAAATAAGCGCACGATGTGCAATGTAGTAAAGATATACTACAATATGATTTATATTTTTTGTTTATTTATTTTGGTTTACCAACAGTTTGTACACAATCTACATAAAATACATTTTGTAGTCTAGATACGTTACACAAACTCCGTGGAGGGGAAACCGTAAAATCATTCGACAACATTGAATTTTGTAAACGAATATCAACATTTTTCCTCGACGACTTACTGTCACTCACCAAAATCCGTTTTACTACGACACTCTTCCATTTGGCTTATCGTACAATGCTCGCTGTGTTGTTCAGCCTAGCTGACACGGCGATAGAAAAGCGGTAATGGAGAGTAAATAAGGGGGTGGGGTTGTGAGTGTAGCGCGACACGCGAAAGGTAACGCTGAACGTTACAAAGTGCGAGCCTTTTGTCTAGATTAGGGGCGGTTACACTGCCGCGATTATAGTCGGTGCACAATAAGTATTATTTGTCTTCATCCTATTGTTTATAGTTACAATTGATATGTATTCGTGGAAATCCACATATTACGACGGAAAATGAACATAAGCGTTGCAATATTATACTTTTAAAGCAACGGATCGTTTTCGATTACTTACTTAAGCAATTACGTAATTATCTCATAACACCTACAGTTTACTTTTAAAGTTTCTTGTAAGTAACATAGGTACCATACTTACCTACAATAAGTAAATAACAACCCTGTTGGTATTGACGCAACCCTGCCCGCTTCACCAGAAACGATATTAAATTCAAAATATTAAGAACACAGAACACACTAAAAAGAACCGCGCGAAAGCCATCCGATCGCCGCTACACGGCGGCCGGCGGGCGGGCGGGCGGACGGCATCGCACCGCGCAGGCGCGCTTTCCCGCCGCCATTTCCACCGCAGTCGACCGCCGCGCGCCGCCCGCGCCGTGCCCTCGTGCCCGAAAACGCCGACCGTTCGCCGTGCGTGCTGTGACTGTGGCTGACTGTGCTGTACAGAGTGACAAAGTGACAGAGTGACGCCCTCCGTTACCCAAACGACGACAAAGCTAGTGTTTTGTGCACACGGATGCTCCACGACCGCGGCGAAACCTTACAGGTACTTTTTTATGCCGTTTTTCTACGGTTTTATCGCTAGCTATGGTTAGAGAGATGGTCTCTCCACCTTCGTCCCTTGGGGCGAGGGAAGAGATGCAGTGTTGTCTGTATTGGAGGTCGTGCATTCTTTCCTGGACGATCGATTGATGGAGGCTTTCGCGCGAAGCGTGTTCCCTCGACTTGTAGTTTGTTTAGGCTTAGGCGCGCGCCCTATGCGGGTGTGCCTTTGGTATGTACGCTTGGCTATAAACTTCGCTACATCGCTGTCGCTGATACATTCGTTACATAGTTTTATAAACGTAAGCCGGTCTTTGTGTAGTCACAGTCCGTTTAAAGTGAGTAGGTACATAAACAACGATAATTCGACTAGTTTAGTTTGTATGTTGTCAGTTTGTAACATAAAACTGAACAGAGGTAATAAGTGCAACAAACTTAGTTTTCTTCATATTAATTAACACAAAATTCATATCAAAGATGTGTAACAGTTACATTATTGTGTTAGATCTAATGTTTCATTGAAATTCTACGAAGTAAAAGCTGTCAGATGTAGAGTTTCTTGAAACACAATGTACTGTATTGTATTACGTTTATCGGTTTTAAACTACTGGGTATCCAATTAGTTTTCATCCATGTATTACATTATATAAAACTTTCTTTCATGTAGAGTTATAGAGCGTGTATATTGAGGACCCTTTGTTCCATTACAAGTTGTTTGTTATTGTGATGGTTGGACGGACCAACCGTACTTATAGGATCCTCTTATGGTCTGTATTAAGAACTTAGGCGATGCTTAAGTTGACGCCGTAAGATTTTCCTAAGCATTTAAGAGGCACAAAACCGGCGTCATAAAATTAGGAGTGACTTAGCGAGTTTAATTATCACCTAAGGTTGGTGTTGGTGCAATGCTTTTTGTTGTTAGGAATATCTTAGATCAACTTAAGAGTCGCCTGACTGTAGTTTACTGGAATCGGACAGTAGGCTTATTGGCAAAGTGGTAGCCTAAAAACGTTTCAATTTCAATTATTAAAATGCACAAGTCTTGATGACAAACGTTAATTTCGGCATACAGTGACCGGATTTGTAAGTACATTTTTAATTCATGTAATACGCCTTCACAATCACTCACACTCACAGAAATGTACACAAGCAGAAGTAATCAACCGAAGGTTCGTACGACGCCGAATTTGATCGACGTTAATATTTAATTCAAGTGCAAACGCTCCTTTGCCTGAATGAATTCACGTCAAGCCTTGTCGGAGTGTGTTTGAACAAATTCCGAAGTACGAGATATGAGTATTAGTTATTTTATTTAAAAAACGTACAGCTAAATTAGGTTACATGAATTTGTTGAATAGGTATATGGGTATTTTCCAACCCGCCTGCCAAGCAAGGAGATTATGGCAATAACCTCCCCTTTCGTGGGAAACGCGGGGGCTGTAACTCCGGCAGTGGCCTGTTATGGGCTGATGGGATGGTGATGGGTAACACCGCCATTTACAAGTTTTCGCCAGTAATCTTATTTGGCACTGGAGTTAAAATCCAGCTCTATCCGGCATTATGATGTATCTGAACGCATGCTCTCTATATTGTCTAGAATGTACGGAACGGTCGTTATTGTTCTAACCTAAGCAATCTAATTTTGATATTTAAGTTTCAGCAGAATTGCATAGACAAGCATGTACACTAGTGCTAAATTGAAGGCCGGCACCGCATCTACTCCCCTTTGTTTTCCGGGACAGATACAGATGTCGTACACGACGCGGACGGTCGCCATATCCATGAGGTGGGCCGTCTGACTGTGTGCCCCCAATATGGAACTAAAACATACGGCCAAGTGTGAGTCAAACTCGCATACAACTGAATACTCGTTTCGACTCCCTTTCGCTTGTACGTTGTAAACCTTCGCTAAGAAAAACTATCCTTTTGACGTTTCTTTACCAATCTTTGAGTTGTTGAAAACTGTTTCTACCAAACCTTGAAAGCTTCCAACTGCCGCGAAGTTTGATAATCACCCGCCAGGTATCAGTCAGACATTCGTGAATAGGAGCGGGTATTCCATCCATGATACCTGTCAGGCATTCGTGAATACGATTGGGTTTCCCGTTCATAATACCTGATAAATATGGCTACGCACCTATCCACCAAAATACGCACCTCATCCTACCGTTTGGACATCCTTTATTTTGGACTGTCTCCGGTTTGTACGCTCATCCATAGTGTTGCTAGCCCATTTTATACTGGTGGCGGGCAGGTTGATGTGGTCCCTTCCGTACGAGAGTGTGTCGGTCCCGGGAGACGCGGCCGGCTTCGCTAATCGCCCGAACCCCGGCGGTTCCGCCACATCACTCGCTTCACTGTGTTCTTCTACGTTTTGGTTAACCTTGACTATAGAGTATTACAGAATACACAGCAAACGGGCCGTGTTTAGGCGTTTCGACCTGGGGTGCTACTTTTGAACCGTTTCCAATTTTATATTTTCGACATGATAAATTCATGGATTATCCATGTATCCATATGTTATTTTTATGTACACTTTCGGTGTTTACAATAATAATAAAAAAAAATTTAAATTTTCTTGTCAAAAATCTAAATTGAAAATCGTTTGACTCGAGGCGAGTGGTTTGGACCCGCGGGCCGAACGACTGATGAATTAAAATTGTCATTTTTCGTCAGGCATTTGGGCCTACAGTTAAATATCCTATTAAAAATATATTTTTTAAGTCTCGCCGAAACTGTCTTTAAAATGACACTGTCTTCATACACTTAATCAACAGTATCTACTAGTAAAATATAAACATAGGTAATAAATCACCAAATAAAACATAAAGGAATTTCCATCACGCGGGCACCAAATTTTGGTATTTTTTCTAAGGGCAGTGAATGTTCTCTTTTTGTCACATAACAGACGTCAAAGCTTCGAATTGGATAGTTGGAACCACGGTTGGAAAGTTCCGTTTTGATTGCGTTTGACAGGCTCGGAACGCCCATAGAGTGGAAAGTTGCGCTGGTAACGTAACCTCTGAATGCGAGCGTAGAGCAGGCAGGCGGCTGGCGGCAGGCGGCAGGCGGCAGTAGGGTTGATCCCTCTTCCTCATCCTCATAGTGTGGAAGTTCCTGATATTTTGTAAATCCTCATCGGCTTCCGCTTCCACAAAAAAAATGTTTAAAATTCCTTTTCCTCTCCCACATCCTCATTATTTATGAGAAATTTTATAGGAAGTAGTAAGCACTTCACATAGGCCACTCTCCCGCACCGATATAAATAATCTTGGACGAGTCTATATAGCTAGAACAACTATAGAATGTATTTATTAAACATGGATTTATTAATAGTATAAAGTCTAATTAAGTGTTGAACTTTGTTATCAGTTAGAATGTACCTATTTTATTCGTTTAAAAAAACAGATATCCGCATTCTCTTCCTTGAATTCACATTATATAAATACTCATTCTCATCCGTATCCTCTGCATTTATGTATTGCACTTCCTCTTCCGCATCCTCTTCCTCATCAACCCTAGGCGGCGGCGGCGGCGGCAGGCGGCAGGCGGCAGGCGGCAGGCGGCAGGCGGCAGGCGGCAGGCGGCAGGCGGGGGTAGAGCTCGTGAATTTATTATTTGTTATCACGGGCGGCGGCGCGGAATTGAATCAAATGGGAACGGAGCCCGGCTGCGATCCCGCCAATGTATTGTGGAGCGATCACTGACCTGCAGGATTGTTACTCAATGGCCACTGTGCCTTGTTAAGAGCTATTTCTAAATACTTTTATGATGTAAAGCTTGATTGTTTACTAGCTTGGGACAGATACGCCGTCCGCGTAAAATTCGCTATGCGATATTCCCGCGGGAACTACCTTTTTATTTACTCTACCTAATCATGTGGATTTAAGTAGGCATAACAGTAGGTTTTGGGGACAAAACAATATGTGATGTTTCCATGGGAAGTACATCGAATTTAGGAATTATTTTAAATAAATAGACATGTGCCGAGATAAAAAAATATAAGTATTTGTGTAGGATGTCTAGTTGTGTTTGTACACGACATAAAAAGGTCAAATACGACGTTTCATGGACCAAAGATTTCCTTTGTCAGAATTTGTCCTAAGGGCGACTTAAGTTCTTTGTTAGGACCCAATTAAGAAGGGGAGCGACGAAGATTTTTGATAGTCCTGTATCCGTACTAAAACCTAGTTTGGAAGTACAAAGCGAATAAATATGGATTCGAATATCGACTTTGTTGTTTTCTATTTAGATATCAATGTTGTGTGTAGTCCCATCACGGTACTGCATTCCCATGTTGATGTTTGACGCAAAGTCTGCGCGAGACAGCGGCCTCGCCTTTGATCTGCGAAATGGACCCCGATGCGCCCTTTGCTTAGGCTCTGCCGTCTTCGGGTAGACATTTTGTAGTAGTTGGATTCGTCTCACTATGATTCATCTTACTTAGTTATCCGTTTTGATCACAATATTTTTTTTGTTTTATGGAAGCTGTGCCTCCCGCTGTTTAATGTCTCATCTACATGGACGTAGGACATGTAATGCATTATAGAGATTTTTGGGACTGAAAAGATGCACTATCGCCAAGGCTGATAAATACTTAATCGCTGGGAGGGTTGTAAAACGAAGTTAACAACTCTCCCGGCGACATAATTACAACTTCGCAGTTAGCATACAATACCAATCTATTTTTAATAGCCCACATCAGTGGCTTCTCGAACTTTTTGGTTTTGCCATAGTTTCTACACCTCGAGTTCCAACTAAAGCAACCATTAAGTTTATTATCCCTTTTAATGCATTTCCCGTAAATATGGATGTCGTTCGAGGTAATACTTACTCATCGATATTTACTTATTCAGTAATTTATTAATTTCGGTTGTTACAAAGTTATAATATCATAAAGAATCAATAAATATCAATAAAGAATTTAGAATTTTAAAATTTAGAATTTTATAAATTTGTTTATTAAATTGGTTATTTCCAAGTACGGATGTTTTAAACTAACCATACTACATGTAAATAGGCGAGTCTTTTTTATACCACTAAGGTGGCAAACAAGCATACTACTGCTACTTGTAAATAGAACTTGGCTGGTGCACAGAACTGTCTGGCCGGCGCGGCCGCTAGGGAGCCGGCTGTCAACTTAATGCCTAAGTGAGGCGTAGGTGTTGTGACTTCAGCACGGTGTTACATAACGTGCAATATGAAAGGACTGTTCTTTGAAATGGGGACTTATGTTTTAGGTTTATGTTCAGACTTGGTGGCAGTAGTTAGCGGACTCGTCTTGTTTGCCGATATATGCAGTCCTAGCGGGTACGACTCGTAACGAGATGTAACGTGTTCGACCCCCAATGTTTTTTCTGAGTTGTGTACATTTGTTGAAAACTAACCGATGCTCTTACGGTAAAAGAAAGCATCGGGAGAAAACCTACACCTTCAGGCGACTGAATGTGTAACTGTGATTCAAATTAGTCAGGTTCTCTTGAGGTCATGGCAGTCGCTCTACTGTAATTACCTGATTTGCCAAAATCCTGGATCATGGTCAAGCCCGAGCCCTTGCGAGTGCACAAGGGAGCACAAGCGGTAAATTGACCTCAACATTATTATTTATTTAGTAGTATACACACGTTCATGATGAACTCTACTTCTCTCTATATCGGAGAAAACGCTTTATTACAATATATTATGAAAATGTCACTCAATCTCATTAAGGTTTCAAGAGACTGGCCAACCTATTACTTCTTAATTCAATTTGTTGCGGGTTCCACGCAAGTAGGTATTAGCTTATTCTCGGGCGCGCCTGAGTGTCAAAACTCAGGACCTGCGCCTGGTCGCCATTGTAGATCCTGGCTACGCAGGATTTGCAGCGGTGAGAATAAGTGGTAGGCAAAAAATTTTGAATACGACGGTAAAGTTTTACGAGAGCACTTATTATTTCAATAACCGTTAGCTTTTGCCCGATATCGGCTGTCACGAAGTGCTTTACCGTTTTAGAACTATATTTGTTCCCTTCACAAGGCCACCCGGCTAAGGTTAGTAGGCAAGGCAAGCAATACAAATCACAAAACCATTTGAACATAGCCACAAACGTATAAATCCGCGTACATTATTGATCAAATATTTCTATTTGGTGGTTGTTGCGTAATGCCTGACGGTACAGCGCCGGTAGTAGCCCTGACCTTACACACGCGGGAGTTATACAACCGTAGGCTTTAACGAGTTCATTGGAGCAAGTTCGCATTAACTTTCTTTCAATATCGAGTAGCTAACTTCTTGGTAAAGTCTTTATTTTTACTCTACGCTGAAACTTGGTGACAGAGCAGACAGCTCAGCTGATGGCAAGCGGTAATCAACAATTCATGCATTTCGGTTGCAGGCAACAAAAACGCAGAACCGCAGGTGTCACAGTGTACATTAAGATGAAATGTCTGTTATTGAGCTGGCTACCTTATCCTTCAAACCGGAATCTCTCTCATCTCTGCTCATTGTGACAACTGTCACAGATATAAAGCTATATTTTACGAATTTTAGGTAGAACACTAACCCCTATTTCAAAATTATCTTTATTATCGAAACAATGTAAGGGTCCATTCTTCCCACATTTTTTCGGGTCGAAAATTGTACGAACTTCATGAAATATTTTATTTTTAATTATTATCATTGCCTAGGGAGGCACTCGGATGGAGGGTCCATCTGACATAAAGCCGCCGCAGTCGTCCAGGTCATCTAAAGGGTGCGGTTAAGATAACCTGAAGATATGCAACGATAGCAATTCAGGTTATATCTTTAAGTATGTTGTCGTTGTCAATTTCATTGGATTCGTCAAAATTCCTACGGAAAAAAATTGTAACAAGAATATACCCTAAAAAAGGAAGGAAAAAAAGAGCGAGAGTAACATCACATCATATTCCTAAAGTCAACAGATCTCGTCTTCCTCACCAACTATGACGTCCCAATCCGGTTACGTAACTGCTTTACTACGTCACGAGTCCACTGTGACGTCACGCGCCGCCATTACGTACACACGGCATCTCTTGAAACCTGTTTCGAGATTATATCGCACTTATCTCTATCGCTGTAAGAGCTAAATTAGATAGGCATATTGGAGCTTAGGCATGGAGGATCATTTCCACGTGAATGGGCCAGGGTCCGCCTTCCCTCTGGATACACGAGTGAATATTAACTTTAAAGGGGTCAAAGTGTGCCCTTTCCTGGCGGAGTCCGTTACGTTGTGCTTGTAAATTAGTTATGTATGACTGATAATTAATGTGGCCCAGTTGTGAAGGGATACACACAAACATCTGGTAAGCCCCATACCTGTATTTGTGTTTACAAGCTCGAACACTTGGGATTTGTTAGGTGTGTTCTTAGAATGACGATGCATCGGTGGCATCGCATTACATGTATTGATTATGTAGCGACATCTATCGCTCTAATAGGGAAACTCAACGATACTCACATTACGAGTATGCAAACTGGCGCAATAATAGATGGCGCTGACCGTCCTAAATCGCGCTAATTAAATATGCCAACTCCGCGGCATATATACAAATTCCGACGATCCAATGTCGGACCCTTGGTCCCCTGGTCACAACACCCGGCCAGGTGGGTAAACCCAGCTTTTCCTGCCACCGCCAAAGTTATCTCTGGTCTCTTTCACATTCATATATCTATATACAGGGTGTCCCGTAAGTCGACGTCAAGCCGGAATCGGGTGATAGTTCAAATCATAATAGATACTAGAAAAATAAAAAATAAAATCTAAGTCTTGAATTTTTTAAATTATAGGCATTTCTCTTTTTTTCGAGAAAATGTACACCCTGTGATGGTTTTTTAGCTCCTGTTGCTACAAATCTTAACTTTTTTTCAATTTTATTTTTCTTATGTAATCCCGAATAGTGCTAATCTAATCTATAACTTAGAATTCTAAGTCAACTGCTCCAGCTTGGAAGAAAGTGTCACATTATGCCGTACAATGAATAGACAATTAATATTTCGTCCAACTTTAACGGACTGTACTGAAAAAAAAAAGTACTACGCCAGGTTGGCAAGTAGCACTAAAAGTTGACGCATTTAATAAGGATTCTAAAATGGTATAATACTTGCTACATTATTTCTTTGATTACGGGGGAAAAAAGTTCCTTCAAGAAACCCAGTTTCGAAAAATTTTTCATTACCTACTAAAAATTATTCTAGTGCGTTCAAAGCTTGCCTAAGACCGAGTGAGACGGAGAGTCATTCATGAAGTGTGAGTGAGACAGGTAGTGACGCTTTCGTGTCAAATATTCTAATGGGTGAGTGAGACAGATAGTGACGCTAATGAGTCAGATACAGAGAAAGTCATTTTATGAAGTGTGAGCGAGATAGATAGTGACGCCACTTTTTTAATATTGGCACACGCAATACAGATCAGTACGTTACGCTTCTTCGTTTACTACGCATCTTTCCGTATTCGTTCGTGTTATTTCGTACTTTCGACTTTTTGCTTCGTTTATTGGACTTGTTTGTTTGCTTGTGATTTGGACAATTTCGATCTCTTTACAACGACCTTTGCTTTCTCCTGGACTATCGTGTGATTGTGTAGTGCCACCATGCCTGTGTACACCACTCAGGAATATGCTAACATGCACTTTATTTATGGCGAATGCAGAGGGAATGCTAGTGCTGCGGCTAGACTGTATCGCGAGAGATACCCAAATGCTGATCGTTATCCAGATCACCGAGTTTTTACAAATGTGCACCGTCTACTCTCCACAGAAGGCATACTTCCAAACCGACCACATGGTGAAGGAAGAAGTTCCTTGCCTTACGAGGACGTAGTACTTCAAGCAGTTGAAGAAGATCCAAGTATTTCGGTACGTGCAATCCAGCAAAGCACAGGAGTGCCCAAAACTATGGCTCACCGAATTTTACAAAAACATGAGCTCCACCCATACCATGTACAGCGAGTACAAACCCTGCATCCTCAGGATTATCAACTTCGGGTTGCGTTTTGTCAAACGATGCTACAAAGACACCGGGAAGATCCGCGATTCTTAGAGAAAATTTTGTGGTCGGATGCATCGACATTTAAAAAAGACGGTTACATGAACCTACACAACTTACACGAGTGGCACGTAGATAATCCGAATTTAATGAGACAAGATAGACCTCAGTATCGTTTTAAAATAAACATGTGGACCGGAATTTTAAATGGAAGAGTCATAGGACCTTTTGAGTTGCCAGAGATCTTGACTGCTGAAGTTATTTAGATTTTTTACAAAACAGTTTACCTAGTTTACTGGAAGACGTGCCACTCAGTATTTACAGAGAGATGTGGTATCAACAAGATGGCTGCCCAGCACACTATGCCCGCTCAGTTAGAGCATTTCTCAATGAAGAATATCCGGGCAGATGGATAGGTCGGTCTGGTACGATCTCGTGGCCAGCCCGTTCACCGGACTTAAATCCATTAGATTTTTTTTACTGGGGAGCAGTGAAAGAGAAAGTTTATTTTAAGCCAATCGAAAATGTAGCTGAGCTTCGGCAAAGAATTACGGAAGCAGCTGAATTTGTCAACAACGGAAGATTTGCCCGTGTGATAATTCGATCTTTTTTAAGAAGATGTCGAGCTTGTATTGCAGTTGAAGGAAGGCAGTTTGAACATCTTTTGTAAATAATAAATCTTTGCATCTAATTGGTGTTTAATTTTAAACTTAAGGAAAATTTGTCCTAAATTTAACAAAAAGTTAGCATCTCTGACTTGAAAGCATCACTACCTGTCTCACTCACACTTCATGAATGACTCTCCGTCTCACTCGGTCTTAGGCAAGCTTTGAACGCACTAGAATAATTTTTAGTAGGTAATGAAAAATTTTTCGAAACTGGGTTTCTTGAAGGAATTTTTTCCCCCGTAATCAAAGAAATAATGTAGCAAGTATTATACCATTTTAGAATCCTTATTAAATGCGTCAACTTTTAGTGCTACTTGCCAACCTGGCGAAGTTCATTTTTTTTCAGTACGGTCCGTTAAAGTTGGACGAAATATTAATTGTCTATTCATTGTACGGCATAATGTGACACTTTCTTCCAAGCTGGAGCAGTTGACTTGGAATTCTAAGTAATAGGTTAGATTAGCACTATTCGGGATTACATAAGAAAAATAAAATTGAAAAAAAGTTAAGATTTGTAGCAACAGGAGTTAAAAAACCATCACAGGGTGTACATTTTCTCGAAAAAAAAAGAAATGTCTATAATTTAAAAAATTCAAGACTTAGATTTTATTTTTTATTTTTCTAGTAACTATTATGATTTGGACTATCACCCGATTCCGGCTTGACGTCGACTTACGGGACACCCTGTATCTTTAAAGTAAAACCTGTAAAAATAGTCAGGATAGGACTGGACGTATCTATGCTCCAAACCATTTTTTTGGGAATTTGGGTCTGTCTGTCAGTCCAGATGAAGTCCTGGGTACAATCTTATCCCTGTTTTTTTTAATTTCGGTAGGTAGAACCAGAGATACAGCTTGACCTCCTCGTAGTACTAGCATTCAAACAATACGGAAGTCCTTCAAAATGGGAAAACGGACAAAAGCTAAACTGTCATAAAAACAATTTCCACGCGGACGAAGTTGCGGGCAAAAGCTAGTATTTTCATAAAGCCTTTTTAACTGGATTCTAACAAATAGGCCATAATCCCGAAATTCAATGTGGCTTTAAGATAGACTTTCATATATCGTAAACCTTTTTTGCTTTGAACTTTTTTTGCAGCGTCCTCCCAAAATGAGATACTATAATACGTCACTTACCGACAGGTCGACATTATGACGTCAGATACGTGGGCGGACTTAACCCTATCCCTTCTGGATGAGAAGTGCCGGTGCGGGGCGAGGCGGGGGCAAGCAGGTTTCATAGGGCTTCAGATAACGATATTAAAAATAATATTTGACATTCGTGTGACACGTTACGCCTACGCTATTGTGAAGGGAAAATGGTTCGAGATAATGGATTAGGTAAGCCATGTGGCAATGCAGGTAGTTTATTTTGTACCACTAAGGTGAAGAACAAGCTTGCGGCTCGCCTTATGGTAAGCAGTTACCGCAGCCTATGAACGTTTGAAATTGTGCCATTCAGCCCTTTTGCTAGGAGTCTGTTAAGCTCTTCCCTTCTAAGTTTGTCACTTGATTGTTTCATAGCTGGTGCAAAATATAAGTTACACTGTAGGTACATATTTATATTTGTCCTCTCCGCTCCGCCGCTACGGAATATGTGACAGGTATTCCTCTCAAGGTGTTAAGGCTACAAATTTCGTTCCAACAAACTGCTTAGGCACTACAAATAGAATATATATTATGCAGAGCTGTTAGTCGGTTAGTTTATTGGCAGCGTTCCGGGGAGGCGACGTGGCGCGGAAACAATTCGGGATTGCATTCCTCGCGGCGGTAACCGCGGCTGTCCCCTCCTCCCGCGCTACCCCCTCCCTGCCTTGTTGGGGGTAAGTGCGGGACTTGCCTCCAGCCTGCCCTGTAGGCACATCAAAGGTGGGGTGTTAAGCATTGAGTGCGCATTGGGTTCGCAGCTGGCCATGTGGTAGAAGTGGAAGCTTTAAGATTTTCAGTTTTTTTTTATGCTATACAGTAGGCGGTCAAGAGGGCCACAATATGGAAAGTGGTCATCGCTGCTTATAGACATTAGCAATAATAGGGGCCAATGTGTTGTCCACCTCTATAAAACGTTGCTCTGGCAGCAAAACGCTAATTTCTTTCCACTGCCAAAGGCACGGTTCTCCAAAATGTAGATAGCAAATATAATAATATGAAAATATGGATAATATTTAAGTAAAAGGAGGCGGAAGGGAAGGTGGGAAGGCGCTGGTGTGGGACGCTACCTGTGTGGACACCCTGGCGCCTTCGCATGTGGCCTCCACTGCCAGCTGCGCTGGGCCTGCGGCCTCAGCTGCGGAAGACCTCAAGCGGAGGAAATACGAAAGTCTAGCGCAAGACTTCGTATTTCAGCCGTTTGGTGTGGAAACGTTGGGACCGTGGGGCCCAGGTGCGAGAAAGTTCTTTATAGAACTTTCAAAAAAATTTAATGACACCACTGGTGACCGGAGAGCTGGCTCGTTCCTCGGACAACGGATTAGCATCGCTATTCAACGAGGCAACGCAGCCAGCTTTCTGGGCACCATTCTGGGGGGCAGCGGTGTGGACGACTTTTTTAATTTTTAGTATATATTTTATGTGTTAATGAATAGGTATATGTAGTGGTAGGTATATTTACAATATATTGTGGTTAGTAAAAGGTCTAAGTGTCCTGATTTCAGTATATGACTTTTTGTTTAAAAAAATACGATACGAGCTGATAAAAGAATGTTTTTCAAAAGTCTGGCAACAAAGCTTGAGTAAATTTCTTAGTCCACCAGTGTATTATTGCCATTACCTTACAGTTCTGTGTGCTTATCATTCCTAGAATTCCATGTTCGATCGGAGTGGAATTCCAAGTCCCAATGCTATTCTCTGTCGCTGCAATGAGCTTCGGGATTAGATGACAATGCGGCCGCAACGTTGCAGCAAATAAACACCGAAATTGTTGAATTTCGGATTCCGGTGTCGAGTGCTATTTATAATTAACTCCTAAATGTGTTGTTTTGATTTAGAGACGCAGAAGAGGCGTGTTATCATTTTGAATTAGTTAGTTTCTTTAATATTGTTTTGTTGATCTGCTCAGCGAGTCGATGGCAAAATACAAAATTTTAGAAGCCCTAAATTTGGCCACACGCACTGCGTTTCCAGTACTTTTAGTAGAGGTCTTTCATTGTGCAGGTATTTTATTGATGAAATGGATTTCGATGCGTTTTTCCCACACAGCCCACCTGAAAGCGGTGACGATCGCCCATGACATCAAAAATTCATGCATAAGGTTCGTGTTTACACAAGTGCGTTGTCACTGTAAGGACTAAGATGATATGACACGGTGGCTACCTTATCTTTCTAAGCAGAATACTTTACAGACGTCCTTAGGCTGCGGTGACTGATTACCATCAGGCAGGTCGTAAGGAGATTTGCCAACGTAGTGGTAAAAAAAAACAAAATAATGCAGGCATTGTTGTTAAGCGGAAAAAATAGATAAGAAGTGAGACTTACCCAGGTGGACTTCTCAGGCTTGACAAAGTCCTACCACCTACCACACACACCTACCACCAACCACATAGGTTCCATGGTTATTTGAATATACGTAGATTTTTTGTGAACTAGAGTAGAGAATAATTACTTTAAGCTTCTGAACCTCAAAAGTAAACAAGTGGTGAATATAAAAAAAATACTCTTATTTTCCCTCGCCTTAATAAGCCCGAAATAGCCATCTTGACACACAAACCTACATACCAAAGTTAGCACAACACAACCGAGATATTAACATTTATAAATGCCCCCACATTTGTCGTTGAGGGCATAGATGTACCAGGCTAACAGAGATATATAAGAGACGGAACCCCTCACCTGCCGACCTTGCCGTGGTTAATGAAGCAGTACATTAGGCCGCATTAGCGCTGTCAGCGGCAGTCCTCGGGACGTGCCAGAAAAACTTGCGGGATTAGCGCAAGCTGTGTGGAACGGTGTACGCCCAAGGCCGCGCCCGGGGGCGCATTATTATTTGTTAGGCTACGTGTCATCAGCGTTTATTGAGAAAGAAGAACGCGCTTTTTCGAGCTCATATTTGTGCGGAAACTGGACACGTGATACGTACGTGTCAGAATATTATGCGGGTATGAGTGTATTCGTAGGTATATTTCACAGTAATATTATGAAAACCTGTAGTTTATAATGCAACGTAGTCAGATAGGTGAGATTATAAGCTATCGAAATATAAATATTATTATTTTTTGTTTAAAAAAGTATTTTAATCATACAATGGAGTTCCATCTAAAATACACTACATAAACTATTAACTACTTAGATAGAGAGAGTCTATCTAAATATAAATATTAGATTTAAATTCGGTTAGGCCACGTTTGTGTGAGTAACACATGTAGTTATTTACAAATTCTTAGTACTGTCTACTATGCGAAATAAGATTACTTCTCAGAATCGAGACTCGTTGCTAAGTGAACACACTGTGTTCATTACAGCTGATTTATAAATCTCGCTCGCAAAGCTCTCTATCTTATCTATGCGTTCGTTTAGAACGGCTTAGCGGGGCTGTTGTGAATATTCAATGTCTAAGAACAGGGTTAGGTTAGCCTATAATTTTTCTTTTGATTACTAAGAAAAACATGACCGTATTGGAAATAATGAGCGAGCGCAGCGATCACAAAATTTTTGACTTTTAATTAATGTAAAAACAAGTGTCTTAAATGGCGGAGCGTGGGTAGCCGGGCGGTCGAGTATCCAACTCGTGAGAGAGAGGCACCGGGTTCGAATCCCTCTGCGGTCATGTACCAATGACTGTTTTCTGAGTTATGTACATTAACTGAATGCTCTTACGGCGAGGGAAAACATCGTGATGAAACCTGCAAATACAGGCAACTGAATTTGTAACCATGATCCAATCTGGTCAGGTTCCCTTGGTAGCAGGGTCACGGAGGTCAGATGGTAGTCGCTCCACTGTAATTACCTGATCGCCAAATCCTGGATTATGGTCAAGGCGGAAACCCCGGGCCCTCGTTCTCAAGAGCACAACCGGGACATTAACGACAATATGATTATTTTTTTAATATTTTAAGTGTATAAATGAGCGGGCTCATTACCATTTTGGCTGTCTTTAAAGCCCGCGTGTTTGTAATATTATAAAGAAGTGCATATACTTAATGAGCGAGAGTAGTCAACTCGAATTTTACTAGTCCCATGGAGCTGCAGGTGTCCCTGTGACGATATGCCTCGAGCCACATTCAAAACGGAACACAATGCGAACATAGTTCCTTGGAGGCAGAACTAGATGGCGTTGATAACCCATGCGGTCTCCTCAGGCTTGACAGAATCCTGCCAACAGAAGTCATTCGGACCACGTCCAACTGAATCACAGGAGATGCGCGCTGATGATGAAGATGATTGATAAGTCGGCTGTCTGCAAAACCCCTAGGTAGTCATGGGGCTGTATGTGAAACCAAAAAGAAACAATAGACCCTATTGTCCGCATCGCCCCATAGCCGCAGGCTGACTAATCGCCCGAACGAATTAATTGATGGCATTTGTTACTCTTGGGCTTTGTTTGAGGTGCGCATGGAAATATGGAGCGCCGTCGGGACCTTCAACTTTATTGATTGCGGACACTTTTCTTTTTTATCTAAAAACTTTTCGACATAAAAGGAAACAGAACAGGGGATGGAAAATGATGATGTACTCAACATACCTGCGTTTAGGTTTTACTTACTTGCTTACTATGTTGACGCAACGACCTAAAATGAGTCTGGGCCTCCGACACTAAACTGTTCCATTTATGTTTTACGTAACAAAAATATATATCTTCTTTGGTTTGACCTTTATAATGCGGATGGCTGAAGGATGTAATCGCGTTGCTTGCAAGTCTGTTCCCTGATCAATATAATCTGGATGCCTTCAAGGCTAGAGTGAATAGGCTGTTCCAAGACGGGCATGGTCCATCTTTGGCCGCATCGTCACTTACCAATAGGTGAGATGGCGGTCAAATGCCTGTGTTGTTCAATATTAAAAAAAAAAGAAAAAAAAAACTGGACGCCTTTAAGGCTAACATGCATACCACGATGCTAACATAGCAACCGACTACCATATGTGAATTGAGTGAGTGAATAGGCTGTTAATAGACAGGCATGCTCCATCTCCGGTCGCATCGTCACTTACCACCAGATTAGATGGCGGTCAAATATTGATGTACAATAAAGAAATCATCATCTTGGCGTTAATGTCCCGGTTGTGCTCTCGGGAACGAGAGCCCGGGGACCGCCTTGACCATGATCCAGGATTTGGCAGGTCAATTACGGAGCGACTGCCATCTGACCTCCATGACCCTGCTATCAGAGGAACCTGACCAGATTGGATCATGGTTCACATCCAGTCGCCTGAATGTGCAAGTTCCATCACGATGTTTTCCCTCACCGTAAGAGCATCGACTAGTATTCAACTGAATGATGGCCGGAGCGGGATTTGAACCCGGGACCTCTGGCTTACTAGTCGGATACTGTAACAATATTTGATAGCAATTCAATTAGGAATCTGAAAGTAATTGTATTGCATATCGAGATTCTTTGAACACAACATTTAGTGTTTGCGGCGAAGTGTGTGAAATTTGGGCGTCCAGATTGGGCCCTCTATACGCGCCAGTCGCGGCGGCCACATGGCCGAAATCATAATAAAACATAAATGGCATTTCATTTCACTGATATTAGATATTGGTATTTTTCTTTGTTATTTTTCAGTATGAAATGCAAAGGATAAAAAAAACACCCTTTACATCGAAAATAAAAAGTTCAAAGTGTAAATGTGTATGTTTTAAATCGGGTATGATTAATAATATACCAAAAACAGCACATCGTTTTTAAATGGGTGGAATCGAAGCTAGGTTCTTGGAACACCAGTAAAGAAAGTCAACTTTTCTTCACAACTTCAGCTGCTTAGCTGCACAACCAAAAACGCGCCCACAACCAGCATCGCGAAACGGGACACTCGTCCGACCACACCTATCCGTCCTCGCTAAGCCGTGATCCATCGCTGGTGACGTCGCCGACACAAATTGCCCGGCACTATTGGAGCCATCCCTCACCCGGGCGGTCGTATGATTGATCCATGTCGCGGGTGATGGCCGCCCATTATCCGGGCCACGCTGTCGCGCCATGTGAATCACTAGCGTATATGTGGTTACAGACAGGAGCTGGGATGCAGCTCCTATAGGCAATACCGTAAACATACAGTAACAAGAGTAAACATTAACAAATAATGGTCTTTAAGTTCATTGATCGACTAATGGAGGGCTTCGCCATAAGTTCTTTGAATGAATAGCATGAACACTTTATAGCATATTTAAATAGAATACAATGGGTAAAATTAAGAAAGAAAAAGCAGCAGCGATTGCTTTAAGGCTACCTTTTTGGGTAGATAACTGTCAAGAGGAGTGCACGGTAAGGAAAAATATTTGAAAGTAAACATTTTAAAGTTCAACCGAAAGACGTTTTGGTGTAATTTTAAATAATACTATTAGAACTATAGATGATTAGCATATTTAAAACAGCATAGGAAAGCGTTACGTTCTCAACAATAATTATGAGAAGCAATGAACATGATGAAGCTTTATGGGATAGGCTTCAGAAAATGAGCTTTAACGAATATTAATTAATTTTAAACGATGGTGCAGTTATGGCTATAGGCGGACATTTACAAACAAAAACAGTCTAATCTTATCTTTATAACTTTATCGCTAAGAGATCACAGTTTTTTAAAACCACTAAGGTGTAATCAAGTTGAAGTCCTCTTTCTTGGTAATCAGTTACCGCAGCCTGTAGACGTTTGTAATACCAGGAGTATCACTCCCGTGCTGCCGACCCAGCAAAGACTTTTTCACAATGTTTAGTATGCAATAGAAAACGCTGCTGACAATTTTCTAGTCTGCGGAATACTCAATGGTCGCGTTAAGCTGGCCTTTGTACATATTGTGAAGGCGAAGAAGAATACCTTGTAATTGGAAATAATTAATGCCAGTGACATTTTTTATTCTCAATTGTCCTTCCATAAAGGAACTGAAACAATACAACAGGTCTCGGGTGTTTGATCTTACCTCCTCTACCTACAATAAATACGTATATAAATGTAGCTTCTGAAATGTTTATCTCTAAAGAGACTCTATTTATGTACAGTTAATTAATTATTTGCTTCCATTTGCTTTTGTACACAACGGTAATGATCTAAATTACGTTATAGTAGTTGTACCATAATCTCTTTTCGGGGAACAATGTTTGTCCGCCGGCGGGTCAGTTTTTTCTTTCACTTTCTCCTACAAAGGGGATGTTTTATTTTTTTAGTAAATCAGCTAAAAGCTTTGATAAATCATACTTTCATTGCGGCTTTACCGACTGGCTCACCTTTCACCATCGCTACGAAAGCCTCGGGTAATCTCTCAAACCGGTAGTAACGGTTTCTTTGGTCTTGATGCCAGCTGATTAGCGATACAGCAAAGGGTGAGAAAATGTTTTACAGCGTCGGGAACAACGCGAGTTTAAACCATTTATTTTACAAGTATGATTCGGGTCTTATACTAGAATGAATGTCGGTAGTAATTAAATAGTTTATAGACTGTGCAGGGAACATAACAAACCGTGTAACTCCGAAAATTGTGTAGACATATCACACTGTTCTTTGTTACAATATAAAAAATATATCACCTACCTACTTGGTCACCACGACCTACTTGGTCACCAGTTATTCGAAAACCTTAATCCGTTCTCACGATTGAAATTTGAATATTAAGTAATTTCGATGGCTTTCCTAACTAAACGTGGCATGTAATGTCGTTCAGTAGATAACACACTTGGGTTATGTAACTCCATCCAGTAATTAGTGCCAGGTTCTAAAATATGTGATAATGACAGCGATAGTTCATGTTTAAACCGCTTGTTTCAAACATCCATAGGGCGATCCTTGAATAGCTGAATGTTTGTTAGTAACCTTATATGGTAGGTTCACGACTTACTTCTTGCCCTGAAAAAAAAAATAAAAAGCTCTATGATTCTATGAGCCTAAAATAGTAAAACATGCTCTCCACATTTTACTATTTTAGGGAGTGTCCTTGCCCATTATTATTCATATTACCGGAAATGTGTGAAATCTAGGAATTGTATACAAAGTCAAGCCAATTTAGGAAATGTGTAAAATGATTTTTCTGTCATGATCAAGTTGTCGCGTGGCAAGAAAACTAAGAAATTTTGATAGTACTGTATTCAGACTAGTAGCCTGATGGCTAGCTAGTCAGGCACGAAAGCGAGAGGGTCACGGAGGTTAGATGGCAGTCGACCTGATGTGCCAAAACCTGATTCATGGTCAAGGCAGACAAAGTACGAGCACGGTTAAAACAAAGAACCGCCATAAAAACTTCCCGACTCACTTTAAAATAACATAACAGCGAAGAGATAAGCCGCTTCAATGGCAAAAAAAAGCATTTTCCCCCCGAGTTGGCAACGGCAGCAGCCGGGGGTGGGGGGAGGGGTGCAGGTAAAAGCCACTCGAACGACAAAAGGCCGCCAAGGCGAACTAGAGCGGCAGATTCGGAGGTAGCCGAGTCGAGGAAGCCGTCGGAAAAATTAAGATATTGCTGAAAATGTATAACGCTTATAGAACAAAGTTTTTGAATTAGATAGTTATTCTAACGCAACGGATCACTACAGGTAAATGTGATATACAGAGTAGGCTTTTATTATTATTTGTTCGTTTCATGTACCTATGCCAAATACCTATAGAAATAAATACCACGGCCAAGTCCATCAAACATAATTTTCAGCCCCCGTTTTCGTTTGGTGTATTTCCTGAGTCATTAATCCCAGCATTTCAATGTGTACCGGGTTTTAGCGAACGCGGCCCGGAAAGTGCCCAGTCACTCGGGTGCAGCCTAAAAACGGGGTCTTGGCACCGACCCCAACCGGTTCAAACTGGTTCCAGCTGCCCCGCCCCGCGCACCCCGCTGCAACGCTGATTTGACGAACGCTTCAACTGCGAAATCGACTTTTTGCTCTTTAATTGAACGTGACTTTGGTGTTTCGGTCAACTGAAGTTGCTCCACGCTTTTTCTGTGCACAAACTTTGTTTTCTTCGAGCGACGACTCATTAGGAGTTTCGTTAAGGACAATTAGTTAGAAGATTATTCGCGGAGGGGATAAAATAGTGTTTTACTCAGGATTCTGTGGTGTTACATTATTAACGCCATTTGTTAAATGGCTGCCTTGAAAGCATTTTAATGGGGGATTTTCAGAGACCTACTTTAAAAAATAAAAGGATAGTACGGCGTACCTCAATCCGGCGGCTTAGACGGGATTCTAAAGTATTAAATTTGGCAACCGAAGTTACTTTGAAAGGTGTTTCTTGAAAATATATTTAGTTTTAGTACCTTTTCATAGAGGAAATAAAAAAATGACTACTTTTTTATACATGTAACAGTCTCGTTTTGATTCATTTTTTAGAATCGTGTCTTATCAGCGCCAGCTATTACAATAATTTGAATTTTTTTTTCATTTTAATTGTCTCTCGGAAAATCTCCCATTAGTGGAGTGGTGAAAAAAAATAATCTGAGCCACAAGAAATACACATACCTAAAGCGCTGTCTTAATTGACAACTGTCGTGCGACCATGGTCGTACAACGGGCCGTTTGAGGCCTCCTATTGGTCACACGACCGTCTCCAATTAGGACAGCGCCTAATCGTCCTAAAGAAAATGTGTAATTAATGTGGAAGACAAGCTTTTCAGCACCGTAGCAAGTCGAAAATTGTGATATTTATGTATACAATTATAAAACTATAAAGCTATGTCTGTACATCAAATATATTAAAAAAAACTTTGTATTTCATATTAATTTGTCTGTCGGTTTATCTGTCTGTTCGCGCATCACGCAAAACTACTATAGTAGATAGTTCGGTAGCTTGAAGTCCAGGGTACAATAGCCATTCATTCGAATTCGAGTAGGAACCAGTGATATAGGTTGACCTACTAGCATTCATACAATACGGAGGTCATTTAAAATGGTTACTTGGGCGCTAAACTGTCATAAAAACTATTTCCGTGCGGACAAAGTCACGGGCAAAAACTAGTCTACGATAAAAATATGCCTTCGTAATAGATGCGTAAAATAAATATTAAAATATTACATGACAGAATAGAGCTTGTCTTGGAAAGAAAAAACCAATCAATAATTGCATACCTACCGTCTATTGAATTATTTAAGTAATATTGTAGAGAGAAGATAAGAAAAACCTACATCCTTTACGGGTATCCTCCTTCCAACGCTCCATTAAGTATATGATTATAATAAGAAGCCGCAACGCACATCAAAGGTACTTATTTACGTACCGACACACAGAATAAGTCTCGTTTACTTAGAATCTACTTAGTTAAGTACGTACTCTGTGTGTTCTCGCAGGGAAACGACATAGAAAAGCTGCTTACGTTTTTATAAACTCGGCAAACTTCATTTCGGTGTGCTTCATGCTTATACTTACACTTGTGTACAGAGTTCAAGTGTTTATTATATCATCTTGACGTTAATATGATCACATCACACTCCCAAAGGCCTGCTGGAAGAGATTTCTTTAGAAATAAGTAGCGCCTGTTGTGCCATTTATTACTTTGCCTGTTATTTGCTATGTATTTCTTGTGTACAATAAACTGTTAAATAAATAAATAATATCTAAGTACCAATTACGTTTATTTCGCCTCTCTCTGTATTGCCGTGTCATTGCGGGGTGTCTTGTACTACTACCATCAATGTACTTGATTATGCATTAAAACTGAATTACTGAATGTCCCGGCGCGCACGAGGGCCCAGGGTCCGCCTTGACCATGATCCAGGATTTGGCAGATCAGGTAATTACAGTGGAGCGACTGCCATCCGAACCTCCGTGACCTTGTTAATAAGAGAACCTGATCAGATTGGATCATGGTTACACATTCAGTCGCGTGAATGTGCAGGTTTCATCACGGTGTTTTCCTTCACTGTAAGAGTATCGGTTTTTGGGAAATTAAATATGTCATTTAAATACCTATATAATTCGTCATTATATAGAATTCCTAAGACGTGTATACATATATTGCATTAAATCGACAGAATATGTGTGAAATAAATCACACTTTTCATACATTTCCTAAACAGAAATCGATAATGAGTTAATTTTACTGTTATATTTCAAAATTCTGTCTGAATCGGTACTATCACAATTTCTTTGTTTTCTTGCCACGCGACAACTTAATCATGACAGACTATAGAAAACTCGGACGGTAAGCTGTTATGAAAATAGTACTGTAGCTAGCTCGGACAACATTTTTCCGGACACGGATCAGACAGTAAACGGCAAATAGCCCTCTAAGACCCTGGTAGGTAAGGTAGAAAATTATAAATAAAAAAATCCGTAAGTAATTCGCATTCTGAGCCAGGCTGAAGCTGAAACGAGTCAACTGTTATTTACTTATTTGTCGAAATGGAAATGTGTCTACATGTACTATGGATTGGATCTAAAGCGTGGGATCCGCATAATAAATATTCATTAACAGTGATACCTTCCCTCGTTTATGCCAATCAGCACGTTAGCTACGGATTTATGAAATATGGCTCCTTTCTCATTCAGATTAGTATTCGGCTATTAGGCTGAGAAATTTGTTGATGTTAAGCCAACATGTCGGACCAAATTGTCAGGCCTTCATTTATTCATTCATCGCGTGAAGTATCAACCTAGGTCGATTATACTTTGTACATCTGAAAGAAAGCTAATAAAAAATTATAGACGCCACAACAGTCGCTACTAATTTCTAACAGCAACATTATTATCGTCAATGATCATCATCCCAGCCAGACTAGGAATAAATCTCCATTCATTCCTAGGAACGTTCCCAGTGGGTATGACCGGGAATAAATATTTTTAGTCGTAACCAGTGGGTACGGCAGGTGTAGTGACGGTGTAGGGCAAGTGTAAGCAAGGTGTAGGGCAGTGTAGGGAAGATTAGGGGATTCCTAAACTAGTCCACTGCTGGACATAGAACTCCTTTACCTACCTTCTATACATTCGCTTACCGAGTCGCGGTTTCTATTCCATAACTAGTTTATGCTAGAGTTTTTGGTTTTCCCTCAGATATGGCCAATTTCTAACAACAAACTCTTTTCATTGTTGCAGGCGTCCAAGCGATGAGACGGAAACGGTGCGGCGTGTTTGGCTCGCGCGGGTGACTCGCGAGCTCGCGATGTGGCCGAGCGGTGCGCGCGCGACGCGGTGCGCGGTCGCCTGCGTCCTCGCGATCCTCCTCCAACACACACTTGGCTTCGTACTGGACAAGCAGAACCCGTATTCGCAATTCAGGAAGTGGAACGCCGCCCTCAACGGGACACTAGAACTGGAATTCAAAACGGAACAACCGAACGGGTTGCTGCTGTACACAGATGATGGCGGCACTTACGACTTCTTCGAATTGAAGCTGGTGGATGGCGCGCTCCGACTGCGGTATAACCTCGGCGGTGGCGCCCAGATACTGACAGTTGGCGCTAACCTCAATGACGGCCACTGGCACAAAGTGCAGGTAATGACTAAATTAAGTATAGATGTCCGTAAATACTGCACATCAGCTAGTTCGGCTTCGTTGAGCGTCGTCTCTGTCGCACGCGTGTAAGTAAATACCCACATAGCCGAAGACCAGCCGATGAGCATTATTTGTCGCAAAATAGGATAATCATTCTATACATGGAAACATCGCATACAAGACAAGCGTTTTATCAATTAAATTTCAGATCATTTGGAAATAGAAAAGAAAAAAACTTCTGTGTGATGTGTAAATAACAAAACTACCTATTATAGCCAGATATGGGCAGTATGGCACATCAACAGACATCCTTTACACCTACAGAAAACATACAATGTGCCCATGCACCCATGCACACAGCTATTTCCCGGACAAGAGTAACAACCCTCCAACACGTGCTTTAGAAAAGACCTTTCGCTCTACGTTTTTAAATTTAGTGCGGCGAAAAATTCCAAGCTTACGACCGTTCTGCGAACAATGCGCTCGGTCGCGCTGAAAAACTCTCCTTCCTTTTGTGACATTGTTGCGGCGGACCCGACGCTGGGCCATACCCGGATGCCGGTACAAGGGACGGATCTTAAAATAGTATCTTTCGACGGTGTATGTGGCTATGCTACGCCTTTTAATAACGGAGCAGCGGCTGAACAGATGTTTAACAATAAGGGATTCTGGTTAACAAATAGTTACTGCGCTGGGAAGAGTAACAAAATTCGAATGATTTTCCGAGTTTCATATGGTGTGAAAACGATGTTCCAAAGATTTTAAAAATTTAATCGTAATAACTAGAGCCGCTCTATACATCCCTTTCTTTTCTGTAATAATAATAGCTATGGTGCTAGTTATTTCATAGAGAAAATATCCCAAGATATCCTGCAAAGCCGTATCGACACGTTTACTTTGTTACATTTTACAGTAACTTGCACTTTTTAAAACAAAAATAAAAACTTGTTCCCGGAACACTAGTACGCCGGCAAATACTTTGTATTTGCACCAAAATCTTTCCGGGAGCCGACAGCGAAATTTAAAGTTCTTGTGTAGCCATAAAACCTTGGCGCTAGGAAATGCGACATTCTCTTTGGAGATAGCCGAGAGCTGCAAACGCAGTGAGAATCTCGACAGCATTTCGGTCTTATCTTCCAGTAAACAATTGGAAATAACGCTAAGAAGTACTTTTTGTCGCACAGACAAAAAGCACTGCTTTTTTGTAAGCAAAAAGGCTTTGTTTGTTATTTATTTGTCTAGGTCGGGTGATGACAAGCAGTGTAGATTTTTTTATACTACGCAGTGATAAACGAGCAGACAGCCCACCTGATGGTAAACGGTAACTGTCGCCCATATCAATTTATGCATTTAGGTTGCAAGAAATAAAAATTTGTCATTGTAAGGACTAAGATATCTCCTCATACCTGTTTTTGCGTTGGCTCCCTTATCCTTCAAACCGGAACCTTTTGCTTCGAGTCGGATACCGTAACTACTCGGTCACCGACGCTCCAACAATGTAAGATAAGGATACCTCAAAACAATTTCCCCGCAACCTGTACCATCGATCTTTCCGCCCTCTAACCTCGACATTCAGAATCAGATTTCGTTATGACAGGTAGAGATTTACCCACGTTTGCGCATTCCATTGTACCGACTATCGTCCATATTTACTGGTGCCAAACCTATACGCTAAACGGCGGTTCTGGAAACGCAGATAAGATGCCGGAAAGATTTACGGTGCCGCCGTCGTGCTCCCGGACTACTGGAAATACGATAACTTATTGTAGTTCTAGAACTGTGCGTATTTATGTGCATGCTCTTGTGCTATCTTGGCACTGGGAGTTCAGATTGTGACTGTTTACGGCACTGAATTGTAGTATTTGCAGCACATGTGTTTTGCTTTCGTCGAACAAGATTCGTTAATCAATAAAGTCGCTACATACCTAATGTGTTTGTTTCTAAATAAGGTTATTAAACTCTGTTATGTATGCGCGGCCTATGTCTAGCAGTGGACTAGTATTAGTATTATACTACTCAATGACAAACGACACAGATGTTAAGCGGTAACTGTCGCTTATGACATCTACGACTCATGCATTTAGGTTGCAAGCAACAAAAATGCAGAACCGCAGGTGCGTTGCCACTGTGAGGACTAAGATGAAATGCCTCATGCCCGTAATTGCGCTGGGTACCTTATCTTATGATTATAATGATATATGCGTGTGCGCAGGTGGTCCGCCGCGACGAGCACACCTCGCTGTCGGTGGACGGGCGCGCGCAGGGCAAGGCGTCGCGCGGGAAGGAGTTCGCCTTCGGCAAGTTCAAGTCCAACTCGGACGTGTTCGTCGGCGGGATACCACCGTCGTGAGTATTCGCTTTTGTTCGTGTTCTTGTATTGTGATTTGTTTATCAATATGTCTTCTGTACGTTGGAGTTTTAGGAGATTAAGGAGCAAAGTTATTTTTGCTGTGTATGCTGACTTTAAATCACGAATTAGCGAGCGAGTGATTCTACTACTGAGCACAGCGAGTGATTTAAAGGCATGAGACGTAAACAATTTTGCTCTCGTGTGAAACCTTGTCATCTCTCTTACAAAAAGCTTTGCTTTGAGCTCGCAGCAAAAGACGTTTTTGCTGCGAGTTTTTACGCACCAAAGACGCCCTTTTCGTGCTGGAGAGGTGAAAATGGTATTTTATCAATGATGATTTGAAAAAAAGTCATTAACATCATCTCAGTTATTACTTTAAATGCATGCATTGCAGGAAATATCAAGGAGTGTTAGTTAGTTGCCGCTTTTTTATTAATGGAGATGATGGTGATCATTCTGTGTATTAAACTATATAAAAAGTAAGTGCCAAGTCTGTGTCCATGCAAACTATATGAGTTATAAGAGAGATTAGAGATTTTATTTAGTGTTACCTATGTAGGTATGACATTCATAAGTGTTTGTAAAAACCGAACTTGAATATAATGTATTTGAATTTGAATTAATATTGAAATTTGTAATGTGTGTGATATACTCATTTGTAATGGAACCAACTTTCATTAGGATTTACTTTGGAATGTAAAATTAAACATCTATATGTAAACACGAATTTGTTATGAACTTGTTATTATTTCGTAGAATCGTTAGTGAGGATGTTTACATTGTTAACGTAACACAATGAACATCACAGCGGGATTTTCCAAGCTGAAATGTAAAGAAAACATGAGTATCTGAATAATGTAGGTACGGGAAATGTTACTAATTATAAACCTTCGACGCGTTGTGCCAAATACGCAAAAAAATCTCATTTTTAAACTTTTTAACATTAACTCAAAGTAAGGACCTTTCTTTAACACCAAAGCCAATTAAAAAAAAATTATTTGAACATGCCAAAACATTAGTTGGCGCAAGTAGCGTGTGCGTCTCCACCCATAACAAAAAAGACGCACTGGAAAATTTCCCTTCACTACACTACTCGCCATTTAGCAGTAAGGTAACACAGCCAGACAGCCAAGGTTCGCCGTGTCATTCCCTAAGAAAACAAACCGTGAATGATGGCGGTAACGCCCCCCTCACCCCCTCTTTGGGGGGAATAGGAACGCCTTTGTCTACGGAGAGGTTGTCAACCTCTCCGTCTAGGCGTCTGTTGCCGAAACATGTGGGAAGGAATTGGAAAGGCAGGAGTGTTTTTGTGAGAGAATGTGGACTATCGGCAGCTATAGAAGTGTTCTTCGGTGTTTCACTGATGACCAGACACGAGTACTTTTCGGTTCAAAATTGTGTCTAAGTCAAAAATATTTCTCGTATCTTTTTAGAGGCAAATTAAACATTTACAAATATTGATCAGGTCTAGAATTATCAAAATCGATTCACAATTAAAATATCGGTGCACATTTATTTAAAAAAAATTCCTTTCTCGTAAAACAATTTTTAAGTCGGTTGAAAAGTCGTCATCCGGCAACCGCTCTTCATATAATATCAACAGCTCAAACAGGCATCCTCCACATTAGTGGAGGGCTTTGCCAAAATCTCTACGCCACAAACTTATTAACCCGGTGGCCAAAAGTGGAACTACGCGTCAGGTTTTTGTCAAGAACAGCGCCACCATCACCGGGTTGGATAAGACCTGCCATTTGATTTTGACAGTTGCGTACAGAATATTAAAGTGTTTTAGCGGAGCCAGCGAAATTAATAGATTTTTGCGGACGCTCTAGAATCGAGTCCATTAGTACATCCAGTGAGTCCATTAGTACTGTAATCTAAACAGTACACCTCACAATTCTCAGTCACAGGGAATAAGGCCTTACCCCACAGGCTTAACGTGCATAATATAAGAATATTACAGCCTCTAGAAGGTATACTCTGTAAATGCAGCGTAAGCGCGTTGTTCATTGAAACCGTATTAACGGCAGAGGATAACGGCTAAAGCCTTAATTCTGAACGTTCGCACTTTAAGGCGTGTCGATAACACTTAAGTGGCTTCGGGATAAATGTAGCTAATTGTCTGTTCATGGCTGGAATGCAGATAATACGAGTATGCTAAATTCTTGCATTAGTAATTAGATAAGTTCACATAATGTTTCTGCTAATTTGTGCAAGGAGCGTCGGTGGCCGAGTGGTTAAAGTATCCAACTCGTAAGCTACAGTACTTGTGGGAATATCTCACAAGATTCTTATACATCTGTAAAATATTTACAGATGTATAAGAATCTTGTGAGATATTCCCACTTAGAGAAGTTGACAACCACATAATTGTATCGAAAAAAGGAAAAGATTAAGAAATAAAAATCTCTCATGAATTAAGTAAGGATTTGAGCTCATCATTGCACGTAGAGGTGCCATTACATTTATATGTGGTAAAACGATAATTGAGGCCGTGAATTGCACTGAGGCATTAATTGAGGCCGTATGGTCCTCGGCAGAGTAGAATAGCACCCACCCTGTACACTCGTGAGCGTCGTACAAGTCAACAAATATTTTCAAGACAAAAAAAATCTTGAGTCTCTATAGGCTGGAAAATGAGCAGCAGCGTTTTCACTTGTAATATTTATAACACTGATCTCCAACACGTTTGCCAAGCATGGAGATTACGGCAAAAACCCTTTGGTGGGAGAGGCCCTAAGTCCTGCTGTGGGCTGTTATGGGCTGTGATGATGATGATGATAATGAAAAAAAAAATTTCATAATTCAAAATAATTTTTTGAGTAGGACATTACATATCTCTTTCAATCGTCATGAATCAATCAATCAAAATGAAAATAATAACTTATAGTCTATGCACAGCACATGCAAAATTGGCACTTGCTAGCGCCACACTGAACCGCTTCCTCGGCGATGTTCTAAAGATCACCATCAAATTAAGTTATCGCAAAACTGTGTTCATTAAATAAAGACGAGACCATTACGCTGCTCGCGGAATTGGATGCTTTCCGCGAGAAATTTCGTTTAGCACTTGTAATTCCAGCTGTAATTACCTGGCTGTTACTTATTTCGTGTTTAACACTGTTTTAAGGCAATTTTGTTCTTGAGCTCAGAAACACCTTTGAGGGAGTAAGAATTATTCTTCACGCGTTTAAGCACTTCGTCCGGAACCGAAAATTGCGTGGCACTCACAATACTGGTTCTATGACTGCTTACGCATTCCGATTTACACTTATACCACTATTAATAATAAGCAATGCCATGCTTAAAAGGATTTTCCAGCAACCATAGATTTAAGGTACTTTTTGTTATTGAAATAAATAATTTATTTATTTACATTACTGCAACAATTATGGTTAAGGTGGACTCCGGCCCCTCGTGCGCGAGAGCACAACCGGGACATTACGCAAAGATGAATAATAAACTATTGTTTATTATTACTTATAATTATAATTTCTGACAGCGACTCTTACACAGTTACATTATCAGCGAGTATATGTTACTATATGTGCCATAGTTATTCCCAAAATTCAATGTGGTTCCCACGGGAACGGGTCCGGATTTTCGATGCCATCCCACTGCCTACTACCTACGACACGGCGGACTGCCTGCGCCGCGCCAACAGCCAGCCGTCGAGCATCGAGCCGCCGAGAGGTCGAGCACCACGCCTGTTCCCTCCGCCCGCCGAGCCGACGAAGCCGCACACGAGCCCCCGAAAATGTGTCGCGCACAACATGATGTTGTGTCGCGGCACATGCGCCTCGCCGAACGGACTCACCCCCGCCGGCGGGGCCGCCGCCGCCATCCAGCCAACGCCGGGCTGGATTCGGGCTGTGCGAGCGCGCGCGCACAAACCTGATCGCCACCGAACGTGACGCCGCGCCGCGCACGCGAACCGCGTAGCCGCCGCGCGGCCCTAAGCAGACGCCGCGCCGTCGTCGACTCATCGCCGTCAACGACGGCGCCCTACCGGACACGACGACTCCACCCTGACGCGACATCGGGTGTAGGCGGACTCCCTTCGGGTCGAGACCCTACACCCCACCCCTACCGGACTCTACGGCCGCTGAGCACCGCTCGCGGCGCCCCACCTGACTCGACACCGGCCGCCGACGCGCGCACCGCGCCCCGACGGCCAACCCACCGGATTGACTGCCCGGCGCTGCATTTCCGTCCCTACGGGTCGACGGATCTAACTGCGCCGGGCCCCGAGCGCTGCTTGCAATTGGGCAGCAACGCGGGGGCCGTTGAGCGACCTAGTCCCGCGGTCCCCTCCTCCGAACGAGACCCCCGGCAGCCGCAGGAAAGTCCCTTGCGAGGTCGACGTTCCTGCGAGACTCCGGCGACGCCCCTGCCACGCCAGTGGCAGCCCCCAACACCGTCAGCGACCCGGAAGCCTCCTCCATGTGGGTCGCGTTGGATGGGCCGTCCAACCCAGCGCGCGCGACTTCGGGGGAGGTGAAGAAGGCGCTCACCCTAATGACCGGCTCGTCTCAACGGGCCGCGCACCAATACTACCGTCCGTGGGCAACCGCCCAAACACGGTCTCCCCGCACGTGCGCTCCGCGCACGCGCGAGACGAAGAATTGACTACGACACGGCGGTAACAAATGCGCATCGGCTAGTTTCGCCTTCATACTCACATGCGTGCGACAGAGACGCCGCTCTACGAAGCCGAACTAGCTAATGTAAATTGTTTTACCACCTATGTCTTAGGTATCGGTATTGTAAGTGCAGGAACCTATGATCGTGTTTATTCGTCGTGTCGCGCCCACATAGTCACCAAACGCGTTTTCAATCCGGTTGCTATGCGGTGACCATGCGGACACGACGCGTACACGGTTTGTAAGCGGCGACGTTTAACGGGCCTCCAAGTAGTACAGATTACACTGTCATTATGCTCGCACGTCGCTGCTGAAATAGGCCTTTTCAGGTAGACTCTGACCTTAATTGCTCTGGTAATATCGCGGACAGAGATGTGTATTTTTTTTTTATTAAAAAAAAACCCTCTGCCGGTCCAGATCCGCCGTATTTCAACCAGATAGCATCGCTCTACTCGCCGCCGCTGCAATTTAAACCTTACACGTAAAGAATAAGGCTCAAATTGCCCTGTGAACGACACGGCCTTTTTAGCAAAAAAAGAAAAACGAATGTGCAGGTTTTAATTTAATTGGCCAAGATATGGGAAATAATTACTGGCGCGTTCTTTCGCTTCTCTCGTTCGATGTATGTTTTGTGGAGGTAATTTACGTAAATGTAGGAGCGTCGGTGGCTGAGTAGTCAGGTACCCGACTCGTAAGCGAGAGGTACCGGGTTCGAATCCCATTGCGGCCATCTTTCTATGACTCTTTTCTGAGTTATGTACATTAGTTGAATGCTAACCGATGATCTTACGGTGTGGGAAAACATCATAATGAAACCTGCACATTCAGGCGGGCCTTCATTTTAAGACTCGAGCTCTTTTGATAGTTCGAGTCGTTGCTAAGAGAGCTCGCGCTCGACTAGACTCGGGTCCCCGAGTCTCCTACCTTCAAATCCGACTCCAGCTCCAAAATTAGAACCCGAGAAGCCGAGTCTTGTATATCACTACACGAAATGCATCCAAAATACGAGGGGCCTTCTCCCAAGGGCATTATAGTCGCTGTATGAGACACACCCACCTGAGACACGATTACAAAATTATACGTTATCCGTGAAACATCTAATTGAATATTAAAGTCGTTAGAAGCGAAAAAAAGACACATATCGATACATAGGCGGTACGACTTTATTGTAGTCTATATCCAGCTTTTTGCTTCGGAAAATTTCGGTTTTTGACGTATTCCCGAGGGAATACACTGAATTACTGGATAAATTACAGCCTATATAAGCTACAACACCGCAAAGTTTCAACAAAATTCCTTCATATTTTGGCGTAAAAGAGTCACAAACATCCAACCTTTGTAATATTCGTAGAATTCTATCCGAAGCGTGAACAACCAGTACTGGCCTTGATAACTAGGTCAGGATACCTGCTATATTCCATTTCCATACCTTTATTACGTCCGATATTCCCTGCCATTTCATTTTCCATTTGGCCTACGTGTCTTCCGCTACGCCTCGTAGAACGTCGTAGCACGTAGAGGCGTAGCGCCGCTACGCCGCCCGTACCAATGACATTGCTTCCGAAAATGCACAAACTATACAAACTCCGAAACCTTGTATTTCCGTAGTTCTCATTATCTATGTCCCCGTGAATGGGGATAACGAGAATAAAATAAAATAATTAAAATATTTTAACATTTCTTGTCCCCATATCGTAACAACTACTACAAGTATTTTAAGTTAGACGTGTTTATCTATCAAAAGGTTTTATTAACATATTTATAATGTATTTCTGTGGCATCGTAACTCCGAAACGAATGGACCGATGCGGTTTTCTTTGTTTGAAAGCAGGGGTTACCCGACATTTTTCGATTTATCGGACCTAGGCACCTAAATGTTTGGCGCAACAGCTCAAACACAAAAAAATAATGCAAACCATCGCATGCATAACCTGTCGACTCACGGGGCGAGTCGCGACTCCGATTTAATTCCGCTAAAGCAAGGGCAGGACTCGCACACGACACAGGTACGGTGGCCCAAACAAGTTATACACTTTTACAACTCATAACAAAGTTGTGATACGGATAAAACTTTTGTTCCTGCCTGCACCCGACACGTGTATCAGGTAAATATACTGAGGAAAGTAATAATATCGGATACATGTAGGCTGTAGGTTGTAGGCTGTAGGCTGTAAGCTTCATTTCAGGTAATTAGCCGCGACATTCACCTTATGTAAGAATATCGTTAATTACAAGTAAAGACTTGTTTCTATGCTACAAGGCTTTGCCGAAGGTCTCGAACCGTCTTCGCACACTTATATTAGAAAGAGCAAAAGTTTGTATTTTGTAGTGATTTATTGATGGAAATATAAAACGCGCCAGATACTTGTCATATGTCTGCCTAAAGTAACATTAATTAGGAATACAAATTACAGCTTACAAAATATAACAAAATTAGCTCTGAAATTCGTTATATCACAAAATACGAAAGGTCCCTTTTATACTGTGCTCTCGTGGAAAATACGTTGAATATCGGCCTAAATAAGGTACAACAATACATTGAATTTCGTGATAAATTAGCTCCGATAATAAGCTCCAACACTGTACAATTTGATAACAAATCCGTTCAGCAGTTTTAACAGCCATCCATTGATCCAGAATTACAATCTTTAGCATTAATAATATGAGTGGGATTAAAACGATAGGTATTTTTTTGCCCTTTGGCGGCATAAGGAATATAAGGTAGCCGCCAATGTTGGCAAGCCAAGATGGAGACGGTGGAAAAGGGTAATTACCCACCTGGCCGGGTGTTGTGACCAGGGGACCACGGGTCCGACGGCTGATCGTCGGAAGTTGTATATATGCCGCGGAGTTGGCATATTTCGTTAGCGCGATGTAGGAAAGTTAGCGCCATCTATGTGCGGATGCTTGCCAACCTTGTGTTCGTGTTACTCGTAATGTGAGTATCGTTGAGTCTTCCCTATTTGAGCGGTAGTGCGATAGATGTCGCCACAGCCTTATGCACCGACAAATGAGCGGTAAGTTACGCCCATAACAGCTACGGTTCGTGGATTTAGGTCGCAGCCAACAAAAATGCAAAACCGCGGGTGCGTTGCCACTGTGAGGACGATGAAATGCCTTACGCGTCGCTACCTTATCCTTCAAACCGGAACACAACAATGCAAGCACTGTTACTTGGCGGCAGTAATAGATAAGGCGGCAGCACTCACCCAGGCGATCTTCACAGGCTTGACAGAGTCCTACCACCTAATAAAATGTATCATCATCAAGTATTAGTCCATCAGCCCTCAGCGTACACTGAGATTTATTTATTTTATTTATTTATTTATTTCACAGTTTTACAGCATATAAAATATAATTAAAAAATGTTACATTATTAAGTTGTAATGCCAATTACAAAACTGCAATTTATAATTTTGGTAATTAATATAGCCTGTAAACACCATATAAAATACTAATAGAAAAAAAAACTACTATCAAAATTAAAATATAAACTACTCTCTCTAATATATAATATAAGATTCTATCTCTGTATATGTGTGTGTGTGTGTATGTGTGTGTGTGTGTGTGCGTGTGTTTGTGTGTGTGTTCGTGTGTTTGTTAATGTATGAGCGTGTTATCCTTCACGCGACTGGAGGTACTGGATAACCCTTTTTGTAAATTGTGCTCGGCTAAGATGGAAAACGTCAGCACTGTCGGAGAGGCACTTCTCATACCCGTCAATAGCCCTATTGAGCGGAGAGCCCAGGGCGTAGCCGCTGCGCGCGCGGCGGTGGTCAAGTAGCCGAGGCCATCGGCCACCGCGGCGCGCGCGCGGGTCTCCCGCGCATAGTAACACTCGGGATAATAACTGCGGAGTATCTACTCCGCTATGTATGATGTCATACAGAAGCTTCATATCGGCTATAAAGCGTCTGTCCTCCAATGACATTATTTTGTGGGTATGCAGACCAGTCGCATAACCAGCAGGTACCGTGCCGGAAAAATAATTTAGTTTTTTTATAAAAAGTTTTTGCACCGATTCCAGTCTAGCGCGATGGACAGCGTAGACCGGGGACCATGAAGGGGACGCGTACTCTAAAACACTACGTACATAGGCATAATATAAGGCTTTAAAAGCTGCAGTTGACCTCAGGGGCTTTACCGTTCTAAAAACGAATCCCAGCATCTTGATCGCTTTCGCAACGATAAATTCGTAGTGAGCACAGAATGTCAGTTTGGAATCTAAGATGACTCCCAGGTCCCTAACTTGATCAGTGCGTACGATTGTTGCGTCGTTAAGCCTATACGTTGCGCATACTGGGTTTCTCTTCCTTGTAAAAGTGATGGTTGTGCACTTCTTTACATTGAGATCTAGGCTGTTCCGTGCACAATATGCCGATACTCTATCGAGATCCTTCTGCAATTTTAGATAATCGGTTGAGCATTTTATGGGCATAAAAATCTTCGTGTCGTCCGCATATGATAAGTAAAATGCATTGTGAAAACAGGAAGCATAATCGTACAGGCAGATATTAAACAATAGAGGCCCCAAATGGGATCCCTGGGGAACCCCTGAAGGGATGGGCGCGAAACGTGATTGATAGCACCCAACCCTAACAGACTGACTCCTATTCCGGAGATATGACTCGAACCACCGAAGTAGGTCACCGTGCATACCGACTTCCTCGAGTTTGCACAAAATAACATCATGATTCAGTCTATCAAAACACTTAGAGTAGTCGGTGTACACGGCATCCACCTGGTAGCCCTCATCCATATAACCGGTAACCGAGTTCACGAATTCAGCCAAGTTCGTCATCGTGGAACGTTTGCGCATGAATCCATGCTGAGCTGGCGGTATACTACGAGCAAGTAGCGGATAAACCTGATCGTAAACTATCTGTTCGAAAACCTTGCTAAAAGTAGTGAGAATCGACACTGGACGATACTGTTCCGCGAGGACCTTTGAGCCACTTTTATGTATGGGCACGACGAAAGCTTGTTTCCAAATTGTGGGAAAAGTGGCCTCCGCAATCGATCTCCTATACAGAATACTTAATGGCAACGCCAAACAGCGAGCGCAGTAACGGATAAAGATAGGGGGGATAGCATCGCAACCCGCGCCCTTGTTAATATTTAACTTTAGAAGGTATTTCTCAACTAAGTCTGCGGTAATCATCACTGAGCCTACACTGCATAAAGAGTTACCATGCGTATTTCCCGAGGTATACGAAGTATCAGAAGTGCTCGCGTAAACAGATTGAAAGTACTCTAGAAAAATGTCACATATTTCGGGACCGTCCGAGCCTATACGAGTGCCGTAGTTTATCTGTGCGGGTAACCCACGATCGCGCCGAAGACTTTTTGCGTAGTTCCAGAACTTTTTCGGATCGCGAGTGATAGATTGACTGCAATGATGTTTATATTTGTTCCAACACTGACGTTGTAATTTTTTGTGTCTAGAACGTAGCAAAGAGAAAGTTTCACGGTCACAACTATTACCAGTTTGTTTCCAAAGTGAGTGATACTTATGTTTTTCTTTAATTACGTGTACTAACGCCCTGGAGTACCAGACTGGATACCCATCAGGAGTGCTGTAGAAAGAGGGTACATGTTCCTCTATAATAGAATTTAGTGTCGTATTTAAAAAAAGGACTGCCTCGTCCAGTGGTATACGATTTAAAGCAATATTCCAGTCAATAGCACATAAATCACGGAAAATATTGTCGTAATTAGCCTTTTTATAATTAAAAATTTTCTTAGGAGGTACTTTAATAAATTCGTGACTAATATTGACAAGTTCCAATTCAAGTGCCGGGTGATGAGGCCAATCTTCGCGGGTGATTGGGTCGGCTACGCGTCGGACCTCCACCTCAGTATTAGAAAAAACAATATCTAAACACCGTCCGTTGCCATTGGGCACCCCGCAATACTGACCCAATCCACCCGAAAGAATACACTCAAAGAAACCCTCCTGACATTCACCTGATAATCCACTAGGAAAAAAATATCCACCAGATCGTGGAATCCACTTAACATGTGGCAAATTAAAATCGCCTATAATAAATAATAAGCCTTCGCTGTGCACTGGTCCTGTAAATAAATAGTGAGTCGGCGTAGTTGATCGTCGTGGTCGGATCCAGAACCCGGCAAGTAAACACATATAATGTGCAAATCCAAATCTGAATTCATCGCGCGAGCGCCTATTATAATGTGTACTAATTCTAGGCCCATTGTCTCGGTCGAATCGCGGCGCGCGGCGAGCGCTTGGCGAGTCAAAAGTAACAGACCGCCGCCTACCGCCCGCGCCGCTGCACGCACGCCGCCTGCGCTGCGCCCCGCGCACGGCCGGTCCCGGCGATGCACGTCGTACCGCGAGTCACTTACTTCGGAGTCAAAAACACCGTCCACCAGCCAAGTTTCACACACGGCCACGACGTCATAGTTATGGTTCAACAATCCCTGCCTAAATTGATTAGTTTTGCCCCTTATACTGCGAGCATTCTGTAGATAGATTGTGCCCTTCCATACAGTAATTATTTTTATTAGTTATGTGTCTTAGAATTAGTACCTATTTGTTGTTCATGTTGTGTTCTCGTGTATATCTCTTAATATGTTCCTATTACTGTTAATGTACCTATGCTTGTGTGGAATAATTTAATTTGAAATTTGAAATCAGTAATAGTGTTGATTGTAATAATGATCACAGAACAATCTGTTAGCGGTCCAATGTCGAAAGTGGTTTCTAAGCCTACACTAAAACATTGCGGATTACGCCAGGATCACAATGCATATGGCACCGCTATTTGGTCCCTCCTCTCGTTGTTTTATCCTCTCGTGTTGCTATGCGCGGTTGCGGTCCATATATTTTTATTATATTGAGACAAACAGTCGCATGTTGTTGGGTTGCGATGTTAGGAGCAGATTTGAGACTTGCTGGACATTTAGATTGTATATTTAGCTAGCTTTTGTCCGCGTTGAAATAGTGTTGTGACAGTTTAGCTTTTGCTCGTGTTACCATTTTCAATGACTTCCGTGTTGTATGAATGCTGGTACTACGGGGACGTTAAGCTGTGCCTCTGGTAATACCTACTCGAATTAGATGAAACATGGCTCAGATTGTACCCTGGATTTCAACCAAACTATCAAATCTGAATCAAAATGTTATCACACTATTATTCCTATCATTATTGTCGTAATAAATCTTTCGAATTTCATCGTTAATGTCCCGGTTGTGCTCTCGCGCGCTAGACCCCGGAGTCCGCCTTAACCATGATTCACTATTTGGCAGATCAGCAAATTACAGTAGAGCAACTGCCATCTGACCTCCGTAACCCTGCCACCAGGGAAATTTGACCACATTGGATCATGGTTACACTTACAGTCGCCTGAACGTACAGGTTTAATGAACCATTGGAATAACACGATCTTACAACTACCACTATGCGTAGTCCGATATCGCGTTACGTTAAAACTAAACTTCGTTACAGAACAATAAAGGGGGCACTTCTCGCGTCCGCGGGACAAATATTAAATTACAAGGACGAATGGGACATAACACGGGGGGGGGGGGGGGGGGGTCACTGCAACCGAGATAGCCCCCCCCCCCCCACACAGCTGAGTGAGTCGCTCACAAAGAACTGCGGACTTTCTCGATCGGAGTATTGAGTCTACTTTGTTCTTGGGAGCAAATAAATAAGCTCTGGTACTTTATTTATGAGTGAATTGCAAGGTCTTTGAAATAGAGCATTTGTGACAGCAACTTTAATATTACCTGTTCATTATTGAAGTTGTTGTTATTTTTCCACGTCCATTGTTTAGTTATAACTAACTAACTATGAATAGAGTTAAGATTGAACCTTTAATATTCCAACATTGACAGCAATCCACACATGTAATAAATTTTTAATTTTAATTTGGTTATGAAGATATTCTATATCTGGTGACATTATTCCGTACCGAATCCAATTATTAAAATGCCTTGACATGTTACAAAATCGAACTGCAAATTATGAAACCCAAACTCCTGAATTCAATACATTTCATTTCGTATAATTTTCAAATGTACACGACATATAATCGCTATTGGAACAATGTCTCTGGCTGCCTTCACGAGAAAGAGGCATGTAAATATGTACAATATTGCAGAGCATTGCTGAGAGTAGCTTCAAAATTACAAATAGAGATTCAAATATTCCTCACTTTGATTTTACGTAAAACTAGCTGGTTTGCTTCCCCCTATTACAACAAAAATACAACCTTTGTCTGGCAAACCGATTCAACTCCCACGATAGATTGTCTCCAAATAAAAATCATTTCTACTCGACTGAATAGAACCTTCGCGAGGCGAGCCACTTCTTTCACAAAGGAGTATTTCACTCTATTAAATACAACAGCTGCCGGCAGTGTAGTGGATGGCTTTTTAATTTCAATTAGTTATAAAAAGCTCTCGGCGAAAGGACTAGATTTTTTTCTCTGGGAACTACAAATTGGTTGTTTACATTCAATTTGGCTTTGTTGCAACCTCGCTTCGAGTCGCAAATTAGGACTGTTATACTTCAACCTCCTTTGCTGTTGTAATGCTGGATTGTCTAGGTTTAGAAATTTAGAAATTTGCTATTTGGTACAGAGGTTTCTTAATCGCAAATTAGCTTTTGATTGTTGAAAATTAATAATGAACTACATCTTTCCCCAGGTCTTCATCCATCTTGCTTAATTTTATTCAAATATCTACTATAGTTTAGGCGTGAACACGTAACAGACAGAGTTACTTTCATATTAAGTATGTATCGCTTGAAAGCAGTCAGAAATACTCACGAGAAGCGGAAAAAATACCGGAATATCGAATTCGGTAAATTAAATAAAGTAAACCGTGCACCTGAACAAAATCGTATATCAAAACTGTGACAATAGAGCCGTTAAAATTGGATTGCGTACGCCGAGCCGCTTTACTTGTAGTTCAACCTTTATAATGTGTACCGCTAAGGAATGGAACGCGTTGCCTACGAGTGTGTTCCCTGATCATTATAATCTGGATGTCTTCTAGGCTAGAGTGAATAGACTGTTCTTAGACAGGCATGCACCACCAGGTGAGATGACAGTCAAATGCCAAAAAGGATTAACGTTTTTGAGCAATAATGGCAATTTTCACTCGGTTTATTTTATACCATGAGTATAAAGCGAATAATATATACGCGGCTCAATCGATGCAAATAACTAGTGCATTCCACTCGTTTTATATCACCTGATTGATCGCGTATTATGGTAACTGTACAATGGGTATAAACCAGTATCGGTTGGATATAAGCAAGAAACGCCTGAAACTGAAACGGGTCCGCAGTATAGATCGTGGACAATGCACCTGCTTGTATGCAGAATATGTTGTAGGTTTGAATTTCATCGGTGTATCTTCTTCTTCTTCTTATCGAGTCGATGGACTAAACTTTGACTTACACTTGCCTCGCCCAGTATTCGGCAACGCATACAGCGTTTGAACTGATCTCGGTAAAGTCGTCCATTCTGAAAGTTGTAGGACACGCCGAGCATGAAACGAGGTGGTCCATGGTTTGCGGAGATATGCCACAGTCGCACTGAGAACTGTCATTTGTATATACCCATCTAAAGAGATTCTCTATACATCGGCCCACTGGGTTCGCAGCCTATTTAGCGCTTTCCAGGTCGGCCACGGAAGTTTGTGTCCGGGAGCTTTTCAGTAGGAGGGATAAAGGCGGGATGGGAAAATTTATTGATCCACAGGTTTTTTCTGGCTGATAGTGAGGGCGAGAGTTCAGACCGGACGATCAGATAAGGGGGTTAGCCTAAATGGCTAAAACTTCTAGACTAAAGGGGTAACAGAAACTTCGGGGGTAATCCAACAGTCCCGTGGCTATCTTTCTCCAGCGAAATCTGGGGCGCCGCGTGCGACGAACCCGCTATCTCCCGACCCACATAGAGGCGACATCCTGCGTCGCGACTCATGTAACCCCACATAGCTACTTAGCGGTACACATAAAAAATCGGCCAAGTCTGAGTCGGAACGAAAACGAAGGCTTACGTATTGCAAAATGTTCATCAACATCATCATCATCTTGGTGTTATGTCCCGGTTGCGCCCCCGCGCGGTACGCGAGGGCCCAGGGATACTGAGCTGTCAGTACGACTGTATGTGAACCGGCCATTTTGTAACTGACTGTACAGTCACTAACTAGGTACATAAATACATAAAACACAAAAGCACAAAATACATAAGCGAGAACAGCGATAGTTTAAAATTTAAGTATTTAAAACATCAAGTATCTACCTTTGAAACCGTCGAAGCGTCGGTGGATGAGTGGTTAAGGTATCCGACTCGTAAGTTAGAGGTATCGGGTTCGAATATCACTGCGGGTGGCTCCCAATGACTCTTTTCTGAGTTATGTGCATTAGTCGAATGTGAACCGATGCTCTCACGGTGAGGAAAAACATCGTGATGAAATTTGAACATTCAGGAGACTGAATATGTAACCATGATCCAATCTAATCAGGTTTCCCTAGTAGCAGGTTCACGGAGGTCAGATCTGATCGGCCAAATCCTGGATCATGGTCAAGGCGGACCCTGTGCCCTCGTGCTCGAGAGCACAACCGGGGCATTAACGCCAATATGACTTTTTTTATTTATCTACCTTTGTATAAGAAGGCAAAGCTTGTAAAAGGGGGTCTTTTTCCACCCTTCGGACACGGAACCCTAAAAACGTAGTGACTACATACTCGAATCGAAACTGCGGAAACCCAACATTAGGACATGACTCCAGACGATTGATGGCCCTCGACCTAAATATTTGAGAGGTTTGTGTGTCACGTTCCTTGTATTCCTAGTAGTATTATGGAGCTAGACTAGACTATTTAATGTCTGCCTGGCTCGCGTAGGTCTGTAGCATTGTACTAGTGTTGATGGTTGACTTTTTTTGTAGTCAAGTGTAATTTAGTTTATAATTAAAATGAAAATTTTAACTTTCTTTTCAATTCAACGTATGTCTATTTCTTGATTTCAGCTTACCAGTAGCAAATAATTACAATTAGATTGTTTAATATTTAGATTATGATATAATCTTATCATATCATATCCATATGAATAATTATATTATCATTTTATAAAAAATATAATTAAGATTGTGCTTAGTTTAGTTATTGTGCTTGTGTCGTAGATTTTTTAAAAGTTTCGCTCCCTAAAAGCTCGGCACCTAACAAGACTAAGGCCCTAAATTAGGGGCCCTAATTACCGCATGGAACACCATATAGAACCGTATGGAACCCCCGCGTAAAACTCTGTTGATATAACCTTATTCACCGTTTGTATTTCTAAAATAAACGCTTCACGCTTCGCAAGGAAGCAATTTTTTTTCTGTAGCTTTTGCAAATGAAGTAACGCCACAATCTCCCTGGTCGTATTGCGACAAACGCCGCAACGCCTAACACGTCTCGCAACGATAGCAGCGAACGTAGAAGCAATCTCTTGGGTGTTATAATATCGGCGCCCTGCGGAGCTCTGCTATCGCGTGACCCACAAATTTAGGACATCCCGCCGGTTCTATCTCGCTTAGTATATTGCGAGGTTCAAGCGCCGAGGAGATGCGCTGTGGATATCGCTTAGTGACCCGATGACTCCGCTGTGCTTTAGTGTTTTTTTACATTATACTGGGCATTATACTTGTGTGGGAACGCATTAGCGGCTAAGGAATTGAACACGTTGTCTGCGAGTGTGTTCCCTGATCATTATAACTTAAACGCCTTCAAGGCTAGAGTGAATAGGCAGTTTCGATACAGGCATGCTCCATCTTCGTCCGCATGGTCACTTACCATCAGCTAAAATGGCGGCAAATGCCTGGCTAGTCTGGTTAGTGACGATGCGGCCGAGGATAGAACATACCTGTCTAGAAACAGTTTATTTACTCTGGCCTTGCAAGTTCCGATTGTCCATGCTGTTCGGGGAACCGGCATTAAATATTATGTGTAAATAGTGGCCACCAGCGACTACAAGTCAGCTGCTTAGTCCCACGGTATAACAAAATTACTACTTTCAACTTCGAATTAACTAAGTAAGAAGAACAAAATTACCACTTTCAATTTCGAAGTAAGTAAGAAGTTGTGTAACAATATGTCACTGTGGCCTTGAAGGAGTCGAAATTAGAATGCTATTCTAACCTACCTACTTGACCCAAATACGTAAAAAAGTCCCAATCACAAAAGGTAACAACTATACCAAAGCCCGTTATCCTTTTCACCGTCAGATGATCAATAAAGGTTGTCGTTTATCCGGAGGGATATAAGACGTGGATATCCTCAGACGAGGGCGAGGGGTGTCGTGGAAGTGGGCTTAAACTTTCCCGAAATCTCCCGAACAGCGGCGGCGGTTGCTGACCCGCATCTGAAGTCAGAAGCACTCTACGTGTAACTAATATGTGTAAATACTGCCACGGTCGTCGAGTTTTGCTCGGTTGTGCAGAAATAAATACCACAAAACAGAAAAAGTTACTGTGATAACAGTTTTTTAAGCTTAATAGCTTAGGCGAACTCTGGAGCTTCGCGTGTCGCGCGGGATCGCAATAGGGATTTAACGCCGAGATGATGATGAGGAGCTTGTGTTAGGAGACTCCAACGTATACAGTAAATAGATATTTCTATGTCAATCTTTCCAGCCAAGATCTCTAAACAGACAGCAACGCACCTACAGAAGACTTAACGAGTTAGAAACGTGTCAGTAATTAAATAACTTGGTCAGTTTATAGACATCGTAAAGATAGAGCGAAGTTAGAGCATCGGGAGAGCACAACCAGGACATTCTCGCCAAGATGATGGATACAAGAAGCCCAGAGTCGATAGGCATGGAAAACGTGGGAAGGCCTTAGTTGACCAGTGATCATCCTGCGACTGTGAGGATTTAAGCAGCGATACACACGACTTAGAATATAACATTTTCTTTTAAATTGACCACCATCTCACCTGGTAGTAAGTGACGATGCGGCGGTTGATGGAGCATGCCTGTCTAGGAACAGCCTATTCACTCTAGCCTTGAAGGCGTCCAGATTATAATGATCAGTGAACACCTTCACAGACAACGTGTTCCATTCCTTAGCCGTATGCATTATAAAAGTTGAACAAAAGCGGCTTCTGTGGATTCTACGACATAAGGATGAAGCGTTTGCCCGAACTGCGTCTCCCGATGGCAGAAAGTGGCCGGCAGAATGAGGTCGTGCAACTTTCTTGGAAGGCAGCTCTTCTGTTTTCTACTTTCCCTTAGTACTTTCCTGCCCAGAAGGGCCCAGAAGGTTTGCGAGCAATAATCTGCATCGGGGTAAAAAATACATCAATATATTAATACATTTTAATGCGCTGAAAATTCCGGACAATATGGCCAATAAATCATGTCGATCGCAATATAAACCGGTTTAGAATAGCCACTCGTAACCGGTTCGTATTAGTCGAGCCCCTAAAATGTGTGAGCGAGGCTCGGCAGGGCAACGACCTCCGAGCCTTCGACCTAGATTACTTTGTATCCTGCCTTTGTAAAGGCAAGCCTTCCACGGGCGTTAGCTTAATAATATCTCGCCACGTTTAGAAAGTATATTCCTTTTTACGAGATTCTTGTTCTTGTCGCTGGGGTAATTACGTTATTTTATGTCCTCTGCAAGGTTTATATTTCCACAGGCTTTAATCATACACGTTTTTATGGGGGCAAAGAACTGAACCCGCCTGATAGCAAGCCGTTATAAAAACCGTTCTGAAATTGATTCATCCAAGCGGAATCTTACAGATATACGTTTCAAACTTATAGAACCTCTCCTTTTGCGGCGGCCAGAAGGAAGCTTATTACATAGTTGCCCTGGAGTTTTAGTCACCAACCCGTCTTTACTAATATTATAAAGTGAAAAAAGATTTCTATGTTTGTATTTTTGTTTGTAATGAATAAACTCAAATACTACAGAAACGATTTAATTTTTTTTTCAATAATAGAATGCTACATTATCACTAAGGATTATAAATACTTTTTATCCTGGGAAAATAATAGGTTCGCGCGGGAAACTTGATTGTTTACAGAGATCCGAACTGCGCGCGTGTGAAAGCTGCTGAGAACGGCTAGTAATAAAATAATGCTCGCAATTTTTTTTCCGGTTTGAAGGATAAGGCAGCCAGCGCAATTATAGGCATTAGGCATTTCATCTTAGCCCTCATACTGACAACGCACCTGCGTTTCTGCATTTTTGTTGCCTGCAACCTTAACGCATGAATCGTAGATGTTGTAGACGATAGTTACCGCTTACCATCAGGTGGGCTGTCAGCTCCTTTGTCACTGAGTATGACAATTTTAATTATTTATTTCAACAAAAAAAAATTATTTTTTTATTTCCCAGGCAGCTGACATATTGCCTACGTATAGCTAGCTCTCAGTGGAAGGCCATCATTATTTCTACACAATTTTACTAGAGTAAGAGCTAGAGCACCCCAAGATCCCGCTAGGCTATTATCCACCGGCCGTGTGCAAATAGTAACTCACATGAATAATAAATACTCCATAAAGCTCTTTCGCAACACTGGCAATACTGCGCGCATAAGTTTCCGATAATTTCGGGACATTTAAGGGCGTCGGTCGTTTTGACGGGAAATGTTTTATTGGAGTGTTCTTATGGGAAATGTTATGAATGTGAAAGTTTTATAGGGTTTGCTGAACCCAGTTTGGTATTGAATGTCGGGTAAGAATCGTTTACAGCTTTATATGTGATAGGCAAAGATACCTACAAAGGCCGTTACTGTGTAGTACTATGTAATTGGACATTGTGACAAGAATATATGTAATGATTTTGATGAATATATGTATTAAATGTTTTCGAAAAAAAAAACCAGAAGTAAATATTTATTATATGTATAAATTGGTTATTATTGACGGACTGGCCGTTCGCAAGGGTTTTCATAGCGATACCAATTGCAGGGTACGATTTGCTAATGTTCGCGATATATTGCTCGTTTCCCAGTCTACGATTGCCGAAGGCGACGTGATTACCGCGCGATGGACGGGCGGCGTAATGGGCCGCGGTAATGGCGCAGGTGCCGCGGTGGCCGTCGTTACGCTGACAGTCGGAACCAATCTTTTCCTAATGTATTTTTTTATACGTTTTATTGTCTAGTAGGGTTTGCTATTGGTATTGATGACGTTTAGAATAGTTTCGACTTGTGTCCGTTCCAAGTTTGAAGGTTTTGTCATAGTCTCTACGTTTTTTCTTTATGGTCTATGGAGATCTGTACCTGACGGAAAGTCGTCACTGCTTTAGTGATACCAGGGGTAGTGGAGTGGAGAAGGAACTATGCAACACAAGAGACTGAAAGGAAGTTACGTCGCGAGACTAAATAACAGATTCTCATGAAGTAACCAGCTATTGCAACACAAGTGATGAAGAAAAGTAATGCTCATTTACAATACATTGCTATATAAGAATCGCTCAGAGGAATGGTTTATTGCTTTTAAACAGGTACATGCAGAAATACAAAAACGAATCAGGGGTATCGCTAATGCGTTGCCCACATCTAAAATCCCGGGACACGTTACTCTGGTAGTAAAAAGGCAATGACCCTCCACTGCCAAAGCCAAGGTTCCCCATACCCCCACACCTTGGATCACTGGAAACCTTACTCACCGGCAGGAACGCAATGCCATTAAAACAGTATTGTTTGACTGCGGTTACCGTGAGGAGGAGGTACTTCCTCAGGCGGCTCCAATTCGAACAAGATATTCCGCAATACTCTACCTCTCTTAACATAGACAGGAGATCGCAGTGTTACAAATATTCAACAGAAAACACAGCCACCTGTCTAAGAGATCTCGTCTTTAAATTGTCGTAGCTAGTCGTAAGGTGATATTGTACTCTTTCGGTTACCACAAGACCAAAATATCGAAGCATTTAAGTGATTTCGAAAACATTACGGTCTCTGTATTGTTATGTTTGATAGAAAACTCGTTCCCAATCCATCTAATTTCAGACTGGGCTTATTCGGCTGGTCTACTTTCCGCGTCGGCTATAAAGCAAAGGCCTGTACATTATGTGGCATAATATGAAGGTTTTATCCGCGGGCGCGGGCCTCGCGCTCTTTGTGAGCGGACAAAAGACCGGCGAATATGCTGCGTCACAGGAAAAGAGGGAACACAGTGTGCAAAGACACAGTACAACCATGCTTAGCCTGTAGTAATGCCAGAAAGTTTCTTTTATTCTGTGAGCAAATTCACGGCGCTTGCATAGTCGTTGAACCCACACCCGCGTAATCACAGCGTCTCGTGTGCAAGCATCGGGTTTCAATCTAAGAGGATTAACGAATAATCCATAATGCTAGACCATACATGATTTACCTTCAAGGCCTACATCGTGGTTTATGATTTCTGTGTAACTTGAGTCTCCTCCATAAATAATTGTACCATAATTGCAATGCTTGACAGGCGCTTGAAGATCGTTAAAAATAAGCAAACTACGAGTATACTGTTGCTGCCCACGTAGGTCCTAATCGATTTACCACTTGTGAAAGTGTGAATTTGCTGCGATATTCTTCTCTACCGTCAACCACATAGAATAAATCAGGGTTCGCATTAGTTACTGCTTATCAGGTGTACTGTATGAATATTCGGGCGTGATTTGTGTGCGGCCGTCTCAGTGATTTGTTGTGGCAATAATGGTCGCTCGCGGCGCGAGCCTAACGAGCTCTAATCTTTGGCGATCGCACTCTGTTGTTCCATGCGCTCCTGGTACTGCGAAATCGTTCCCTGACTAATCCCTCATTTTCAGACTTTGTTTCTTTCAAATGTTGTAATGAATTTGCTGGGCCTAACAGACTAAATCTGGACTCCTTTAGAGATCAGCTGGTTTTAGACGGCAAGTTCCATCCTCGGTCTCGTCGTCACTTACCCGAAGCTGAGATGGCGATCTTCGGCACCGAAAAACACGGCGCCCCTGTCAAAATGCCAGAAACAAAAGGTGCAAAAGTGCTTCGGGCCCGAACTAAAAAAATGCATAATTTCATCTAAATCTGTTTTGCTGCTCAAGATTTAACTCTACCAGCCCTTAATCTACAATAACAAACTAGTTTTGATTTTTTGGGTGCGGCGACTAAAATTCCCGTCAGGGAAAACCTGAATCGGCTGAGATGGCGTTCAAAGGTCTACCTAGTGAATACATGTAATATGTACTATATAAGAAACCGTCAATTATTGTATAAATAATCTTTATTCACACTAGACTACAATTTCGCAACGAAGTTATTTTTATTTTCCATTGTTTAAGTTCGATCATAACTGTCGTTCGCATCGCACAAATCACTTTCACAACAACATTACGTATTGCTCACTCGGTCTCGTCAATATTGCAACGAGCCGTAATAAACTGTGCAATGTAATGGCATCCCCCGTCAAACTTCGAAAGCAGGCTGTTCGCCGATCGGTTCCTGTCTGAAGTTCAGGCTAGCGTGCCCGTCACCGTTATGGGGTCAAATGGCAACTTTGTAAGTGATCGTCTCTGTTGGCAAACTGTTATTGGTTGACTTTAAACTGTTAGATAAGTATAAAAAAGTAAGAGTGAATGAATTGGGCCAGTTACCACTTTTTATCAGGTAGGCTGTTTGTTGTTAGAAATAAATTTCGATAGAAAATAGCCAAACAGCTATATAGACCTCGATATTTTTAATTGTTATGTCATTACAGTGAAACGTGGGTTAGTTAGTAATTAAGTGCGCAGGCTAGGTTAATGTAAGCACTGGGATATACTTAAATATGTTGTATTACCAATAGGCAATAACCTCGTAGCTCGTGGGAGAGGCCCTAAGTTCTACAGTTGACTGTTGACGACGATGATGATGATGATATTTAGTCAATCATGTTCACCTGTGATCTTGTGCGTAGTTGTAAGATTTCTATACCTATTGTTTGTGGAAACCTGTAATTGGCTTACTGTTTTTGTTTTAAACGCTGTTGGTTTTCCGAAGAATAAGTAAATAAATAGACTCCAAAAAGAATAATAATAAGTAATGTATTGGAAACCGCCACAATATTACGAAGTACCTACCTAAAACTTCTCTACCCTAACTATATGATACAAAAACAACTCCAAAATGCATTAACCAAATGCTACTCCAAATTAGGGCACAATTACAGTAGTGTTACAACTCTTGATTTAATATGTTGGCGTCATTCCAAACGGCTTGCGTGTGTTTCCCATCAGAACTTAACGTTTGTTTTAAACATTCATTTCGTTCTTTGTTTTTCAATGGAACCGCCAACACAGAACGAGATAGTTAATTTACAGCGTGGCTACATTCGTTTTGTTCTATTTTTAAATCATAAACTACGGTTTACTTTTTAATTAATAAAAAAGCTTTTGAGACGGATTTTATTTATCGTTCAATGATTGTTACCATATTTGAAAGAAGATATTTTATTTTACTTTATTGTGAACACCAACATCAAGTTACAAGTAATACTTACAAACATTTATAACAGCGAGGCGAGGTGCTCGCAGATAGTATGGTATTAGGTGTATTAGGTGGTATTAGTAGTGGATATTAGGTATGTATGTCACGTTCTAACTACGAAGTAAAGAATCTAACACATGTCTGAGAAAAACAACTTGCACTGTACCAGCGGACTATCGTATTACTTTAATCTTGATTCCTTTCAGCATATGTTTGACAAGGTAGAACGTACCACCGTCTATTTTGACGTAATGGTGTAAGAGTTAGTTGGAATGTAAGATACGCAACACTGCAAAAATTCGTTAAAACCTGTTCATGGCAGCAGCCTTGGCTTATGCTGAGTGTGATCCTGTTGCACGACTTCTCATAGCATGGGTAACGATACAACTATATACTATATCGTCGTTACTGTTGTCTTTGTAGTTTAAGATTTTTTTTTCTTTAAATAAATGTACCTGCTGTGCCAAGTGGTTTAGTGTAATAAATGCTTTTTATTTTTTAATTTATTCAGTAGTTTTACGATTGAGAGTCTAACACACATCGATCCTCACATACATTCGCATTTATTAATGTTAGAAGAAATATGAAAAGATTACTGCGGTTGTTATCAGCCATTACCAGTTCAGAATTCCGAAAATGCTCATAAATCATCGAAAACCGTTCTTCCTAAGCACATGCCCTCAGCACCCAAGATAGCGATTCTCGCGACACCGTTCATGTAAAGGGGATATATCATCGAGGGCAATTTGTGTTGCCACGGCCGCGTGCCGCGCATTACTCAGGCGCCGGCTGCGCGGAATGGCTGGCCTGCTGGGTGCAGGTCGGGCGCTTAGGAGGGACCGCGTGCTTCTTTCGAGAAGGTAATCGGTATTGGTGCTGAGAATATGTATTAGGGATTGGGAAGCTGGTGAATGTGACGCAGTTCGTAGGCGACATGTAACTAGTGCAGGTTTTGTTGAATCTTTGGCGAGTTGTATGAAATGGCTGGGGTAGTAGGTTACTACCCACAGCGCGTGACGAAGTGGGCGATGTACTTTTTTAGTTGAGAGTAAGAGTAGAAGTACATCCTCGGTTTTTCGCGCGGAGCTGCAACTAGGGTAGCTGCATGTTTCCTATCTCTTCATGGTTGGGAGGGTAATGTGCATTAAGGTGCGTCCAAATGTACTGAACGCGCCGCGAGTGCGCAGTTGCAGGATCGGCTCGCGCGCCGCTCGCATTCCGTGCGAGCACGTTTACCATAAAATGAACCACGCCAGATCGCGATCCGTAGCTGCCACGGCACATTCGCGGCGGCTTCGCGAGATTTGTACACACTTTTAGAGAGTTATATATAAGCTGTTCGAGATCATTTTCTAAATTCCTTGTAATGCCCGACTTTAATTTTTTTTTTTTTTTTCACCTGTTATTTTTGCAAGTGATCTTGGTAGGTAGGCACTTGATTGAGATTTATATTAAAGTACGTTGTGCTATCTTGTTGTTGGTTTTAAGTATTAAATAGTTAATTAAATAAAATATCATTTTTGAGTTTCGGTATGTGAATACTAGTGGGTAGAATTGTGTTTGTTATTGGGTACGTAAGTGTAATGTTGTAAATTTTGTGTTTTTTTTTTTACCAGTTTTCGGGCTAGACTGGTAGATAAAGCTACAAAGCTTTAAGTCCACCTTTGTACTATTTTGTGTATAAAGTATTAAATAAATAAAATAAATAAATAAATATATAATTATCCACGTGCGTCATTTTGTATACATATAGAAGCCCACCTTTCACTTCGTTGAATACGATGGACATTCTCAATAATTCAAATTTTTATCGGAAATTTCGAACCGGTTACATATGTTTGCAATGTAACACACATAGAGATCGTTGTTCCACAAAACATTACAAGCGAAACATTGGCCAGCGTTTCTGAAATAAAAAAGAAACCGGATGCGGGCTGCGCAAAGAAAGGACAAAAACTCTCGACAATGACAACTGAAGTAGTAAAAACATCAACAATAGAGGAAAGACCACACCTGGACAGAGAACAAACACAGATGTAAACAAAAAATACTAAAGCGTGTAAAATAAGAGACAATGCCGCTGTACCTTGGATTGTGTGTTCGAGCACTTTAATAGTTCAATTTGCAGCATTGTCTGAGGGGTTTGTTGTTGCAATTGTTTACAGTAGAGAATTAGTTTGCATTTCTGTCCATTTATGCCATAAAATTAGCTTAGAATGATTTAGAATAATTTCTCCACGGGTAGTTAAAAATGAGAAATCCGTTTGACCCATTTATAACATGATAAATTGTTCCTCTATTTACGAAATCGTCTAGTTTCTATTCAAGACGTAAATTTTGCCGTTGTAACTGCGACGTCTCCTATGTTGAAGGGCCAATTTAAAAATTCAAACTAAGTTGATATGGGGAAACAGTCCAAGTGGAAAAAGCGTTGCGACGTTCGTAAGGCTGACGGCTGCGGGTCGCGAGGGAAGGGAGGGGGAATGGGGGATCCTCTCGCATTTTAGGGCTGCCCTGGCAAGTTTTTTAATCGTGAAGTGTGTGCCAGCGATGCTTACACTTGGCCGCTCTGTATTTTTAAGGCTCTTTAGCCAGAGGCGCATGTTTCGTATGTTTCGGTCCTCTAATTAGGCTGCGAAACAAACAAACGTAGCTCATAGTATCGCTAATTAAATACAAAAACAAACGTGATCACGTAACAGAGCTACTCGGTCGGAAATTGTATTCGGATTATTTTCCATTCTCTCTTTGTCCTTTGTAAGTGATAGAGTCGCAAAAGCTGGTGCCTCGAGCTGTCGCAAGAATCGAATACTTCCAGAACTCCACATACAGGCGAACTTTTAGCCGGTTGTAAAACTGGCTCCAACAATATTTCCAAATGGAAATCTCCGCGGGGGAAATTGTAAACGGAACTGTCAGGGTTCGGTGGCGGGCGCTCCGCAGTACCGCACACCTGTTTTGAATTCGGCGGTGCATGGCGCTGATCGATGCGAAGCTAATCTAAGTTAGTGGGAGCAATTTTAAAACAAGTTCGCGGGGCGAGGGACGGGGTGTCAACCCACCCGTGAAATATTACTGCCGGCTTAAGGAACCAGGCTTTTAATAGAAAAGGACGCAAGACGGATTGCACTCGGTCCAGGCACGGGAGACAGGGACGTACGACCTGCGCTCTTATTGAATGCGATACGAAACTACTTTGTAGCCGTTCGGCAGTGAGCGTCGCCGTTACCGATATTGAGTGCTCCATAAATTCCCTTTACAAGTTACACACTGTAATAACAGGAGTTGTGTTGGACTGAGCACATAAAACTGGACATGGTGCTGTCATCGTAGCATTTGGTCAACAAATTGGATAGGTTGTTCAACAGACAAACAGGCAAGTGGGCCACCTGATGGAAAGTGATCACCGCTGGCTATGGACATCGCCAACATCAGGACAGCCATTAATAAATAAATTATTTATTATCAACAGGATAAATCATTTATTAATACGTTGCCTACCTCTAATAAGACCACTAATATACTACTAATATATACTGTTATTGGACTTATATTTAAGTGTTTTGGATGTTTCATGTAATAATTTAGATGTAACAAAAAGTGTAAATCTGTTGGCAAATTCAATAAATAAATAAAATAAAATAATACCTCTTGAAGGATCGGATGTCATACTACGGATCCTATTTCGTGCATATAATCTATGCATTTATTGCCTTGGATCAAATAAGCACAGACGAATTAATTAATTAAATTATTTATTGTTATAAGATACAGAAAAAAATACGTAAAGAATAATAAATATAGAAGACACAACACGTCTACTTATGTCTATGTAGAAATTTCTTCCAGTAGGCCTACATTTAATTTTGTATTGTTACGCCATTCATTGATAAATTGTGTGTGGACAAGATATTGCCTGCCACCCGTGTAACAATCGCGTGACCACCAGCGTTTAACGCTTTTATGCTGCTCGCAACTGTCCGTCCACTTTCCGCAACAAATTGTCGTCTTGGGCAAACACAATACGGCAAGTACTCAAATAGGGCACCCACTGAAAACCAGCGTCACGGCATCGGCGCTGTCCTAATTGGCAACGGTCGTGCGACGGGCGGTTCCGACACGTCCACAGTCCAAGGTCGGCCGACAATTAAGGCAGCGCCTCTGTCGTGGCATTATGCTGAGTGTGACCACATTGCAATCTCCAGATAACGATATTAAACTGTTTTTCTTTATATTCTTCTGTTTTTTTCTCTAATAAAATGTTTGTTTGTTGTGCCCTGTATGTGACTGGAATAAACGTTTACTCATTTTACAAATTCGGGCTATATACATGTGTTAATAATTGTGCCAGGCCGCGTGACGCGAACTCCTTCCATCGCCGAGGCTATGTGCCATAGGTCACGGACGTAGTCTATCGCGTTTGAGGAATTTGAGACATGAAACTCCACACACACATTCGTCGCAGCATCTTCGTCTCCGTGACGCGCTTCCTGCTTTTGCTGCTCTAGTGGAGGCCATATCTCGCTGCCGTAAAGAAGGGCAGATCTGATGATGGTCTGAGACTTGTCTCTTCAGCTTTACCAACAACTTGGGGTCATAAATGACACCTGTCACCTCCCAGATTTTAGCCCAAAACGCGGATATTCGGGAAGCGACGTCAACGTCAACTCTCGATGTCCCTGGTGCCCTTGACCTCATCCTCGCCTATAAGGACTTGCCACTTACGTAATACCATACCATTTATTCAAATCGCCTGCCATTTGTGACCTTACTAAAATATGGTAGGTATATCAACAATCTAAACCTACTAACTTAGTACCACACTGTAACACTTTCACAATCCCACGACGGAATTCCGTGACAACAGATGGATTAGGTCCATTATTAGTTGAGCCTTGTTTTCGAGTTACAATATAAAGGTAATCGCCTTCGCCTAGAATTACCTCGTAGCCCTGACCGCGACGCTGAGCGATTATCGACCTTATGATCTTGATATGCAGTAATTGTGTAATTACGTAATTCTGTAGTCGACGGAACGTGATCGTTTCTTGATCGGGTTCATTTCGCTGTCGTATCGCCGACATGTTCACGAACAAAAAATAGTCTGTGGTTTTGTCGATGTTTTGGTTACCATCCGAGTGAGCTATAAACAAAGCAAATTTAGAGAATTTCGAGAATTCCGAGTTAGCATGTACCTAATTGATACCTGGTCTTGATGCCTACTCAAGTGAGACTAGAACGAGGATTGGCGATCCTAAAAGATGCGAGGCAGGAAACATCTCGTCCCGAAGCGTATGTGTAAACGCGCATGACAGCTTGATCCGCGGTTGAAACTTGCCTGGTGTACCAAACTCTGTGGTTGGAACCGACGGACGGCGCGGCGCTTTTATTACAATTATCAATTGCAGTGCTCATGATTGCTACGCGCTAGCTAGGTTTATATTGCTACATCTGAATTGCTATGCCTTGTAATAATAACGGTGACTATAGCACAGGAGTTTCTTCTCCTATTTTAGTCACCAGATTTCTGATGTAACCACATACAAATACTCTTATAAGCATATAAGTATAGACGGAAGAATACCCTGTATATGTATTTTACACAAATAAATATTAATATTATTATTATTATAACCGACGACGTCAGCCCTGACAGTCGCGTCGGGCGAGAACTGAATTCAACATCTTTATTTGGTCCAATAACACATAAAAAAACTTAAAACTAAGAATAAGTACATAATAAATCATAATGTCATGCAATATTTTTATGAAATGGCCTTGCCATACTTTCGGACCAAAATGTAGGGTTTGTACAGTTAGACTTTGTAGAGTTAGAGGCTTATTCTTGAAATCTGATAACCTTTTCACAATGAAACCGTTAGCTTACGAGGATTGGCGAAACATTTTTGGTGGGATATTTTATCTGCCGCTCAATTAGATACTAGTACGGATCCCTCAATAAAAAATAAAAATAATCATCTTGGCGTTAACGTCCCAGTTGTGCTTAAAGGCCCAGGGTCCGCCTTAACCATGATCCAGGATTTGGCAGATCAGATAATTACACTGGAGCGACTGCCATCTGACCTCTGGGGCCCTGCTACCAAGGGAACCTGATCAGATTGGATCATGGTTACACATTCAGTAGCCTGCATATGCAGGTGTCATCACGATGTTTTCCCTCGCCGTAAGACTATCGGTTAGTGTTCAAGTAATAATAATAATAATATAAGCCCCTGACGCTCCCCGGATCCCTCAATAAAGAAATAATAATTCTTAACCTACCTCACTACCGGTGCTCCATGACCTTTCGCAAGCGCACGGCAGCCAGCGATTACGGCCTGTGTGGCACGAACTTTCGCGTTCAAAACTTACCCTAAACGAGATTAATTGCCTGAATTGTGTCGCATTAATTTTTAAATTTAATTAACTTTCTATTCTTTCGCTTACCTTTAGCAACGATACTGTTACTAACTGAAATGCTTTTATTAACTAAAGTTAAAATATTTACAACTGACCTAAAAACAACAAATTAAATCATGAGCATGACATAAATAATAAAGGTGACTACTACTGTTACTTGTTAGTCAACTTGAAGAACAAAGAACATACGTAGTGTTAAATACCAATTATTATTTAACCATGTTATGTATGCGTCTGCAAGCTCAATGAGATACAAAATCATCTGTGACCTTGGACAGACGTTAGACCCAAAGCTATTTAAGTCTGCTGACAGGTTATGGCGTTCCTGTCATTGTTATGCTGTGAGTTGGTCTTGTTGGCTGACTATCAAATTTAGTTACTTTCCTTTGTAATCAGTGAGCAATACTAAATATCTCCGAGTCTAACTCCACTTGTTTCATCCTCTATCTTGTGTAGTCTCAATGACTTGCTAGAGATGTCCAAAATTTTCAAAAAGCAAAAAGTACCTTTTGAGCAAAAAGATACACACTATTCGCTCCTATATGCTTGTTCACTTCCTTCTAAACTATGAGATTGTTGTGTTATACTGCATAGTGAGTCGAAGTCAACATAATTATCGTCTTAGCGGTAAATACCGGCTTCACCCGGTGCTGCTGCATCCTCTTGTCTTAACCGTTGGTACTGGTATCCGTATCCTGATAGAGCTATATGGTTATATATACAAACAATGCCGATATGGTGAGTGCTGCAACTGACTCTGACACATCATCATGCGAGCGGCGTCCGTCAGGTTCCGCTTTCTAGCCCTTTCTTCTCCACTTCTCCCAGTCTTCGGTATTCTCACGTATTCTCGTAAGCCATTGGGTCTCGCATCCGACTCGACGATGTCATATCATTGCATTTTTCGCTTCTTTCCTGATACCGGCAAATTCAGGCATATATTTCCCACGTATCTCCGTTGACTGTGAACCAGTTGACTATGAACACAAAATCTGATTTTATAAACACAAAATTGTCGCTGTTTCAATAAATTTCACTATCATACACTCGAATAAATTAATGTAGTGTGCAGCTAAATTGAAAATTGCAATGGCCTGACCGGGGAGAATTTAAACGCTTCCGTTCTGTTATTTTGTTATTATCGGTATAATGTAGCGAAAAATTTATGTGTTCTGCGGCTAAGTATAGCACATTATTTATTTCTCGCCGCTTTACAACCAAGAATTGGGTGCATTAGTAAGTAACTTATACTTGATTCTTTGGTCTAAGTGTTAGATATGGAGCTGTTTGTGGCATATAAGCAGCCTGACCGGTAAACAGAAACCCTAAAGTACCTACTTTAATTACGTCTAATGTAATAAATAGATCACATTTGACATCTGTCATCTGTCTGAAATAAAGATTTATTATTATTATTATTATTATTTCCTAATGTCCACGACATAACACGAAATTTTATATTTGGCGCAACCGCAAAAACGAAATTTATGTCGTGGACGCAAGGAAATGATGACAGCTGTCAAAATATAATCTATCGAATTGGCCTTACTTTACTTTTCGATCCTCCTTTACTTTTCAAACGAGCAGACAGCCCACCTGATGCAAAGCGATAACAGTCGAGTATGACATCCACGATTCATACACATAAGTAACAAAATTACAGAACCGCAGGTGTGTTGTGTGCGCACTTTGAGGATTGAGATGTAATGCTTCATGCCTGTCTACGCCGCCCATCTGATCTTACGATGCAATATTTGTAGTTGCATTTATTACCTAGGTCCATATTTTGCATCAGTCCATAAGTATTATAATAAGTTACATAACCGTTTCGTACACAGCAATACGCCGGTGCAGGCAGCCCATAAAGCCAGGTTATTATCGCCACGTGGCGCCTATAGCTCATAAGCCATTTAGTTTAGCTGCACCAGCGTTGCGCTAAAAGTAACGTTATTTATGGACCGAAATACGTTCCGTTACAGCACGAGCTGGATACGAAATTGTTTAAGCTACACGGAACACAGGTTATAGTGCTGGAGTAAATGGGGTTTCTCCCCTTTTTCCGTTGAAAGCTAATTACGCTTTCCAACAGGGTAGGGGGAGGCCGGGAGAGTTTACCAGGTAGGATATATTAGCTACTGCTTATCAAATCTTTGTGACGCTATGTGTTGCGATTTTTTTGTACTTTTTAAATGTCACATGTACACCCCGACCGTCTTACGCGACTTTATTAAAGTTAGAAATGTGAAATGATAGCTTAGTAAAGTAACTTCTTTAAATCTTGGACATTTAGGAACCGATCCAAATAAGTTAGCGATATTAATGGCAAATATATTGACTTAACTTGCAATAAGCTTTTATGGACGTCTCATAGATTTTTATAAATATTAAATAACAAGACGTTAGCCACATGTGGGGAGGACACTTTATAATCTCTATTGTAATTTAATTATATATTTTTTCAGCTATTGCATAGCTTTTGCTGGCTTTGAGCGCGGCGACCGAATCAAGAAATTCCGTAACGAAAAAAACCTAACACCCCCCACTCCGACCGGCACAGCGGTGCGGCGTTGAAAGCCGTGCATCGTCTAACGTCGTTTCAGTTCGGCAGACATCGGCACGGTGTTTGTGTGCGTGCGACTAGACGTATGCGTGTAGACTAGCTGCTAACTGCTCATAACTGATTCTATCCCTTTAGACACAATGCTAGGTGAGACAGCGTGCTTTTTGGCCGCGTCCACGAGTGAGTTCGAGCCCGTGACTAGTTGAACCTTAACGTGTAGGTATATGGTTAATATCAAAGAAAAAACTTAAATTAATATCAAAGAAAAAAAATACTGCATTAATAAAATAAATTAATAATTATAATTGCATAAGTTATAGCTTTACCGCGGCAGTCCCCGTGTGCGACACGTTTTTTTTGTTTTTCAAATAAATAAACACCCAAAATGCCGTTCAAGTTTAAAAAGGAAGAGTCAATAAGTAACAGGATATAATTCTAAGGTTTTTATTAGGCTCAATGTAACTAAACTTGCAGTACTTGGAGGATAATGTCCCCCAACCAGACGAGAGACATTAACGACAAATCGTTTTTGGAAAATTCGTTAATAACTAACAAAATATTAAAGTTATATCAAACGTTCTTAAGAAATAATATAGCTAAATAGTGTAGCTTAAGATACAATTCACAATAAATTACAATATGTCAATATTAAAAATAATATGAGTATTTTAGTGCAGGGCGGGTACACTCTCCCGGACTCCCCCTACAGAAAGATCACACCGTCCTTTCCAGATACGCTAGCTCTTACATTAGCTCAGAACGTATTACTGTACTAAAAGTATTAATGTTTCTTTTTATATTTCACAATGGCTCATGTTGGGTTTCCTTTTTTTCAGAGGTAACAAATTGCAAATTATGAAATATTCTTATTTTTTGAAAAAAAAAGACGTTATTAACGTAATCGGCTTATTTTTGTGACGTTACTTTCTTCTTTTGACGTAAAACTTCTTCAAAATCATACTGAAACATTATGAGTACCAAGTCAGAAAACTGGACCGTAAGGAAAAGGTCTACATCATCCTATCTTAATAACTGCAAAACTATTGGTAGATACATAAATGTAGTGTCATTGATTAGAGTATATAGTCATCTCGCTGTTTTAGATCTTGATTTTGCCGGGGGCGGGTGTGGTGTCGGAGGGTGGTAGGGCGGCGGGGGTACTGGATTGAATGAACGGAACGCGCGCTCCCGCGGATTTCAGTTCAATGTATTCCACGATTCTGATATCCGTGCTATCTGATGTATTTATTGAGTTGATCTACCACAATCGATCCATATAAAAATAGGTGTAATTTGGACAATAACTACAATAAAAATAAGCAAAAAGTGTAAAAAATTATACGAAAATTAAATTTGTCGGTCTTAGCCCGTGCAAGACCCAGCAAGAAATACTCGGAAAGATCCATGGGACACACGTGGGTACCCTAGTGTCCGGCGCTGAGTGAGCGAGGTGGGTTCGAGAGCGTCTCAAAGCTGCCAAGGCTTAGGAAACGACGCCTACTCCGCGAGCATAACTACTTCTGGTAGGTAAACGTTTCGGCCATGTGTTCCGATATAGCCCCACACGACTTTTATCGATAAATCTTACCATAATGTAAGGGAAAGTCAACCCGCTTCCGCGCTTAGATCTACGAGTTTAAAGATAATGAGAAGGGTCTAGGACAGGGGTGCCGTACCTTTATTGGCAAACGTGCCATATTTTATAAAATCAAATAATAATGTGGGCATGACGTGCTGTCAATGAATCTTGATTTAGGGATGAATCGATAAAAGGAGAATAGAGTTAGGTTGGCCTATACACATCTAATTTAGGTCTTTCGACTTCTGAAAACTACATAATCTTATTGAAATAAGTTTTGGAAACTACTTAACTAACTAACGAGAAATCATAAAGATTGCCGCAGCATCCGTGATCCCTGCCTTCCTTTTTTCTCCAGCAGCAGTAAAACTCATCTCGCAAAGTAATATATTCGGGACGAAATCTCGTCCTATCCTTTAAATTCGCTGTATATTTGAATGAAATTCGCTGCAGTTTCCCTTACCGTCCTTGCCATCTTTGTGCGATTGTGGTAGTTGGAACGGAGCGTCGGACGCATCCGGTAGCAACGCTGCATGCGGATCTAAGTGGTGATATATAACGTTTATGGCGTCGGGAAACATCCCTGCAATTTGTAAGAATTACGTTCTATTTGTGACATTAGCTTCTCGTTAACAACGAAATTGTTTCCTTTGGTTGGACTATGAAATAAGATCCTTCAAAACGTATTTAGAGCCTGCAGCTACATTCTATTATCGCACCGCTCGCCATCGGCAGGGAGTTGATCCTCACACCTTGGAACCAAATTGGTCGCGAACTGTACGGTTCCAAAGGAACTTTCTCCCGCGTATACTTAGGTTGTGGAATGAGTTCCCTGAAGAGGTTTTCCCTGGAGAGTACAACGTGGAGTTTTAAGGGGTGAAAAGATTTTTACGGTGTCGGCACCGTAGTATTGCAAACGTTTATATGCTGCGGTGACTGCTGCCATCTGGCAGCCGTAAGCATGTTTGCCACCTTAATGGTAAAAAAGCATGACAATTTACAATATTTTGTGCATAAAGTGTTAAATAAGTAAATACATAAATACTCCAAATGGGGTGTGACTTGATCGTCCCCCGCTTTGCAATAACGTACCTATGTAAGAGTTTGTCGTATCATCTGGCTGCGATGCATGCCGAGCTAAGAGGGAATCTCCAACGTTTTACTATGCCGGCTACAGGAATAGAACGGAAACATCCCTACAATTTGTAAGGAATTCTTAGTTACTGTTTATTGCCCGAGTATAGTGGCCATTTGCCGGATTGGAGCGAAGCGCTCAGAAATGGTTTGTTGTTTTATAGACGATAGAGTCAGTGATATTTATAAAGCTTTGATAAAGTTGTCCTACTAATCTGAATATACCTACTTGTACGCCAACAATTAAAAAATTACCTACCCGATAGAAAAAGTCGAATAACTCCGTAACAAGTTTACTTAACTGTACCGATTTAAATAAAGCTAAGAACCATATCGATTAATCTAAATAAAGAAAACCGTATCTTAATCATTCCACAGATACACATGTCAAACTTACAACACCCCTCTTTTTTGTCGGGGGCTAAAAACCGGTCGAGTGCGAATGTGGAGGAGTCGGAAGTCCAGCAGTGGACAGTTATGGGATGATGTTACAAGATTTACCTTCACCTGCATTATGCAGATGCTTGCAAAGCGCACCATTATAGTTCGGAAGTAACACTCCCACAGTTCATTGCAAGCAGCATTGGTCAAAGTAGCATATTGTGGTAGGATTCGGCGAACGGCACGGCCGCAGCTAATGGAATACGATTACATTGCGGCTTTTACTCCACCATTAGGCGCAACGACCCGACCAAAAAACGCAATGAAATATTTGTTGTGCTACTATTTAATCATATGTGAATCTCTTTAAATATCATGGTAAAAACTGTTAGCTATTTGATACCCGCGGCGCTGTCGTGTCCATTTATTTGATTGCTAGTGTCCCATAGGAGAAGGCGAGCGTCAGTGGCCAAGTGGTTAAGCACCGGGTTCGAATCCCACTGCGGCCATATACACTTGACTTTTTCTGAGTAATGTAGATTAGTTGAAGGCTGACCAATGCTCTTACGGTGAGGGAAAAGATCGTCAAAGTCGTGAACCTGCACATTAAGGCGGCTGAATCTGTAACCATGATCCAATCTGGCCAGGTTCCCCAGGTAGCAGATTGCGGAGGTCAGATGGCAGTCGCTCAACTGTAATTATCTCATCTGCCAAATCCTGAATTATGGTCAAGGCGGACCCCGGGCCCTAGTGCGCGAGCGCACAACCGAAACATTAACGCCAAGATAATAATTTTTTATTATCCCTCATGGGAAGGCACAGGTAATTTTGAATTAATTCATACATTATTTAAATTTTGTAACATACATGTGCTTGAAAAGTTGCCATTATTGTATAATCTCATTAGGCATTCATCATTGATGGGCTATGCCCGTAACAGCCTACTGCAGGACTTAGGGCCTCTCCCAGGAGAGGGGAAGTTATTGCCACCATTAGGCATTACTTTATTATTAAAGAAACGTTAAGTAAGAAAGAATATTGATGGTCCATTCAGTGACAAGGTCTCCAAGTACTGTGACTGTATTAATGGAATGTTGGTAATCCGTTTCATGTTTCAATCCGAGCCGGACATATCGGCTGCAAAGTGAACAAACTAAGAGATATGAATTAATCATAACAATGTATTTAAGCCCATTTGATAGAAATCAGTAATTTCTATCCAAATCCATAAACAACGATAAGTAAAGAAATGGTGTTCGTAACTTAAAATAACTGTACGAAGTAGTTCCTAAGCAAACCTTATAATTTACATTCGAAGTTGAGTCAATTATACCTTACACACAAGCACCTATATTACAATTACAGCACCAGTATACCATCCCCAGCTCGAAACCACCAATCAGTGGTGCGTCGAACCCGCAGGTGGACTCTCCCACAGACCGTTGGCACTACAGTCACGTCTACGTTCTAATCAGCAACTCAGCGCTGTCGCGCGCTGGATCCGCTGAATTGCCACGCAGTGTCCGTGTTTATGAAATTAGCAACTTGGCGACTTGTTACTGTATTGTGCTAGTATGTTTGTCGCGCAATTATCTGATTGCTCAATTTCGATTTCACTGTTACATTATGAGTGTGTTACAGTATGTGTGAATATAGCACAAACACGAAGTGTCGTATAAGGTGGCATATTTTAGATACAGTCACATCAGTTAGTTTAGGTCTACCAAGGAATTGATTGACTAGCTATATCCTGCCTTACCGGATCTAGCTGCTGTCAAGGGGCACTGGGCCTAGAAAACAGTGGAAACTATTCGCAAAAACTGTCTAGGGATAATAAATGAAAGTTTTTAGTTTGGCTGCGTACCTCCGCAATGGACCAGCTCTAAGACGAAGGGTTTCTTTTTCGCTGCGATGGCAAACGATTGCAAGTGTCTTAGTTTATGTAATCGGGCTGGTATAGATTCACTGTTCATGGTGGCTTCACAAGCCTGTGGTATAATTGATTTTGGAAACTGGAGCACCTGATGTAGAACCATAATAGACCAGCTAAACTATAAGAAATATGGAAATGACGCCGAATGGATTTTAATGGGGTTTTCACAGTTTGGTAGTTTGGGGTCCAACTTAAAATCTAGGCCATGTTTCATCAGGCCAGGGTAGAACCTGATATACAGCTTGGCCTCTCCGTAGGACTAGCTTTCATTTGGGAGGTCATTTAAAATGGTCGTTTGGGAAAAAGATAAAATGTTCTAAAAACTCCACGCAGACGAAGTTTCAGGCAAAAGCTAGTCTATATTAAACCCTTGTTAGAGGAAACGACCGCCTCGTTGTTAGCCAATCCTAATCGAGCTGTCGCTACAACAACTTAGTTAGCGTTTCCGATTCGACGCGAAGATAGTAGCTGCGAAGTACAACGGGAACTGTTTAACTTGCACGGTATGGCGTTGGCATCGATTAATATCGGAGTTGAGAGTTGGATTTATCAGTAGAAAAATACTGAGGCTTTTATCTTAATCTCCGCTACTACTAAATAAGGATTAGGACTGTCTAACTGCTTCCTTGATCGGCACTGCCGCAGTGTCGTATGTAGCCGCCTTAACAGGTGCCCTGGTTAATCGATTGCCTCCCTCATTTGTAAGAATACTGGTACAGAATCTGTCTAAGTTAGCGTATACGGCTATTCCGTTGGCATCGATTAACATCGGGGTAAACAAACATAAAGAGAGTACTCTGGGCGGCGGGCCCGTTATTGGATTACATTATAACCCTTGGCGGCATGATGAATCGCACTCCTGGGAAATTTAAATTCCACCGCCATTTCCAAACAGCCGCGGAAAGACGCGCATTCGTTGAGACGCTGCCTTTTATCACGAAGCTCAGACTCAGGGTTATTATATTGCTTTGACGGCAGGACTAGCGTGTTCAGGATTAGGGGAGTTTTCTGACACAAGCTACTTAGCTTCTAAGAAGACTACAATCACAGTAGTTTTCAGAAACTTGTTAAAAACTTTTTTTATATTTTCATTGTCAATGTTATTAGTTCAGATGACTAAACTTGTTTAACTGATTTATTTAAACTCTGCACTTTTCCCTTAAGAGAAGTCTTAATCCACCCCGTACGACTCGAGCTTATTCAACAGCTTTAAATGATGTACGTAATCAAAAGCCTTGCTTAAATCAAAGGTAACCATAGTGACAGGGACTCGCTTTTTCATAAAATATGAGATACGTTGAACCATCCTGAAATACGCCAGTGAAGTTGATTTGCCTTCCTGGAAACCATGTAGTTCGGGTCTTTTAATATTGAATATTGTAGAGAAAGTATATTAAGAAAAGCCTTTTCAAGGATTTTCGAGAGTATAGGAATAAGCGTAATTGGCCCTGTAATTACAAACATTATCCTTCCCTCCATATCTTTAAATAATGGTTTGACGATGGAACGTTTTAAAAGTGATGAAAAGGTTTCAGTTTTAAATGATAAATTAACTAAATATGTCAAGAATGGTGTCAATTCATCAATACAGTCCTTAATTACTTTTGTAGACAATTCGTCGTATCTAGTAGAATTAGTATTGTTAAGTTATATTATGATTTTACTAATTTCATAATAATTTTAGTCAGTAGGCGACAGAATACATGTAGGGTTGTTTGATTCAGTTAGTTTGTATATATTTTTATATTTATTATTCTTAGTCAGTTTGAGATAATTCTGATACATTATTATTATTATAATTAAGTTTGTAAATTTTAGGGAAATTTATAAAATGGGAATTGATTTAGATTTTGTATTTAATTTTTATTATTATTTCATGTGAAACTGTGAAATAACTGTGGAATAACTTTATAGCTACTTACAAAACTTTAATAAGGATGTAAAAAAATACAGTGTGTTTAAGTTGTAACAAAACCGTGATAAAATAAACCTATACCACACATTAACACTTGGGGTTTTGAGACGAATCTAACGACATCTTAACGGTCAAAATCCATCCAGCCGTCCAGAAGATACGAGGATTTACAAACATACACACATATGAGAAACGCACGAAAAACATAACCCTTCCTTGGCAGTCGGGTAAAAATAACGTTAACTAACATTCGGATAGCACAGCAAAACACAATTTATCTGTGGTTTCCACCGATTGATTCGGGACAACTTATAAATTACTCACGAATTCACCGTAACCTAGCACTCACAAGATTGCACTGTACCTCTACTCCATTGCGGGTCCTAAACCAAGCTAGCAGTCTAGCGCTTAAACTAATAATAGCTGGCGATGTACCTCCGAGTGACCTATAAGTCTAGACCGCAATAACGAGCCTAGACTTGGCTAAGTCCCCAAGTTGAGTCGCCCAACCAACCTCGGTCAGGACCGCTTTCTGTAAACGCCTGAACTCTCTTCTAAATCCAACTTAATCCCGTTGAAAGTAATTAGTTATACAAGATAAATCGTGCAGTGTAACAATCGAGCTTTTTCATTAAGTTACTTACTTTTTATTAAGAAACGAACCAATATCCCTTTCTTAAAGGCTGGCATTCGACGAAAGGTTCGCGACTCCTCTGGGTTTCGAGTTCGTTAATTTACGTGCCTCAATTGAAGTGTAATTGGATCGAAATAGCAGCTCAACGGCAGTTTTAATTATAGCAGAATACAAAAAACGCGCAAACCTGCCATTGGGCTGAGATTTCAATCCGCTTACAATTCAATCGAGGCATTAGTAAATTAGCGGACCTAAGGCCCTGGTGTTGCGTATGCCATGTGATTATTTACTATCAGGTGACTTAGCTCGTTTGCGCCGCACTGTCGTAAAAAAAGTTGTTGATCAAAGCACTCGTCAAAATATTTTATAAACTTTATGGAGAGCAAACTGAAACAGTACTTCCAACAATATCATTGACTAAGTAACAATAATAATATCGACCATACATTTTTGCATGTGCTCGCAACATATTATCCAAAAGAAAATTCACCAGCAGTATTTCCAGAGGTGTCTCCCGCAAAGCCTCTCAATAGTACCGAAGAAGACATAAAAGTCTTCTTATATGAAACATGCCGCGAAGTACATAATGGCACATTGTGGCATAAATCCAAAGTATCTGTCCCAGAGGAGCGCGCGATGCGCCAAATGCACTTTTACTGCCAAATATACGTTGCATTTTATACCCGCCTTGGGATATCATTATGTTCCTTATTCTTAGTTATATTGCGTTAATTCAGCGTGTGCTTTTATGATTATTTCGTTGGGACAGATGTGGAGAATGGGGTGGAATAGTAGATAAGATTATTTTCGAGAAATATTATACATTCACATTTATTTATTTATTTATTTATTTAAAAACTTTATTGCACAAATTACAGCAATTGGCGGACTTAAAGCCATTGAGGCTTTGTCTAACAGTCAACCAGCAGACCATTGTGTGTTATGTGTTAGGTAAGTGTTTCTAGCATAGGCCTTAATTTATGAGCACAAATCTTGGTGACTAAGTATTCATTTTCTATTTATCAGTATGCGGCTGGGGCCACCTGGACTCTGGTCCAGGATTTAGCATACCAGAAATTACAGTGGAGCGACTGCAATCTGACTTACGTAACCCTGCCACCTGGGGAACTTGACCAGATTGGATCATGGTCACAAATTCAGTCGTCTGAATGTGTTACCCTGATAACTAGCAATACTGTAAATCAGCCATCTTTCCCTTAGAACTTACTAGAGAAAATTGAGTGAAATTTGAGAGAAAATTGAGTAGCCGCTGCATATCAAAGTAACCTCATTTTACTGTACCTAAGACCGGATACAGTTGCCGAGTTGAGAATAAATGGGTTACTAGCGCTACTGCTCTCAAAGTAAAATTCAATAACCTCGTGTCAACCGTGGATAACCTAACCTAACCTAACCATGTTTATCCTATTTACCTCTACATTTCACCTGGTCACCCTGGGAACAATATTAGTGCGTCACACAATTGTGTCCCAAATTTGAATTGGGCCCGATTTATTCTAGTGGAAGTTAGCACAGCCGTAACCCGGATCCGAGGCTAGTGATGAGCGTATAGAAATGTTTTATTCGAATGATCATTCGAATGGACCACGATTTGGGTGTTAAAGGAATTTAAGTAGGGCTAAATTACGCTATGTGAATTTACTGTACAAAAGCGAAATTCGAATTATAAAAAAATCTAATGCTTTTAAGTATGTATATTAATCGATTAAAAAACTAAATTCTTGAGTGGCATAAGATTTCTATACCTTCGTATAACTGCATGAACAATAGCTAACAATTTAAATCTGTGTTTTACCCTCCACCTAAAATCTAAATAAAATGAGATGAGAGCGAAACAAAGGTAGTATTGTAGCGTGGTGAGTCTTTAGCAGGTGAGACTAATAAGCTCGATATTCATTTATTAACAATTTACGTATTATGGAGTCTCATAAATTAACGCCTTTTATGATAATTAAAAAAATCGTCCAAATAATTCATTCGCTCATTCCGTAAATTCGTGAAGAATTCTTTATTTAGATTTTTTCTGTCGAATACCGAGTGGTTACTAAATCATTCGAATAATTCGATTGACATTTTCTTAGACAATAGCCCATCCCTAGACGCAGCCGGTAACCCGGACCCGAGGCTATATGCTAATATCGCTCGCCGCTCCAGGATAATTACTGAGTACCGAGCGCACACGGCCCTTTGCTAGTCTGGCTATCCGCCTTTCTGTACCTGTAACTATCATGCCGCCCTGCTCACTCTCACCTTGAATCTTCTGTGAGTGGACAGCGCAGCATGCTTTACAGTGTTCACACTCGAACTATAGACTAAAGATTAGGCCTTCAGGTATAATGAGTGCATATCTAAGTTACATTTACTCTGAACCTATCACTGCTCGTTTGATTGTAAATGTTTTAACATTCAGCACCTTTGAAGAGAGGCGCTGTTGTCTCTAGACTAGAATATATACTTAGCTAATGTTTTTAGTTCTGCATATAACCATCTGAGTTTAAAGATGAAACTGTCTATACGCTTTCTTAAAGTGTGAAGCAGTGTGGTTTCTGCTCCTACTTTTAGTTCTTAAAAGCTTATCTTTGGGCTGCCTGAGTGTTGCAACTCAGTCTATTTGATTCGCCACTGTTGATGCTGGCTGGCTTTGCCCGAATTTTTTTTTTCATGCTGCGCAGTAACCAACGAGCAGACAGCCTACCTGATGGTAAGCGGTAAGTGTCGCCCAAAACATCAACGATTCATGCATTTAGGTTGCAGGTAACAAAAATGCAGAACCGCAGGTGCGTTATCACTGTGGGGACTAAGATGAAATGCCTCATGCCTGTAATCCTTCCTTGTATATCCTACAAACCGGAACACAATAATGCAAGCATTTTTGCTTGGCGGTAGAAATGGATAAAGCGGTGGTACTCCCCGAGACGGACTCCTCTGGATTGCCAGAGTCCTACTACCTTTGTACCTGGACCCATAACCAATGCCGTCATGCTCACTCCAAGCTTAATTCCTCCCCGTATGAACAGAGCAGCCTGTTTCTGAATATCGAATTAGAAGGTACGGAGTAGGTCTCCAGGCATTACTCGCCAATCCAAACCCAGCTCAGCTAATATGGTCCGGGGGAACCTCCCAGCGCTTTATAAATATGCAACCCGTGCCGTGTTAGGGCAAATTGGTTGCGTTTAATGAAATCTGTCTGCGTCGTTGTTTATTCACGTCGCATTACAATGTGTAACAAGGAAATAGGAGGCCATGAACATAACCTGATTATGCTTTTATAGCCATGTTTACGGGTTGAATTTAAAAAATACGATATATGTTTATCAGGTGGTAGGGCTCTGTCAAGCCTGAGGAATCCGTGTGGGTGAGTACCACCGCCTTATCTGTTTCTGCCGCCCAATAATGCTTGCATTGTCTTCCGGTTTGGAGGATAAGGAAGGCAGCACAATTACAGGCATGAAGCATTTCATTTTAGTCCTCACAGTGATAACGCACCTGCGGTACTGCATTTTTGTTGCCTGCAACCTAAATGTATGAATCGTCGATGTTATGGGCGACAGTTACCGCTTCTTACCATCAGATGGGCTATCTGCACGTTTGTCACTGCGTAGCGTAAAAAGAATATACATTATTTATTTATTTATTTTATTTATTTAACAGTTTATTGCACACACTAAAATACATAGAGAAACATCATACATATAGACGACACAATAGCCACTACTTATTTCTAAAAGAAATTTCTTCCAGCAGGCCTACAGAAGAGAGATGTGATAAGTAAAGCAGATCGACGTGCGCGATATAGAATACATACTAAAATACTTAACTATCGGTAACATTCGATAATTAATGTCGGCAATTTGAACCATATGGAATAATATGGAGCAATTAACAGCAATACTGTCGAAACGATTGCCGTATTTTATTAAAATTAATCCAGATTCCTCCATTAACTGTTGTATATTGATCTATTTTTGTAGACTATTGCTTAAATAATTGCTCGTGTAAGCGCTCCTTCACGTACGCAGCCCGAAGGTATGAAATTTTCTTGAGATACAATTTTTATCAGTTGAAGGACTCTATTTTACCTAATGAAACTTGTTAGCCGCTGCGCTACAAACCGCAGAATGACAATAATCACTTTAGCGTTAATGTCGCGGTAATACCTTAACCTTTATCCAGGTTTTGGCACGACAAGGGAAACCAGACCCGATTGGATCATGGTTATATAGACATTCAGTTGCTTCCCTCACCGTAAGTGTTCAACTAATGTATATGCATTGATACATGGCGGCAGTGGGATTCAAACCTATGTTTTTTTGTGCCTATGTGCCTAGTGAGGCACACGGACGGTCCATCTGGTTGTCACCGTGGATGATGTCTGACAGCACCAGGCACCAAACTGACAACGAACTCACGCAATATATCACTTTCAACCACAAAGCCCCAGAGAAAAACCCTCTAAATAAATAGCAACAAAGTGAAACTGGGACCGCGTCCCTCGGTGCCGTATTAGCATAGTAACCGGCAGGGATATTGTGCGTCGTATTTATCCCGTATCGCGCACTAGCCTTGGTAACGGGGTCCTCGGGGCAGGGCCTCGGATGTGGGCCACGGGGCCACAGGGCCACGCGACCAGGGCCACGTATGATCGGGTACCGATGATAAATATAATTTTATCTCAACTTTATCCCGCTTTTATTTATCACGTATTTTGCAATGCTAGTCTAACCGATCCATGTTTGTATCTGTACGGTGACAAGTTTAAGTTGGCGTTCAAACGGTGGCGCCTATTACAAACGAAACACTTCGTCTGAATTTAAAGTACAACCTATCATAAAACTATAACAAACCCAATCAAATTATCCACTTAACACCTACGAGTAATTCAATTAAATTTCAATTTCATTTAATAAAGCAAGTAACAAAGACTTCCTTTAGTTAGTTAAACTCTTTACTAGGTCAATAAATCATTTAAAACATTACAATGATAAAAAATCCATCAATAATCAGGGCTGCCCGACTCCATGTGAAATCGAGCAGCACCGATTCAAGTAATGGCATTCCAGCCAAGCCGCGACCATGGCTACGATGCTGTTGGTACTTGCCCGTACTCTGCGCATCAAGGATGTGCACTTTTTCCGCATTGTCGTGTGCAATGGACGTATGCTTCAGCAAACATCCCCGACGCATTACAAAACCTAGTAACCGAAATTTAAGTCATCATAGAAACAAGTAGGATGCCCCATTAGTAGTCCAATTATCCAAACTTTCCATTAGCCGAGGCGCCAGCGCCATAAATTGTGACTGCAACATTTCCGCACCCATTAAAATATCTGTAGGGGACTCTGTAATTACCCGCTGCATCGCGAAGGTGCTTTCCCTTCCTTATTGGAGTGGATAGGGGGGTGAGGGGGGGCTTCCAGGAATTTTAATTGAGTTGCCGTGGCCGGAGGTGAGAATATGCTGAGAGTAATTGCCAGTGAAAAGATCAACGGGGACGTTGGTGCGGAGATAAGGGAGGATGTCGATGTAATTAGACAGAGACAAGATTTACGTTGATATCACAAAAATCCAAAAGCATTTACATATTTAGGTACTTTTACAACAAACTACCATCTGTACCCAACTACTACTATCATTAAATGACAAATTTTGTAATACCTGATTGTACCTACACAGTTCAAAAATAAAGTTATTCTATTCTATTCTAAAACAAAGTAGGTACAAATATAAGAAATCAAGGACAAATGCGATGCCAAAAAAGACCCCAGCTCAGCATAAGCTACAGAAAGTGCTGCAGTGCTGATTTTCAGTGGAATCTTTACGTTAGGGAGACCTGCATGACGCACACAGCATAAATAAAATATATATGCAATTAAATTAAAGTTTTTTGTAATTGAAGATGAGACAAGTCATTTTATTGCGTTTTTATTTCAGAATTACGTTTTGCCATTATGTCGGTAAGTAGGTACATGAGATACAAATAATAATAACTGCCATGCCTACGGTTGCAGATTATTTTCGTAATCTTCCTTCATCAATTAGATCTACATCACAACGTTCCTGTCGTATTTACGTTGCTTGCCTTCAATTTTCCATGAGCATGGCTGTCGTAAACAAAAAAAGAAAGCGCGATTGCCAATTTGGGAATACGGTGGCCATTAAAAGCCCTCGAGCTACCTCTGTAAAGAAAATGGTCACGAGAAATAGCTATGGCGATACCGCGGGCGTTCGCGGCCGTAGGGTTGCCGCGTTAGAAAGTGGAAGTTTTGGAGTTTCGTAATGTCGGAATTTATGACTGTAATCTTTATTAGTCACAGTGCGTATTAGCTAATGTACGTCTAACGGTTCTGAAAATCTGAACTTTGGACATTAAAAAAAAATATGTCGGATTTAAATGTCAGACCTGATTGTGAGATCAGGTATAAACTTGAATTGTCTGCTTCACTGTCACATCATTTTAGGTCTTTAAAAGGCGATTTAAGTAAAATTTTTTGCTTCATTAACAGCAGTCGGTGTTTTTAATTTTTGTACTATTAATTTGTTTGCAATGTTGCAAATGTTCTTATTTAAATTCCTTAACCTTGTTTTAAAATAGTTATTCAAAACAAGGTAAAGCATTCCAATATTGTGACTATTTCATTACACTCGAGCCCCTGGCGAAGTCAACAAAATTCCATCCCCATTGACAAATCAATAAGTAGCAACACCATGGCAACCCTAAAGGTTCCTCACGGAAATTAGAATTTTTCGGATTCCGCCGCGGCGCCGGCGCGCGCGCCTAATAACATAATAACTTCCAGCGTTATTGGCCGCCGGACCGGGTTTGTTTTAATATCAACGGACCGGATTGTCCCCGAATATTACATAAATACAAATACACATAAATAGAATGTAATAAAGTCCGGTAGAGGAGAATATTGCAGCAACCAATTTCGGGGTCGCTAGAATGTGAGTAATGTGCTCGGAGATATTCACACAGTGCCATCTAGCCCCAAAGTAAGCAAAGCTTGAGTTATGGTTGTTAGTAATAATTAACTACTTATATACTTTTTTAATACATACTTATTATACGTACTACTCCCACACCCGTAACAGACATCAGAACTCATCATTTCAATTTCTGCTCGACCGGGAATAGAACCCGGGACCTCTGCATGGCAGATGTTAACCAACTGAACCACTCAGGTCGATTAGGTACTTATGTTTCCTGTTCTATTTTCAAAACGATGATCTCCAACTCGCCAAGAATGGATTTTATGGCAATATCCCTCGTACAAGGCTCAAGTTCATCGGTGGACTGTTACGGACTGTGGATGATGTTATCATCATCCTTAGTCAACCTTAGCTTCTGCCATGGTCCTCGTTCCTACTCTTTCATCTCCACATCGCCCGGTCTTGGGTATCCTCACGTCGTAAGCCGTTTGCTCTCGCATCCGACTCGATGTCAGTCAATCGCTTCTTAGGCCTACCTCGGGGCCTCTTTCCTGATACCGATAGGCTTATACATTTATTTCTCCACGTATCCATTGGTGCTTACGCAATATGTGATCTAACAAGGGCGAGCCTTTTAAATTTTATTCGCCAAGACTGTTGCGAATGTACTCGTAACTTGGGCTATAGTAATTTTTTATTGATAAATAGGTACACTATTATTTTTCCGACAATAAGCCAACTCAGTGTAGACAAATAGCCGGCTCCGGAGCCGTTATTCGACCTTGCGATGTTCTGCTACTAAATTAACTAATTTTATTTTTAGTCTTGTAACGAAATAAATCAGAAATATTTTTGTTTGTTGAGAAAATTATGATACGCACGATAGCTGGGCCTAATTTTGTTTGAACTTAGGTACGTAATTATATAATAATATTGTTATATCCAAGAATGCGCTTATTACATTTGGCTAAATTGAATCGTCTGAATTTAGAAGCCCGAAGCGTGAGTGCAAATCAATGTTGAATGTATTGTAAAAGCGGAGCGACGCGTTATTACAGTGCTACAAAAATGAACATTATTTTATTTTGATTTGATTTCCACTTTGATTTGCTCTCACGCTGTTTCCTTCTGAGTTTAACCACATATCATAAGTAAGCACATTAGTCAAACCTGCACCCACCCACGGCTCACTATCCACTCATACACGGCGTCATTCAATTACCCACATAATTGGAACTAACGGCCACGAGTTTCCTCATGTATGTTTCCCAAACAAACCTCTCATCACACGTCTGTTTCCGTTTATTATTTCAATGGTTGTTTCGGAGTAGTAACTCGCGTATGTAAATGTTACCCGCCATTAGTAATGATAAGCGTCGTTGCCGCTCCGCCCTCGGTGCAATTAGTCCAACAGTGGGCGAGTGGGAGTGGGCCTCTCGCGTGACCCAGTTCTGGGCAGGAGCCCCGCTGTCTCGTCTGCAGTCACGTACAGACCGTTCTAGGTATTTGTCTTTTTACTTCATTGTGCCGGTGGTGATATTAGGTAACTCGGCCGGTTTTGTTTTAGTAAGTCGAGAGGGTTAGAGCATACTTTTTTGGCGACGTAAATTTTTTTATTCTTAAAATTTACACTTAAATCTGTCAAGTACATCTACAAACGTACAAAGGATTTATTGGGCCTGTACCTAATATAGTTCATAGTCAGGGCCTGTACCGAACAGTTGTTGGCGTTGGGATTTGCTACCGTTAAACTCAATGAAGCAAATTAAGTAGATCAAAATGGTTGCCTGGAAGAAATCGCTTTAAGCGATATGGCCACCTGTTTGCTTCTTCTGCTGTTAATTTTAAGTACCCACTGTATTTAATAGATTGTAAATGTGCAATAAAGCGTTATTCATTCAAAATGTAAATTTATTATTATCGCTTCTAGCTTTCAGCAAAGGTTTATTACCTCTAAAATTTTATGAAAGTCGTTGTATGTTCCATGCTTTAAATTGCAACGCCCGCCGCCTCCCGTGCTTTTCTGTAAATTAATTTACCCGACCATCTGTACTTCGGTATTTGGTGTTCGGTATTCCGTATGCCAAAAGCATTCCTAACACGGGGCTGAAATACCGAACAGTTCAGTAAATCTACCAACGCTGGTCCTTACCGTAACGTAAATGAGTGGGTTACATAATAGAAGTACTTGTGGAAATAAGGCCGCGTTGCTAAGGTCACGGCCCACGCCCGCCGGCCGCTGATTCTGTTAACCTCTTCATTATTCGCTTTGCTTGCGCCAGGTAGAGGTTTCCATTTCGTTGTTTACCGAATAATTAATGCGAAGGATACCAATTTTTGGGTAAAAAAATATGTTGTTCATTTCGCTTATTCGAGGGAAAGCAACAGCTGTAATTTCTGAGGTAATAACATCCCAGAGGCAAATTACTATGTAAAATAGGTAATAACATCGCAGAGGCAATTATAGGTAAAAGTCGGAAGGAATCAAAAGTAATTTTAAGCCTAAGTACACAAACTTTGAGACGTAACAACTAAAATATATCGTTACTCCAGCAGAAAGTCAAACAGTATTAACACAGTATTAAGCAGTGGTATAGGTACTACCAGATATTTTGCTAATGTTACTGCCCCTCACGAACTTCACTCAAATAAAGTGCAAGAGATGGGTGATAAATAACGTCACTGGTATCGCGACATGTTAGTGTAATGTTACGCCACATTCATTATTGTCCTAACTACTGATGAGAAGACATTGAAGCTCCCTCATGGTAATTTTTATCGTGTGTCCGATATGACGTAATTTTGTAACATAGTTCCTTCGTAAAAGTCACAGTGATGCTACCGTGACGTAATTGACCACCCTTCTCTAGCACTTATTTGGAGTGAAGTTCCAGAGAGGCCGTCCTATTAGCTAGAGAGAATTCTACGCGTTAGTTCTTCAATGTATTATTGAGCTATATCTCTTGAGAGTTGATGAAACACCCAGGCAACAAGGGTCAGGTAGGTATCACTGTTATTATTTACACAAAGTTCAGTTCAGAGACAACAGACTTTACTCTTGTTATATTTATGTTTAGAATCCACATTTGAAACAATACGAGTACCTTTGAAGTGGTTCCCCAAGGTCGTCTAAAATTACATACGGCGCGTGTTTACCCGGATTCCGGGAATCCACTCGTCCTCCGCAAACATCCATTTCCCGGACATTTCCGGGACGTCCGCGACGCGCCGCCCAAGCCGTGTCGCGCTCGCCGATGTGGCTGCTTCTAGATTTAGTGGTGGATGGGATGCGTTGTACTTTTTACATGTAGATTACGTTGAAATTTTTCGATGAAGTGGACTGAGCTTAAAAGATGGTACGTTTTAGGGTTGCACTGTACCCAATTCGAATCCGCAGTGGAGACTATTTATATGTACGTTACGTTGAAATTTTTTGAAGAATTGGATGGAGCTTAATAGAGTGAATTTGGATCCACTGTGGATTATCCACCACACCAAGTGTCCGAAGGACTTCCTAATAAAGTATATCAATGGAGATTGGCACTTTTATTTACTGAATATTGCCTTATTTACTAAATACGGGTAAATCTCAGAGCTTTTGTCGTTCAGCACCCTCAGTGTGTAACCCGAACTCTTCCAATTATTCAATTTGAAATTTTGTAGGTTTGTAGAGTAGGGATCCTATATTTTTACCAGATAAATGTTATAAATATATAGATGTAGGTATATGTAATGATAGAATATATAAAAGTTTGTCTGTTACGGATACATCAACTATTTAAATGTAACGATATATGAGAGACAGACAGACTGCAGATAATTTATCTGTTAAATGATTGAAGATGTAAGATAGTTCTAAGTCATATGTATTTTTAATATTTTTGAGATAAAAATAAAACTTTGACAGTCTACAAATTCGCATCAAGACTTTACAGCGTCAAACACATCAAAACACCCAAACAAAATTAACCCAATTCCAAACTACACTACAGCATGTGCTTCACAATAACTACGGCGCGGTAGTGAAAATGGGCCAATGTGGTGCTCTTGAGCCGCGAGTAATAGTAATAGTTTTATGTCCCTTTACGCGAAGCCATATCACTCATCCCTGCTCTCCAATTACAGGACAACCCCCCCCCCCCCCCCCTTCTCCCCTCCCTTCGCGGAAACGGCGATGCCCGAGCATAGCGCGGAAAGATTCCCCGCGCAGAATCCAGGAAAACAGAGGAAAAACGCCGAAGCCTCGAAGCCCGCCTAAAATCCGGCAGATTTTGAGGACACAGTTTGGAAAAATATACTGGCCAGTTCTTTACGTAATTGATTAAAACAAACAAAACAAACAATTTGAAACAAAATTGTGTATAAAAACTAGATAAGTATTTGATCGCCATCTCAACTACGTGACGATGCGGCTGAAGATGGAGATAGGTAGGTAGATAAAAACTTTATTGCTCGTAAAACACTACAATATCAATCACTTACAAAGGAATACAATCATAGGAGCAAATGATATGATAATATATGAATTGGAGATGCCCTGTCTAGGAACAGCGTATTCACTGTAGTCTTGAAAGCGTCACATTGTAATGATTAGGGAACACACTCGCAGGCAATGGAATCTTTGATTGACCATAACGATTTGGGTAAAATATAAGAATTTACTTAACTAATATTTTAGGTTAGGATTTATCATATCGTGTTGTCCAAGTGTTTTCTCAAAAAGCTTTTCTTTTGTCTCTCTCTACTTTTTTAACCCCCGACGAAAAAAGAGGGGTGCCATAAGTTTGACGTGTGTATCTGTCGATCTGAGTCTGTCTGTGGCGTGGTAGCTCCCGAGCGGTTGAACCAATTTGGATGCGATGCGATGGAACCTATGTGAAACCCAGTTTAATCAAGATGCGTCTTAGCTTTGTCTCATTAAATTTGGTTGATTAGTTTAAAATATATTAGAGTGCATGTAAACTTGGTCAGGGTTATATGACTTTTTCTGTCGGTTATCGAAACGTTACCCCAATTTGTGATCTCCGGAACGCGAAGGCGGGAGCGGGGTGCGGGTTGGGCCCGTGGATTGAATTAAATAAACTGGAGTTGTCCGCTTCATAAATATGTAGGCTGTTATTAATATTTATACGGTGACGCGGTCCGACCAGCTGAACAAGAAAAATGGCTATGGGGCCGGGCCTGCATCGCGTTTATGCCGCGTGACAGAAAACTCCTTACAGTAATAGAATCTTGGAGAACTAAGCCCTGTAAGTATATTTCGAGCCATGGCCGAAATTCACTCGAGACTCTGTAACCGTTTTTGTTGTTGCTATCGATTGGTAGTTGCTGTCGTCATAAAAGTCTCATACTTATATAAATTGAAAGTTTTGAAACTCAGATTAGATTTGATTTCGAAATTAAAAAAATGGTTTCTGTATTGATTTACTGAAAGCGAGAACCAAAGGGAACATAAATCATATGACACCCGTTTTCAGAAACAGATCACACAGTACTCGCGAACGCACAGGGTTCCAACTGAAAACTCAGAAAAGAGTCATTGGTACATTACCGCAGTGGTATTCGAACCTTTCGCTTACGGGTCGAATACCTTAACCACTGTCACCGACGCTCCAGATAATTCCTATTAATAATCTTACAATGGCAGCAAAGATTGCAAATAACCAGACCTCCAGACCGAGGTTACGTATCTCTTAGACATTCGGAGAAAAGGAACTAGGTCGCAGCTTCGCAGCTAGATATCTCTATTAACTTTATTCGGTGCTTTTATAGTGTTTCGACACACTTATGAAGTAGTTTCGCTCCCCTCTGTGCTTGCTGTTTTAGTGGTTCCTGAAATTGGTGCGAAGTCTCGCTGAGCTCTTGAGAAGATGAAATACTGGCTACCGTTCGCGGAGCGGGGGCGAAAATAAAGCTAGAAAATGTGTTACCGAGTTGGACGATCCGTGATTTTTTGCAAACCCATGAGATTGGAACTATTTCACTTGTAAACGGTGCAATGTTTTTTTAGGAACAGTCTGTGTCCCACTGCAGGGCAAAGGCCTGTCTCCCATTTTTTCCATTTAGACCTATTTGCTGCCATGTCTCTCGATTCTTTTGCATGCGCCTCTAATTCGTCGTGCCATCTTTTTCGAGCCTGACCACATGTGGATGTTTTTTTCTGTTAGGTGGGACCCGTGATTGTCCCAATTTTAGGAAGGCAGCCTTTTGGGCCACGTCGGTTAGTTTTGTTTGTGCCCGTATCATTGTGTTCTGAACACTATCTGTGAGCTTCACCCCGAGTACGCTACGTTCCATTGGTGGTGGTCTGTCAAATTGACAGACCTGGAGCTCGAACCTCTGCATGTTGGTCAATGTTGTGCAATATTACATAATAAAGTAAAATAAACATCGCTACTGGCACAGAATATATATACTCCATGGGGTGCCATATGATTCCCGAGACTGCTCACCAGTCTTAGGGTCTGTAACGGACCTCGGTGAACATCGCTTCACAAACGGTAAGAGCTCGTTGCAGTGCCAAAGTTCGATTAGCCTCAAAGTACAAAACGGTCATCCTTGCTTAACTTTTGTTATAATATCGGTGTCGCACACAAATAGGAAAAAAAATCGCTAGGTAGCTAACTTTCCAATCTTTTTGGTCACGCAAGTACGTTGCCACGAGACTGTTACCTTTTTTGTTACAATAAATATGAGTGGAAAATATAGTAAAGTGTAAAATGTTTCTTACTATGCTGCGTGGCGCTAGAAGCCCCTTCCCGGCGCTGTCCCCTCGGAAGACCTACTACTGCAGCCAGCACTGACTCACTAGCATTATGATGATGTAATATCCTGACTTGCCAACGTTATAAATATCGATTTTCTAAGAAATATAACAATATACCTGTTGTCTGGGAAAGATCGCTTAAAGCGATAAGGCCGGCTTTGCGCGCATGTACATTATGCTGATTCTTGTATATTGTTTTGTAATATGTGTGCAACAAATAATTTTTTCTTACTTACTAATATACATACTAATAAAAAGCAGTCTCGGACTTGTGCCATGACAGTATATTATTAATACTAAATAGTGGGCGCGCGTGGCGTTTCTACCCTACCCTACCCCTACACCTACCTTACACCTCTGCATTATAACTTAGATTGCTTGTTCTTTATTTCCTTTATAATTTTTTTAATCCACTTTGGTGGCAAAAGTAAAAAGCTGCCTCATGGTCAGCAGTTATCACAGCTTTTAATAGCATAACAAAACCAACTCTATCCGCCCAAAAAGTATCATGTATCGAGAGTAGTGCTGCAATCGACTATACATACATACATACATACAGATAGGGTATATGTAGTGTTGTAAAATATTAAAACAAATCAATCTAAATCTACAACAGTTTTCCAGTTTAGGTTACAAATAAATATATGTTCGTTTCATCCCAGTCTGATACAAATTGCTCATTCACCATTCAGCACATGTTTGCTGTACGTGAAAACGGCTAACATTTGCCAGGAAAGTCGCTAGTTGTATGAAACTGGCAAACATCCGGCATCCGTCTCTCACTGTGACCGCCGGACTACACTGCAAATATGCTAATGGCCTTTACGAATGTTGAATTCTAGGTTTAAGTCAGCAGAGAAAGGTTAGATTTCTAACAGTAATAGTAAAATCTCTTTGAACAGCATCAATATTGGTGGACGCCGTCGCCTGTCATTTGTTTTTGGATGCGCGCCATTCCAGATTCGCGTTTACGTATGCTGTCATAAACTTGAATATCATTTGTACTTAAAAAGGGACTTACAACCTATGCTTATATGTAGGAATTTTACCTTGTTTCGTGAATCACAGGATATTTAATCAGTTTAGTCAAAATTCCTCTTAAAGGCAGATCTAGGACTTTCGTGGGTCAAGAAATAGGCAGGCGTGGGTTAAGTATTTTACTGTTCGATTTTATACCTACCGAGCGTAATATCACGCTAAAATTTATTTCTTTTAAGCTCAAAACGGCTTGACGGTGAGTGACTAATTCAAATAATTTCTTATATTTTTGGAAGCGCCACCATCTGGGTTTTAGACATACATAGGGACATACACAACATTAAGCCCAGGCGCCTTTCTCTCGTAGCGTAGGCAATGTGGTTCACATTGTTCCACTTGCTACGGTCCTGACAAATCTCTCCCGCTTCCTCCACATTCATCAACCTTTTCATACATAGACATACACAGTTCGTAGACATAGACTCAGCAAATATCCTCTCTCAATCGCCGTTAGCTTCATAAAAACTACAATACGCCCGAATAGCTTTACAACCTTAGCTATTTGAAGTAGTCCAGTCAGCCAACAAGACAGATAGCAGCGTTGGCAACAAAAGGATTAATCCGTCGGCGACACGTCGTTTCCCATAAACCCAGATTCCTTCCTTAATGGGGGCCGCGCTTTAGGGATGGGCAACCAGCAAATATATCGTATCGATGTCTTGAACGGTCTAGAAATGTCGATATGGCGATAGTCAAACCGTGTTAGCCTAAATAATTTGCCCTTTCAAAAGGAAAAACGAACGGGGTTCGATTCATATCGTAAGCTTGACCGAAATAATGAATTAAGTTTGCCGGCCAATCTAGACGGGACATATTATCGGTGCGGACTTTAAATCTGTAATGTATTTATCTTTGTTATACCTAACAGGGTTTTTGGATTGAATTGCATAACATCGATATTTTAATGCATACTCAAACCAATCGTGTCCCCTGCCATAGTTCTCTAAACACACAGTAAGCAAACTCGCTCCGCATAAATCCTTGTTTACCTTATTATAACTTGCTCTGCCCTATTGTACGGGAACTGCTTTCTCGCACCCCTCACCCAGACGAAATAGTTCGCTTAACAGCTTGTTCTACAATTCGGGTATGTTGTCTTAACTTGTGTAAATTCGTATGTCTTATTTTAATGTATGTATGTAAACACTAAACTCTTCATTGTACCTACTAAACTGGGTAGTAGAGAAAAGCGTCTGTCAAAACGAAATTAGACATTGAATGGCATTCTTTCGTAGCTTGAAATTATCTCTTAATCTCTTAGATATTGTATATCTTAATAGAGTATAGTAACTATAATAAACGCACAATAATAGCGCTGTCAAAAATGATTGTTAGCGCTCGATCGAAAGGCAAAGACCCTACAGAGTCCACAGCGGCAACTCATTGCAGTATATGTAAAGAGAAAATGCAGGGGCATTGAGTGTCACTTCAGTTGCTGTTTTGTGAATCGAGCTGTGTCTGGACAGAGTAAAGTCGTCTTTTATTAGGAATACATTCAATCTTAAGTCGTCGACGCCGTCGATTTCGGCAGCCGCCTTGTCGCGCGTCGTATTGTGTTTCTCTTCTCCTTTTTTCGTCGGATCTTATTTATAATATCGCTCGCAATGCTTCAGTATTTTCTGAGATTCTGACACATTTTGATTTTTCCGTGTTCTAAAATTCGGGGATCGGTAGCTTCCTACGGTGCCATGTCGGTCCATTTTTGTAACAGTTACTTTACTTACTACTTCTAACCTTTTTCTTGGCAAAATTGATATTTCTACATGTTTATTAGTCGTAAGTAACAATATTTTTTATTGATTACAGACTAGAAACAGTTTACCCTTACCAATTACCTTACCCCTTCAGTCTATTCAGTCCTTGAAGTCTAATAATTGCAATTTAAACTCTCTAACGATCTATAACATTCATACCAAATAACTAAAAGACATAACCGCTGAGTTTCGAAATTCTTGTCAACGAACTGCAAGCGACGCTGGCGCTAACTGGGTCAATGGCACGCAATCTGTATCGAGCTGTGATAAAATGGCGTCTCCGCCTTGCACTCTACGGAGATACGGGTGTAGCCTGTCAGACAAACGGGGTCGTTTGGGAAAGTATTAGGTACCCAGTGTAGCTACCGAGTCCTTGTGGGAAAATGTGTGATCACCGCATTCCTTCTAAATATTTTCAAATTTTTAAATATTGACTTGTGTTTTCGCCTCACCTGATTGTAACCAGTTACCGTGGCCTCCACATTTTCAATGAGATACCATACCTCCTTTGCCGATCACGTAAAACTGTAAGGTACGCCATACTCTTTGCTTAAGCTTCTCTCTCCTCGTCCCCAGGTACAACTCGAAGCTGACGACGTTAGCGCTGCCTTCTGTTATCTTCGAGCCGAAGTTCCGCGGCGCGGTGCGCAACCTGGTGTACTCGGACGAGCCGGGGCAGCCGCCACGCCGGCAGGAGCTGAGGCACTCCAGAGACCTTAAGGTGAGTCTTGCTTTAAACTGGTAGTCAAAAGTTGCCGGGTAGAGATCGCTTGCAGCGATAAGGCCACCCTTGCTCACAACTAGATAAGATTTTTTTCTTTTTTTATGTAATTATTTTTGTGTGAGCAGTAAAGAATTTATTTATCTTTCTATCTGGTACCAGTGTCTGCTTTAGTATCTGAGTGTCCGGTTTAAGCTGGTATCCGAGTCTCCGCTCTAAACTCTAGTGCCATCTCTAATTTGGCATCTGAGATCTTAGTCACAAAGTACAAAAAGCGGCCCGTTGTACCTTAGTTGTTTATTCTGTATTCAGATCCAAAAGACAGAGATCCGCAAGCATAATCACCGACATAATTGCGAGAATTGAAAAACTTAAGTGGCAATATGCATGGAAAGCTGAATATTCTCAAGTAGCTTCCCCGTACCGGCTATGTGAAGCGTAAGACGGGGTCACACGAGATGGAGGGGTGCCCTTTTAAAGGTCGTAGCGAATGGATGCAGCGCAAATTGAATTTTAGAGAGCATGCATGAAGAGCAACTGCTTATTATTAGGCGGGTCGTACGTATCTAACCACCTTAGTGGTATACAAAGTTGAAAAGTCTAAAGTCTTAAAGACTTCAGTGTGTGCGGTCGCAGTGCCAGTGAAGTTTATAAAGGCCCGCAAACTTGAAGCGATACGTTTCAAATATAAGAGACTTTGTTCAAGGGACATGAATAGATTATACAGATAGCGTTTTAAACTAATTATGCGCCAAAGACTCCGACGTTTTGTTTTCGATACTAGATTTTTTATTTTTCGATATTTTAGTTGCACTTATATTGAAATAGACTGGCTTTTAATTTAAATTTATACACCATCAATCACAGCCTGCAGCGAATTTGAGCGAGCTACAAATCAGCCACTCTAGCTATAAATTAGCTTGCTTTTTGCCCGTCACCGATAAATAACGGTCTAGTTTCCTGATGGCTACTTTTACGGACCTATTTTGTGTTAAATCTAAATATATAAAAGGAGAAACCGACGAGCTTATTAATAATTCTAAATAGCCAACAATCCACGAACGGCTGTAAGAAACTTTTCACGGGAAAGGAAGAAACAGGTGTGGCAAAAGGTGACAAAACTGCATTGTCCACTAGAGACAAAGACGTCCAACAAAAATAAAATCATCTTGGCGTTATTGGCCCGGTTGTGCTGTCGAGCACGAGGGCCCGGGGTCCGCCTTGACCATGAACCAGGATTTTGCAGACCAGATAATGTCATTCTAGTCCAACAAAACATGAATGTAAAGTTGAACCAAATAGATATTACATACTCAATCATGCAGCTCGCATACATATTTTTGAATCTTCTATTTGTAATAACTTATTCTCTATGCGACTTTATCCCATTTATCCCGACGGTTACGTGTTTAGCTCGTACAGAACATTCAAAACAGAAAGAATCGTCCCCGTACCCGTACCCCGTACCCGTACCGAAGACGTTGGTGGTCAAGTCACGTTTCCATGCGGCCCTATTTCTCTACAAAGACCTTGGTCGCTCAGCTTTTAAATTTCAATAGCGGTTCTTGTTATAATTTAGAACTCCAGCATTTTTTAATATTTTATAAACACCACAATTCCTCTCCAAGGGCATTTCCCGGCGTATAATAGGTATGCGAATCTCGCCCTTATTCACTTGAATTATGACCCCGCAGAAATCTTTGGAAGAAAATGTCCCGTTGTTTTAGCTAACGAGTAGCGAGTTTAAAGAGACAGCGTAAGGCAAAGATTTATATCGATTTAACATCTTTGGCGCGAGGAACTGTTATTAGAGGCAATTCTTATTCTTTGTGAACTGAATGGAAGCCAGCGGGGCAGAGGAAAGTATGTCTTAAGGCTTTTGATTAAGCACGTTGCAAGCGTTTTCTTACTTTATTAAAATAAGAAATAGCGCGGCTAAGCTTTCGCTTCATGAATATGTATTCGGATCTTTTAAACTATGAAATACAGTGTAGCAGATGGGCAATTTGAGTAGCATATAAACTTAATCCTCTGTTAAAGTATAAAACAAAGTAATTCTTCAAGTTTGCTTAATTGATCAGTCACCTGTTGACTTTAAACACCGCAATAGACATAAATCCGGTTTATAATTTTGTAAATAAAATAAATCATTCACAAAGCATTATGAAGAAATATCTAATTAATCATATTCCTTACGATTACATGAAACAAAACACACAGTAAACAATACCTACTATAATATGCTAATAAACCAGCGAATAAGCAAATCGTTTCAACCAATAATTTCACAAATCAGTCTCGCAGCTAATTGATTTCAAGCGGTTTGATAGCCAAATATTACCTTTGTATTTAATTAATTTCTTCAATATTAGTTTTTAGCCGGTTCTGATTACCAGCTATTTATAGTATATAGTAGTATGAGAACCGCCCCATAATTGTTGTACCCCATTTTCAGCAAATTATTGTCTGGCATAAAGCGATCGTGTTGAAGTAATTAATTAAATAAAGAAGCTAGTTTTTTTTATACCACTATGGTAGCATACAAGCTTGATGCCTGATGGTAAGCAGTCACCGCAGCCGATGACCATAATTTCTCTGTAAAAAATATTACGAAACCTGATGCCGGAACATCTGAAACAACCTCCGAACGTGGTGTCAGATCATCACTATCTTACAACAGTTACAAGACATCGATTTAAATATATATTTTCCGCTATCCGCCTGTGCATTGCCCCTCCATTATGATATGGCTCTCACGGCCCCTGCTGGCCGTAAATCAAACGACCCAGTATGGTCCTCTCCGAACGGCTGTAGGGGGGAGAGAGAGGGGGGCACAACATCTTAATGGGTTTCTAGTAAAAAGGGAAGCGATCTGAATAAAAGGATCCGACATTCCGGGGCTTGGCGTGTGCGAGGAATGTCCACCCACCTAATTCTTAGCTAATTGGACGTGAGTATTTCCGTAAAATTCTTCGAGTGGGTATTTCCGTAAAATGTTATGAATTTCTTTTTCATTTCTAAGCTACTCGTAATCTTTACATAGTATAAAACAAAGACGCTTCCCGCCGTCTGTCCCTCTGTATATACGTAGGTAGATGCATGTATGCTTGGATCTTTTAAACTACGTTAAACATATTTTAATGCGGTATGATAGAGTGATTAAATAGGAAGGTATATACGTAGCCACAACACGCAAACGAAGTCGCGGCGAGCCAGCTAGTATTATATGTAAATAATAATAAATATTATAAAGGCGTCAATTATATCACGATTGTGGTTCGTGACCCTGTTAATCTACTGTTAACCTGATTAGATTAGATCATGGTAAGCAATTCAGTGGCCTGAATATACAGCTTTCTTTACGATATTTATGCCCTGATACTGTATATAAGTAATAGTCGTAAGGAGCGTCGGTGGCCTAGTGGTTACGGTATCCGATTCGTAAGCGGGTGGTACCGCGTTCGAATTCCATTGCGGCCATGTACCAATGATTCTTTTATGATTTTTATACATTAGTTGAATGCTAACCGATGCACGGTGAGGAAAAACTTCGTGATGACACCTGCACATTCAGGTGACTGAATGTTGGATCGTGGTTACCACGATTAAATCTGGTCAGGTTCCCCTGGTAGCAGGGTCACAGAGGTCAGATGGCAGTCGTTCCTTTGTAATTACCTAATCTGACAAATCCTAGATCATGGGCAAGGCGGACCCCGGGCCTTCGTGTGGGAGTACAACCGGGACATTAACATCAACATGATTATTTTTACTGTATATAAATGATACACTATCCACAAAAATAAAGCCACCATGACGAGATAGCATTTAAAACACTTTTATCTTCGAACACTAAAAATAAGCTCCTAATTTAGCACCCTGAGGCACACCATTATTGAAAAGGTCGAATCTTCCAAGATTAAACAATTATCTAATACACAAAGGTCGACAAGTATTACGAATCGGAGCGAGGGCATTCGCCGGGCTATAGAAACGTAGGCGGAGGCTGGTTTGGGCTGGGATCTAGGAATGCGCAGGCCAGGGGCTGAAGTTCGCTAATTTTGTTTATCTCGCTATTTATATTCAATTGCGACTCCATCATGATTGAGATAATTTGGGTATTATGCAAATGTATCAACAGATAAAGATACTCGGAGATACTGTACTTCGTGGTTTTGATAGTAGTGCCCTGTGCCGATCAAATGTCTTGGCTATGTCTAGACTGACAGCCAAGCCTCCACCTTGCTCTCGACAGCCTTAGTACACCGGTGCGCTAGGTACACAAGAAGGTCACCAACTGAGCGACCAGGAAAGCCATATGGACGGTCACTGATCAGCGGGTGATCCTCTAGGTATCCGAGGAGCTGGATATTTACCACCTTAAAGAGCAAGGTGGTTAACGCTATTAGCCTGTAATTTGATGGTCTGAGTTTTCACCCTTCTTGGATATCGGATGCACATGAGCTAGCTTCCACAAAGGTACCGTTCCAGAGGTGTAGTAAATTTCGAATATGCATTAGCACAGGAGACAACTCGGAAGCACATTTTGTTAACAACAATTAATAGAAGAAATGCCGTAATGCCCACTGGACTTCCGGATGTCTAGGGAGAGAATATCTGTAATACCAAAAACGTGTCAATGTCCATATAGAGATCCTATTGAGAAATTCATAAATGAGCCGACTTGGGGCCCAAGAATGCGCGGGTCAGAACGCCAGCCAAGTTTAGCGCGGCAGGGTCGCGTCTGTGACCCTTCGATCCGTCTGCCGCGATCGCGAATTCGCGCCAAAAATAGCTCGTGCCCTGACAGCCGGCACTTCACTGTGCCGGAATAACACGCCGAAAGCACTTAGGCTCTACGGGGAGCAATTACTCAGTTCTTGAGCTATCAAGCCCTGTAATGTAATCCCTGTATGTTAGTTTATTATTTTACTTCGACCCGTAAAAGTTCATGGAGAGTTTTTGATAAATTTTAATATTAATGAGACCTTACGAGCAAATGAGCGAGTCATCTGATGGGAAAGCCTCGGTTACGCGCAGCGATTTATAGCTGCAAGCGAAAATTAGCTAGTATTCCTAGTATTGAGATAAAGCACGGACGGATAGACGAACATAGCGAAACTATATCCTAAAAATGAGTAAGCGATAAAATATTTGCGATGCAAATAGCGTCTTTGTTAAAAGGTTTTGTAGTTATTATTTAATAACACAGTTATTAGTCCGATGAAAGGTGATCCCACCATATCCAATTTAACCTAAATTTAAGATATTCGTGGTATTTTCTCATCGCCCTAGAACAATGCCTTTGAAAATAAATGTGGTTTCATGATAAATATTCGTCACAAAATCTATTGTTTTATGCAATAGTGTGCTCTATTTTACGTTATAATCTTCTAAGAAGCTTAATTAATATTGTTACATTAATTAGGTTTCTTGGAAGATTAGAATTAACCTGCCTACCTAAAATATACCATACAACCTTATGACCTTTGATAGACCTAAAGTAGATTCAATACTATTTGTTCACGTCAAAACTCCTTCAATATTACATTTTCAACACGAATAGCGTGGGAGTTTATTTAACTAAGACCTTTGGCCTATTGGCAGTTTCGGATGTAATTGAATTTTTATGTAATCAAAGCGAGACAGATACCTATTCTAATTCTTTGAAAGTTAAAGGTTGTTTCAGTTAACGCAACAAATTGGCTGTTATTGAAATATCGCTACCCGTATTTAGAAACGATACTATGAGGTCTCACTGCGCGCGCGACCGCACCAACTGACAATATTTAAGTGGCGATCGGCATTATGCGTCTGTCAAAATGAACAATATTGACCAATCATCAGAGCCGTAATGACAACAGTGCGTTCACTTAGCAAAAAACCGCTGTCAGAAGTGTCTTACTTTGCATATTAAGTAACGCTAATACACTTTTGTTAAACAAGTATTGTTTCTGATTAACTTTAAGTAATCATCTTGGCGTAAATGTCCCGGAAGTGCTCTCGCGCACGAGGTCCCAGGGTCCGCCTTGACCATGCTCCATGGTTTGGCAGATCAGATAATTACAGTGGAGCGATTGCCATCTGATCTCCGTGACCTTGCTACCAGGAGACCCAGACCAGATTGGATCATGATTACATATTCAATTGCTTGAATTGTTTTCTCTCACCCAGAGTATTGGTTTTTATTAAACTAATGTACATAAATCAGAAAAGAGTCATTATTTCATGGCCATAGCGGGCTTCGAACCCGGTACCTCTCGCTTACGAGTCGGATATCCTAACCGCTCGGCCACCAACGCTCCTCCTGGCATGTGCACTTTATTCTACAGGCTTACAATGGATTGTGACTAACGCTAAGATTTCACAATAATCGGACCCTACAGATAGTATGTTGTTCTATCCAGACTTGAGACAGACATGCTATATTTGCAAATGGCCGGATTAGCATCCTAACTGCTTTAGGTGATGCGAATTTGGCAGGGTCGAGAACACTCAGCCGGGGTCAAGTACTCTTGTATGAAATCCCTTGGAATTGGTGTCATTGCTGTCGTGTTGATTCAGTTATATGTCTGTTTATTGTGGCTATTATGGTTTATATTACAGTATTGATATTTATGTGCGGGTGACATAGGTTTATCACATACTAAGTAACTACTGTAGATCGGGCTTACATTGATTTGCGAGGGGACATTGATCACTTTCTTTTCTCTGTTAAATTCTAAGGGAAATATGACTGATTTTCGGTATATCTACTTATCAGTGTTGTCACATGTATGGCACGTTTGTATGCATGAAAATAACACTTGATTATAGAGAAAAGTAATGTCTAGTGATCAATGTCTCCGCGCAAATCAAAGTAACCCCATTTAACCGGTACTTATATATTTATAATTTATTGCAAAATTCAGCGCAGTTCTTGCGCGAACAGAGTAGATTATTCACAGTGGCAAAAGATATATTTCCAGGAAACATCTGAAATCAATATCGGCTTGTACCTATACAAGGTTACGCCCAACTCAACATTATCGATGGCGATATATTTATCAAGATTCCGCAAAGAATAAAAGAGCTGCCAATTAATAAATTCAAATAAGAGCTATTTAAATTGTTAATGGGGCATTGTTTTTACTAAGTAAAAGAATTTGTATTCGAATAAGGTTTACTTACATTGTTAATATTTGCATGCCTTTTAATACTGGCTGAAGGTGTTGAACTGTAATGTATGTAACATTGTTTTTAAGACCAAAATGTCCCTACCATGTTACCAAAAAAAGACTTTTACTCATAGGTAACAGATTTTCAGTGGACTTATATCAATTTTATTTTTTTCGTATGATCTTCCCTGGACCTGGAACTATTGTATTTACTTCACAAGTCCAAAATCTGGATTACAAGTTGAAGAAAAACACCCGTATTCAGAAATAATACATGTTGTAAAGTAGCACTTTGGTATGAGGACGCACTGCGTTCAGTGCGGGTCTGTGATTGGTTAATTTTGTTCATTTTGACGGACGCATAGTGCCGATTGCAACTTAAGTATTGTCAGTTGTATAGTAACGTTTTAGAATACAGGTGAAAGTGTTGTATGACAATTTGGGACTTGGCTGGATTCAATATAAATTATGAAACCAGGTTATCACTAAAGAGCTACAAGTAGAACCAGCATTCAGTACGAGAAAATAAATGAAAACGTAAAATTTATAATTATTAAATCAAGAAAAAATTACAAAACATATTACATTTGACGCATTTATACAATGACGTCACAGTTCAAAGCCTCATACAAATTTCATAGAAGTGATCCGTTATGACGGATCGTAAAGAGTTGCTCATTTGATATTTAGTCAACTCGCTGATTGTCGCATTCAGCGCGGGATAAGACAGAACTTGAACTTAAGCAGGTTGTGGCGGTGCTAATAAATTTTGTTTGACGTTGACATTACAAGTTGTCATCGCGTCGACAGCGAACAGCGACCTCTTCAACTGGGGTAAACTTATTGAAACTAAATAACAAACTCCTCGGAGAGTAAACCAGTTCTAAGCAGAGTCAAGTAATAGGCGCTCGATTCAAATATTCTTGTAAATAAGCACGATAGAGTACACAGAAGCTTTGTTAGAAATCTTTTAAGATTTATATTACTTTAGACATCAATAGGCACAAATAACAATTACTCTGAAATGATTTTGTTACAGCATACACGATTCTTTTGTGATATTATTAAATCGAAATAATTCAAATTTTCTCTCAAAAGAGTTGGGGTAAACATAATAAAACGAACATTTGGTATTTTGGTTTTTGAAATCCAGATTTAGCACGCGGCGCGGGTAGCGCCAATGTTAAAACAATAGCACTATAAAGGTTAATCGTAATAGTAACTATAATCCTGTGCGTTACATCAGTCCAGTGAGAATCCAATGATCCACCACCTTGGGTTGAAGATGTCCCGGGGCCCTACCTCCTAACTATTAATTTATATACCTTTATGACTTCATCTCGCTCGCTCCATTATTTCGTTTCATATTTTCTGATTAAAAGCTGGACAAATTAGGGTTTTTCGGAATTCAACTTTTCGATAAGCGAACGCATGGTAAGGCGCTTGGTCCCCTGGACAACGGCTCACTTTTCATCGGCTGGTGCGTCTGTCCGTCTTAACTACCAAATAAAACTACCGAAATAGATCGGTATTTATCCAACTGGCAGCCTCACATTACCTTCCCACTCCCAATGAAACAACAGACGGATCAAACCCACGCGGTCCTCCCTCAAGATATACGCCGCTCACCCCACGCCGGCATTCTCCACATTTCGTTTCCACCGTTAATGTATCCATTAAATCATTTGTATGTGACACGGTAAGTCTACTACACTACAATGGTACGGAGACAAATGCGTGGTTACAAAGTCCGCTTCAACGCGGCTTCCAAGATTGTAATATCGAGAAACACAACAGAGGGGTTTACTGCATTCATAGGTACGTCGCACTGTTGGATTGCAAAAAGCCATAAAATAACGTTTGTTAAATGTTTTAAATGTTTATTTGTTACAATTGTAGATATTGGTGGTTTGCTGTGATTCCGAACGCAGTTCTCAAAAAGCCTTTCTTCTTTGTCGACCTTAGTCGATAAGTGGTTATTAACGTAGTAACGACGCCTGCCACACAGACGTCCCTGGTTAGATTCTCGGCCGAGTAGAAATTGAAAAGATGAATTTTAATTTCTGTTACGGGTCTGGGTGTCATATGTATAATAAGTATGTATTTAAAAGTATATAAGTAATTTATCAGTTGTCTAGCACCCATTGCTTACTTTTGGGCTAGACGGCGCTGTGTGAATTTATTTGTCCAAGCGTTGTTTTATATCTTTACATATTTGATATTTTTATTCTATGCTTCTTCATCTTATGACCACATTCGATTCTCTTTCACAGATATCGACCGAACGCCTTTCTCTTCCATCTCTTCCCCACCGCTCTAATCTCGCCGTCAGTTCATCTAACACAGAGAGCGGTGCCCAAACCGCCGCGCCTTATTGTTTCCATAGTAAACATGTCAGTGACGTCACTCACCGCTATATTACAGCCTCTGACGTCATGGCTTCTGTCCCGTTTTTCTAAACTGGTTTAGACGAATCTACCCATGCACATCTTATAAAGTAGAAATTTGGCCCGCTTTCTCTGACCAGTCTTTGAGTGGGCCACTCAGGAAACCAGAGCTTAACAGTATTTAATGTTACCCAAACAAGTAAAGTACCCACACCGAGAACACTCAATTAAAGGACTCCAAAAAGAAATTGCTTATTCAAATTCCACCGAGATTTAATCCCGGGGGACTTCCCCGCGAACGTCCCGTTGATTAATGTCTCGAGCGTGCTTTGTCCCGCTGACCCGGGACAAAACGGGACTAGCTTCCCGTCTCTTCGTACACTTTGTATTATTATCATATTTTAAAATTACCTTAAGAGCGTTTATAGAGTGCATCAGGAGCGTCGGTGGCCTAGTGGTAAAGGTATCCGACTCCCAAAGCGAGAGGTACTGGGTTCAAATCCCACGCCGCCATGTACCAATGACTCTTATCTGAGTTATGTACACTGGTTGAACACTAACCGATGCTCTTAGGGCATCGTGATCAAACCTGCACATTCAGGCGACTGAATATGTAACCATGATCCAATCTGGTCAGGTTCCCCTGATAGTAGGGTCACGAAGGTCAGATGGCAGTCACTGTACTGTAATTACCTGAACTGCCAAATCCTGATCATGGTCAAGGCGGACCCCGGACCCTCGTGCACGAGAGCCAATCGGCACATTAACGCCAAGATGATGATAATGATGATGATAGAGTGCATCCGAACCGAGATCGTAAAAATTCAGACCGGCATAAGTCGACAATAAGGGGAATCCGAATCTATAGTATAGAATAGGGAAAGCGTAAGCGCCCTAATAAAGTCCTTTTAGTGTCATGTATATGCTCTAAGCCCCGTAGAAAAATAAGTGCCTAAAGCTGGCGGTATCAGGATAGGGTTCCGACGGAGCCACAAGGATATCGCTGAGTTGGATGGGAGAGCCTACGGTTCACGACGCTAGGATGCCAAAGACCGGACGGAGGAAGGAGGAAGAGCAGGAAAACGGATTCTCGCAGCAGCCGGGATCTATGAAGATGATGATAATATAAACGTTACGTGCGAATGTATTCCCCGAACCATTTCAATACCATGTTGATACATATTTCTAGTCAAGAATGCCCGATTTTCGACTTTAGGTGACCATTAGTTAGTTGGATAGTGACACATTTACATAATTTTCCAATTCAATTTGGAAGTTCCCATTGGCCTCGAAGAGGTATCGTCTAATTACCTTTATTACATTATGATTGACGGTGAGCTAATGTAATGACCGTAGTTATTTTCGTTGTAATTTCTTGAGCTATTTCAATGTTAATTGATTGAACCTTGTCTACGTGTTTCAGTTCGATTTCCATATTTCGAAGGACGCCGGATCGCGCTAAATTGTAGTAATCATTATAACACGAGTATACAGTAACAGCAGTGCCTCTCGGCTCCTGGGGCCCTGTTTTTCAATCACTCGCCTCGATTCGAAAAATTCGATATTTGGATGCATGATACTGATTTTCCCCATTTTTTAACTATACTCTTTCGGTGTTGCAAATGTGATTTAAAAAAAATGAATTTTTTCATTTCGAAAATCAAAATTGAAAACTGTTCGAATCGAGGCGAGCGATTCAATAATAGACAAGTCTCAGAGTACCCAACGGGACTCCTTGATCAACTGTGCATCGCCAACGGCATTAGGAGGCTCACGCAACGAGTAGATAAGCTGTTATACCAATATACGCAAACAGTAGTCACCAATTGGCAATACCAATAACCAATAACCTTCTTCATATTTACACAACAGAATCACAAAACGAAAACAAACGAGGACGCCGCGCCGCTAAAAATTAGAAAACAAAAGCCAACAAGGCGCAGGGCATAACTGCAAAATGGCGGTAAATGGCACCAAGAGGGGTGGCCGGGGCAAATGGGCCCCATTAAAACTCCATTACAGCGGTGCAGTAGCCGATAGCTTTTTAATCTGCCTGCACCAGCGCCCGTGCCCCTCGAGTCTTTTCCGAAGCGATACTGCAAAATTGCCGGTCGAGATTCTGTCATACACGCTGTTAAAAGGGTTATAGACAGGGCGGAATATTAAGTTACCAATATTAAGTTAGATTTTTACGCAGGCGGGCGGCGGTTCTGCTCGTATGCCATGGATCTTCCAGCACAAACAGCCTTGTTCAACCTTTGTAATGCGACTAGTCAAGGAATGGAAGTTGTAAAGGACATGAGGCACGGGCATGAGGCATTCTATCTTAGTCCTCACGATGACAACACGTCTGTGGTTCTGCATTTTTGAGTATGAAACCTAAGAGCATTAATCGCAGGCACAAAAACCTCTTTGGTTTCTAAGTAATTATAGTAGCGTAAGTTTGAAAAATGTGAAAAACAATAATAAATGATATAAAAAAAAATGTTTTTTGGGCTTCAATTACCGCTTAACATCAGATGCTCGTTTTTCACTGAGTAGTATAAAAAAGTGACATGACAGGTTTATATAAGATGATAATCGCGAACAGCACAGCGCAAAATGGCGAATTTTGGTTACAACAATCTTTTTCTACTGTCGTTCCATAGAAAAGTATGGAATGGAAAAAGTATTGAAACACATAAAGCGAACTCTATTTTAAAAAGTTAGCTTTGTACAGGTCTTTTCGTATCGCTAACACTAAATCATTAGGAACCACAGGTGAATGCAATGTATACCTATTTGCGCGTGCAACAAGCAGTCTGGAAGCTAAAATATTCATCGCTCTCGGGGACGGGATATCGATTTTATCAAAATAGTGCCAGCACCGGGCGCGTGGTGATTCAAAACTTTCGCTGTGAAGCGAACAGCCATTCAATTGCCCTGTAATTGTTAACTGTATTTCAATGAAATACTACGTGTACGCATGCTATTTTTATTCTGACTGAACAAGATTTTTATGGAATACAGAAGGATCAACTGTAAAACTGTTTTTATTGCCCATTGAGGCGCACAGACGGTCCACGTGATTGAAAGCCTTGGCGTGAGATATCGCGGATAAGATAAGGAGCTCGCATTCGCTGGTTTGGTTACGTGTTGCGTTAGCCCCAGGGATACGTGGAAAATAGGTGCCTAAGTCTTCCGGTATCAGGAAATAGGTCCTGCTGAAGGCACAAGAAGCGATGGATTGACATCGCTGAGTCGGATGCGAGAGCCAACGGCTTTCGACACGAAGATACCGACGACCGGGCGAAGTGGAGAAGAATGTGAAGGAAAGCAGACCCTGACAAAGGCCGGGATAAGCGCTAGGACCATGATGATGATTTTCCCTTACCGTAAGAGCATCGGGTAGCATGCAACTAATATACAAAACACAGAAAAGAGTCATTGGTACATGGCCACAGTGGGATACGAACAGTGAATACGGTACTTCTCGCTTACGAGTCGGATACCTTTACCACTCTTCCACCGACCCTCCTATCTGTAAAAGTTACTCGTATTTATAAAAGCTTTTGCTTAATTCATCTCAATGACGTAGGTACACACCGTGACCACACCGCGGCCCTCAGTCGACGTTTATTGCGTTCCAGCAGTAAAAGCCCCGAGCTGTGTTTAATGCAATTTTCTTCCATAAAACGGGAAAAAGAACTACACGCAACGCGATGCTATCGCCCAGTTTTAATAGTCCACCGAATAATATGGTTTACGGAACGTTCCGGAGGGCTCAACATAGTCGTTCATAGTGATAGTACTACGTGTAAGTGTAAGGTATGCTTTCTGCGTGTGGCTCTCTCTAAGCACAAAGGATCACGCCTCACTTATCATGTCTTTCTTCACTATTGTGACTCAATCTATTTCAACAATACCTTCAACAAATCACCTTCGAAATGTCTCCGATGTCCGATGAATAGTTTATTTTTATTTTTTGCGTAACCTCTAGAATAACATCAGAGTACCCCCGACCAACTTTACATATACTCAAATATTTTCTAAAATACTTAATCAATTTTAATCAAACAAAACCATCTCGATCAAACTGGCTTTCAAATAAAAAATACTGAATCGAAGTCGGCCCACCGTTCGAGAGCTACGATGCCACAGACAGATACATAGCTACAGATACATACATACACACACAGAGACACACGTCAAACTTATAACACCTCTGTTTTCTCGTCGCTGTTTAAAAACGGAACATTCTGGACCATACCTCTTCTCCCTTTATGGGACAAAGGCGTGAATTGGATGTATGTATGTATGCGTATGTGGAACATTGCAACAACGTGAATTTTCCTATTTGCCTGCAATTTGCTGTGAGTGCGGGTTTTATCAATATTTACATTCGGAAAGGTCAGCTACAATCGGGTAATTCGATTTCTAAACAAAATTTGCTGGAATGAACGCTGGAAAATGTAGGTCGAGCGTGAAAATTTCATGTTAGGAATAACATCCTAGTATAATATATGTATTGTAGAGACGTAGATTTAACGTAATATCACACCTACTAGCTTTTGCCCGCTGGTTCACCCGAAACTACTAAGGTCCTCTTGACGTTAATGTCCCGGCTGTGACCAAGATGCAGGATTTGATCTGTTAATTGTTACTAGCGAGGACCTGTAATTGGCTTATTGATTCTAAGATAATATTTATTATGTTTTATATAGCTGTTGGTACTCCAATAAATAAATAAATAATAGGGGAATGTGAGTGCAGGTTTCAGCACGATGTTTTCTCTCACCGTAAGAGCATGGCATGGCGAGTGTTAAACTAATGTACAAACTCAGAAAAGAGTCATTGGTACATGGCGGCACTGGGGATCGACCAGGTACCTCGGGGTACAAGTCGGGCCCCTTAGCCATTAGGCCACCGACGCTCTACGACGCTTCTCGACCGACGGATCACCAACGCATTGTCCACCTCTAAATCCCAGAGGACACGTTGCTCCGGGCAGCAAATATGCAAAGCTAGGCTCCTCTACAGCTAAAGCCGTTCCCGAGAGCGGGAACCGTGTTTCCCATACATTAATCACCGGCAGAAACACAATACTTTTTACATTTAAAATAGTGTTGTAAGGTGTAGGTAGCTACCTACTTCCCCATTCGGGTGGCTTCAACTCCAACGGAATATCATGCTATGGCCTACCTCTCTTAAATTTTATTATGATGTATTCTGTAATGATGTCTCAGCAAAGTCTGTTCAGTAGTAGTGAAAGAGTAGCAAATATCCATTCAAATAAGTATTCACGATTAAGATTCCAATCATCATATATATTTTCGAGTAGAATTCTGTCTTGCCTGCTGTAACTGGCAACAAAATTAACCTAATTAAACAGTGGCTTCCTCATTCCGCGCTCGAAGTTCGCGAAAGCACTTAACACTTTGACAGACGCCCCGAAAATTAACGACTGCGGAAAAAATTCATGCAAATCAGTACAAGTATCTGTTAAGTTCATCGCGGAAATTATTTTTCCATTTCCCCCCCAATTTTATGACGTGCCGCTGCTGGAAATAAACTGTGTTCCGCGAATGGCTTTCTAACAGCCATTACTTGTACGGCGGAGCCTTCATAAAACCGCGCGAACACCACACTTGACAGTGATTGCGGCGGCCATGTTGTGACGTCACAGCTGACGGGTCGCGGGTCATAAATTAAAGTGGTGTTGATGTAGCGCCCCGCGCCCCCCGTGGCCCGCAGGCGCCCCAACACTCGTTTATCAAAGTTATTTTTAATGAGAACTCCGGGATGTGCTTTCTGTTTTAAATCCTAGTTTGGGAACTAGTGTAAAATGATATAAATGGCCCGCTTGACACAAATATGTTGTGCGCGTAATAATACTTACTCTCCACTCCGTAGGGCAGATTGCATTTCGTAATTAAATTTATCCAACGCGCAGCTGCGATATATATAACATATTATGAGCAGCGGATAATAATATGAACACCCAAACTAATACTAAAATAATAATATGAACAACAGCGTATAATTATGGAGTGTGAAGCATTACATTCTGTGTAAGGAATGTGTTAGAGAATCACTTGGCAGTGGTTCCATTTAGAACCTTCGATTTATTCTTCTCGTTTGTCAGCTGTAACAGCCTAATGGAAAAGTTATTTAGATACCTATCCTACCGGACCGGAGATAGGTATTGGCTCCGATGTCAAGTGCCGTATCCCTCTACTTGGGCCAAATATAGACTGTGAGGGCGCCGCAGGGTATCCTACGTCATCGTGTACCACAAAAATTCCACTTAGTAGCGATTGTAGAGGTTTAGGAGACCCACACCAAAAGAAAAGATTATTTTAGAACACACACAAGAGGTACGTAATAGGGTTTTCGAATACCCGACGTTTTTAGATACTCGGGTATCGAGTATTATTATTTTTAATACCCGGGTAAACGCGGGTACCTTGGTAAACCCGGGTACCCGGGTATTTACCCATTTTTTAAGAAAATGTAAGTAAAAGGTACCTTTTGTTTTCAAATTGAAATATAACAAAGAAAAATAGATTTATATCAGTGAAATTAGCCTTATTGGAAAGCTAATAAATAAGATTTCGGTTACGTGGCCGCTGCGTGTTTATTCTAACAAAAGTCAAAACCATTCAACCAAAAGTGGGCTTCAGCGCTAAACAAAATTTTGTATGAAGGAAAAAATTAACATCAATGAACAATGTCACGTAGGGCATCCAGATTGTGCAATCAATGGAGTTATACATTAGATTATTTTCTTTGGGGATATCTACGCTGATAAACTAGGGACGATAGAACACAACCCTGTACAGAACCGAACACCCTGTTCCTGTTGCACGTAAATGATCTGCTCGTGTCCGGTGCTTTTGGGTATGCAGATGGCACCACATTGACGGACAAGTACACATCCAGTGCAAAGGCTAATCGAGAGGATGTCGAATGTTTTCAAGAGTCTCTCATTGATCGCCTGGATATCACATTCAGAATGTTTCTGATTAGGGAGTTGCCAGTCTTGTGCAGTTCAACGTGTCTAAACAATTATGAAAAAATAAACTACACGTGAACTTATCCTGACTTATTACGTTTTTCCTTACTTGCCTTATTATTTATCGGAGAAGATATGCGCTATTTAAACTATTTAAGGCGTTACATTACCGCATCAACGAATTGTTTTGAAATACTCGGACCCCGGGTACCCGGGTAGAAAACCCTAGTTTGTAAGTACTATCAATACGAAAAGTGAAAGTATTACGCCGCTACAAAAATATGTTTGCCTAGTTTTGCACGGTCAGTTCAACGTTTTTTAGGTCTCCTCGAACCTCTAACGTCAGCGCCGCCATGTACCAATGACTTTTTCTGAGTTATGTACATTAGTTAAATACTAACCAATACTCTTTCGGTGAGGGAAAACATCGTGATGAAACCTGCACCATGAATATGTAACCATGATCCAATCTGTTCGGGTTCCCCTGTTAACAGGGTCACTGAGGTCAAATGGCAGTCGCCCCACTGTAATTATCTCCAACTGTAATGTGCCAAATCCTGGATCATGGTCAAGGCGGACCCCGAGCACTCGCCCAATTACGCCAAGATGACAATTATTCAAAAAAGTCAAATAGTGCATGAGTAGGACGCAAACCTTTATTCCTTTAGCACCAAAGAGGCCAAGAAATGCTGAAATATGGCGAAAAAACGAATGAATTTGAATCCACAGTGAATGCGTACTGTTCCGTTCCACGCAGCCAATAATGGCGAGCGGACGTCTATTGGAATATTTCAATATCTGTCGCGTTCCGATCGACGCGAGGCATTTTCAGGCGTTTATCTGGTTTACCCGAGCGACAGGAGGTCTATAGACCAGGAGCTTGCGACTAGTGGCGACGAGGGTTCTGTTTACATTTTCGAGTGAATATTTTTAGTATCGCGTAGGCTAAAGATTTTTTATTCAATACAGAGTCCACCCGACTGGGGAAAGACATTCACCTTATAAAATATCGCATCCAAACAATGCTATTTTAAATAGTACTTATTGTGTTCCTGTCGGTGGGTAAGGTTTTCAGCGCTCAATGTGGTGGGGATTTGGGGAAAAGTTTGGCAGTGGCGGGACGTTTGCTTTTTTGCTGCCAGATCAACGTGTTATGGAGATAACGCATTGTTGATATCCCTGGTATTGCTAATGTCTATAGGCAGCGGTGGCCACTTACCACCAGGTGGCCTGCTTGCCTGTTTGCCTACAACAAGTCATTCATTACAAAATTTTTTTTGGTTTTTTCTTGCAACTAATATGTACTGTCAAGGAACTCCGAAAAAATAAAATTGGATGATAAGTGTCATGCTAAATACATTAAGTAGCTAGGTAGGCACTCAAAATGAAATCGCCACATAATTCACATCGAATATCCGCCTTAACTTAGTCTGCGTGGGGCACTAAAATTTTGTTATTGCTAGGTTTATGAGCTAAAAAAATATTAAAGCCCGCCGGCTCTGTATCCGGGGGCACAATCAAGATGGCGTCCTATTGCTGGAATTTATTGGCGCTCGCGCCCATCTGATGACCTTCCAAGGGCCAGGGGTCAGGTAAATGGCCCCGATATGGCGACGTATTTATGGTGTCGATAGGTAGGCATTCTTTTGCACTCTCTTTGTCGTATCACCCATTCTATTATACTAATAACGCAAATGTTTCGTATCGTTGAATGGGTATTTAGTTTTTTTAGATTAGTGTCAATATATACACGTTTGTTACTCTTCAGGAAAAAAACTTAATATATAATTTTTTGAAACTTAATGATAATGAATAGGCGATAATTCGTTTTTTAATTCAATGGTACTGAATTACTTTATAATAACTGCCTCGTCCAAATAACATACCTATCCCTTACTAATAAGCAGGCATGGCTATATTGTAGACTGATATATACTCGTCAATACCTATGTATCTCACATATACGAGATATATGTGAAAAAGAAGAAAAAAAGAATTTTACGCGATCGATGCCGCGGTAGGAAGCTTGTTGTGCTTGTTATTGTACCTATTCTCTCATATTTTATTAATAATTGTTAAATTACAAGTCAATTACAGTTAAAGTAACTATAACTAGGTATGTCAAATTACAAGAAATAACATGTTAACTAAATATTCAATGCATTAAGTTTTTATAATAATAATGGTTAATAATATAATTCAGTTCCGAGAACTCACTATAACTATAGAATGCCTGCGTAATAAGCTAGTTGCGCAGTCTGTCAGTAAACATCGGCAAGCTGGGGGGGCGACGACTTCGAGCGGCAGCCGGCAGCCTACTTAGTCTTAGTTTTGAGGTCTTTCCCCATTACCAGCAACCCGCTCGACTCCGTGACGTAAATAATAAATTAAAACTTTCACTATGAATTACTTTATTTATAGTGGACACAATCTTGTTAAAATCTATCATGCGAGGGTAATGTTTCCTCTGCGAAGAGTTGTATAAAACGTAATTTGTATGCTATGTATTTGGGTGTTAGGAAGTAATTTGTACAATATAGGTACGAGGATACTTGGGGAATAACAAAAAGGGTTTCAGCCATAAATCGACAAGCTATTGACCGCCCTTTATCAGCAGCTAGCTCTTAGTCTATTGCCGGTCGGGAGAATTCTGGAAATTTATAATTACGGTACCTTACTGGTACTTACGTTACGATACCTTACTGGTACTTACGGCAGACCTTTCAATGTGAAGTTGTATTGAGTGACGCTTACGACGTGGTTACGTCCATAATTAGATATGTATCTATTGTATTATGGCATATCCTAAAGGTGCTTACAAAGCTTGCGAATGCGTGGGCGCGCGCGCCGCTGGCGACGCACCCTCTTTGGCTTTAAGTGATGAAATATTAAGCAAATATAAATAGGACAATATCACTTGAGAATAATGCTCCAGTTGATAGTACATCGTGATCGTATCTATACATAGTATAAAACAAAGCCACTGGCCGTAAGACTATGTGCGCTTAGATCTTTTAAGCTACGCAACGGATTTTAATGCGGTTTTCAACAATTGATAGAGTGGTTCAAGAGGAAGGTGTATAGGCAAGAAAAAGGGTTACGGTAGGTGTAGGGTAGGTGTATGGTAGATGTAGGTAGGTGCAGCATAGGTGTAGGGTAGGTGTAAGATAGGTGTATGGTAGGTGCAGGTAGGTGTAAGGTAGGGTAGGGTAGGGTAGGGGTTGGACGCCACGTGTACGAAGTCGCGTCGGGTCCACTAGAATAGGATAAAGCATAAAGTGCTAAAAATAGCACCGTACAAAAATACATTAGCTACTTATCAAGACAGAATCACAATTAATTAGCGACTTTGTGTCGCGTTCTCGGCGAAAGAGCGTAAGCAAAGGCCCGGATGACATAAAGTCTTACCGCAACGGTCTTATAGGGGGCAAATAATAGGGGGGGAAGGGGGGCTTGGAGTGAGGTTGCGTTGTTTATTTTTATCACCCGAGAAGTTGTACAAAATTTTTGTGATTACTTAAGGAAGACCTGAGTGGTTCAGTTGGTTCTGCGTCGCAGAAAGGCTACATGCCTTTCCACGCACAGGTCCCGGGTTCGATTCCAGCCAGACAGAAATTAAAATTATCAATTTAATTTTTTTTTTACGGGTCTGGGTTAGGTTAGGTTAGGTTAGGTTAGGTTGTGTCGTGGATGACAAGGCTTCGGCTGCTCTCATGCACCTCCATTCAGACGACGTAGGAGCGCCGCGGGGTTTAGTGGGTACACCAACATAATACTGGGAGCCCCACACAGGCCCTTCGTCCCCCAACGGAGGGTAACGTGCGTAATGCATTCCCCGCGAAAAAAAAAAAAAAAGGTTAGGTTAGGTTAGTATGTATGACATCACAGTTAGGTTGTATGACATCACAATACTCGTAATACCTATATATTATCTACGTATATAAATATAAGTAGTCGCCATTTGCGACACCCACAGTCAAAATGTTGCAATCCTACTCGGCCTGACGCTACGCGGCTCTCTTACCAACATAGAAATAAAAAGATAAAACTAAGGTAGGGCTCTGAACACCGCCCAGATACGTCTCTTGAGGGACGGTTCCACCCCCCGCCCCTCCTCACCGCATGACACGTTGCGTAGGCGTGCGTGGGCGACGCGGCGTGGGCAGTGACGTCACACGGGTACAGGGCCTCGAATCCGCTAATTAACTTGGTGCGAAGTTGGATCGTATTGTAATTGGATCCCAATTGCAACTTAACGGCCGTTTTCATTGTAGCAGAAGACCTAAAACGTGTAAAACTTGTTTTATTAGAATTCAATCAAGCCATTAGTAACTGTAACAAAATACGTGTCAAACTGCCATTGAGCTGCGATTGCTATCCAATAACAGTTCGATCGCGGCATTAGTAACAGTAGCAGAGAACCAAAAACGTATAAAACTGCCATGAACTGCGATTGAGTTACATTTCGATCGAACTAAATTAGCCGACTTGAAGCCCAAACTTCGATGTAACTCGCTAAAGCCGGCACAATATCTAAATTGGCGCGTCTCAATATTCTGTTTTGGGAACCCGTGTTTTCAATTAAGTGGGCGCGCCGTAGAATTAGAATTAATGCTTATTTTTTATCGGTGGGTGGTTACCTTCGCCTACGGACATTATTCTAGGCTAATTCGTAGGCTAATTGCGTAACCCTGTTGCCAACGATATGGACACGCAAAAGTAACAAATTCAATAATTGAAGTCAAACAATTGCTGGCAACAGCGTTACGTAAAAGCACCCTGTATACTTTATGGCTTTTGATAAAATCAGTTATATTTAACTACTTTTTCCCCAATATAAGTCTTTATTCGCTAAGAACATGGTGGGTACATTTGGTTCTTTTATACAATATTACGTTACAGTTCATCACATTCAGCCAGTATTAAAAGGCATGCACAAAATGGTCAATGTAAACCTTATTCTAACTGTACAATTTGAAACCCACAATACTAACTTGATGCAACAATACTTGATGCTATTTTTCTGCCCATGACTATAGTGAGATTTTCTAATCTTCATCCGTCTCATCTCAGCCAACCAATTACGAGAAAGGCATGCAACATCCACTAAACATGCTCCTTCAACGTCGGTGCGTCAACAGGATATGCGTTGATGTACCGAGTCCTCGTGAACAAAGGGCACAAGATCGGAGTTGAATTGCTCTGTATTCCATCGCCGCAAGACTCGCTTTTGCTTAATTGTCTTGGTGAAGATATCCTTCTGTTACATCAGTATTAGTATTCTATGGCTGAGAGAGCTTTCTGGTAGTTCATGGAAGGCGCAGGCGTCTCAACAATGTCTTTGAAATAATACACAGGGTGACTACAAATACATGATACCAAAGGGTACCGTATGCTCGTGCTCGTGATTACAAACAACTTTTACTATGGCATCAACTCTGAAATCGGAAAAAAATCACAAATAAATTATACAAAAAAAAAAAAAAAAAAAAAATTATACAAAATTGAAAACTAGTTCTGCCACAATGAAACAGCTGACTTTATTGCGATTTCAGGGTTAGTGCCATAGTAAGATTAGTTTGTTATCCCGAGAACGTGCTTACGGCACCCATTGGTATCTTGAACTTGAAGTCACTCTGTATTAGATCGGTCGAATACGTGTACGATCAGTAGAAAACGAATACAAACTGTGTTTGGACAAGGTTGTATGTACAAGATCGCCATGGTCCAGCACAATACCTAAATGATAAGTGCAATAAACTTTTCTGACCCGTTGACAGCATCGCTATTGTCGGTATTGACATGACATTTCAAAATGGCGACACTCCAGCTTTGGTTACTGGGTCAGATAAGTATGTGGCACTATCCAGCTTTTCCTCAAGATACACAGATACACCTTCATACTCGTCAGATGTGTAGGTACTCTATATTATTACCTAATATTACCTTGCAAATATTTAAATAGCAGTTTTGCTTTTTATATCCAAAGGACTCGAGTTTTTATCGTCGAATGTGCGATCTCTCGGGGGCTGGTAAATATATTTATGTAAAAACTATGTAAATGCCCGCTCCTTATGAGCAAGAGGTTTCCTCTTGGGATGCGTTTTACGTCCGGCCACTACTTACGAGCCAGTTGCTTTCAACGTGGGCAAGTGGGTATTGAAGCAAATTTTCAAGATTGCTGTGTTTTATTTTGAATTTGAATTGAATTTATCTACAGTTATTATATATAAAAAATTGGATTGGAATTTTCGTGACTTTACATCTACAGCTTGTAGCAATCCATTCCTGGACCTGAGTCTCCTCCACCAGACCACTTTTGTTGCCATAATCTACACGCTTAGCAAGCGGGTTGGAGTTCGCATTGATAAGCTGTAGGTCTGCTTAAAAACGATAAAACAAAATAAATAGATAATCTAACCGACAGAAAAAGTCGGATAAATCCTGTCCTAGTTTACTTATACTCCAATATCTATTATCGAAACTACCAATCCGATTTTAATTAAACAAAGCTAAAACCACCTCGATTAAAATGGATTTCATTAGAGAAACCGGCATCCAGCTCGGTCTCGACTTGAGTATCCTCGCCTCGTAAGCGATTGGCACTCGCTGCCGATGTCAATCCATCGCTTCTTGGGCCTCCCGCAGATTTCCTTATTTACACCGGAAGATTTGGACATCTAATTTTCTCCTTTCATCCACGTTCGTCCCACAAACAAGCGCAATCGAGCCTCTTAAATCTTATCCGCGATGTCTCACGCCCCGGCTACCACGGATGTACTCGTTATGGACTTCGTGAAGTCCAGTAATATCTCACATCCATCGCTGCATTTTCATTCTGTTGGCGTGAATAGCTTTCTCATAAAAGTAGCATGGTAGATCGTGTCGAATTTACTTTATCATCTCAGCTGCAGCTCAACCTTTCACAACATTTCATGCGGCCTAATTACTTAATAACCACATTCCATACTTTGGTGCTGTAAAATCGATCACCGGTTACAGGCAAAGCTGTTTGGACATACTGTAACACTGGTTTTGAGCCTCGCATGTTGCTTGGCACGCTAGTTAAGGCTTTTTCAAACCATTTATCGTAAACTGAATGCATAATGTTAAAGTTTAATTGCTTCTCTTTGCGTTGGCTCTCACGAGGTCGTCGTCCTTTCCAGGAATTGAAAAGCAGGGGCCTAATTATCGCGCTGTGACATCCCGAATTCGACATTTTATCTAGCCACATACAGTCTCCATTAATGATTATTTTGAAATGTCTATTACAGTCAAAAATATTTTCTCAACCTTCTTTGATACTCGTATATTATCGATGATCAATTTCAGTGACGTTTTAATACAGTATTTTTGGCTAGAGAAAATGTCGAATTTGAGATGTTAGCGGGAGAAACACCCTCCACAGTGGTGTAATTTTTAATTACAAAACCGTATTATGTGCGCTCCAAGAGAAATTTAGGAAAACAGGTGGTACCCTTAAGGCAAGTACAGATGCAATCGTTACATACATAATAACACTTCAGTCACGAATTTCAACGCTTCACGTATGTCGGTGCTGTGGTCCCGCTACCTATATGTATGTTATACTGCAATATTCAATCAATAATCGCTAGTAATTGTGTATCTGCAGTGTTTGCCGTGTAAACTTTGGGGCTCTGAAGCTAAAAATGTACTGCATGTATATAAGACCGCCGGTCTGGCTTATTCATATTCATGTATGGATAGCCATTCAGCGGGGGAATGCAGCCAGCATTATGAGCACCATCCCCACCAGTGGTAGCGATCTGGGTGACATTTTGGTTTTTTAAGTTAGGCTTTTAGTTTGATTTAGTTTTAGCTAGTTACATTTTCACCTTCATCTTGTTTCGTTTGTGTATTGTTGTGTAATAAATCAAGTTTTCAAGTTCACATAACCTAACCGATTGGAAAAGTCGTATACCCCCGACCAAATTTACTTAAACTCAAATATTTTCTAATCTACACAACCGAATTTAATAAAACAAAACTAAGAACCATCTCGATGAAACTGGGTTTCGAATAGAGAAAACCGCATCCAATTTGGTCCATTCGTTCGGGAGCTACCACCGACAGGTACACATTGCACACGTTAAACTGATAACTACTCTCTTTTTGCGTCCGAGTTAAAAAGGACTTCATGTGGATATCTGAATAGTACGGCGCTCAAGTACCAGGCTAGCAGAGCCTCCGGGATATGTAATAAGACATAGTACAGTCCATCCCGCTATCGGCCACTAGTCGCGGTGATGAGGGTCCAACAACACGCGATACCGTTGGTTTTCCATCTCACTCACCCTTATCTGCCATTAGATATTTCGTTTTCCCTAATGTTCCTTTTTTGGGGCGCTACAATTTTCTCGCGGAGATTTTTTTCGATGATACAAAGGTTTTCCTCCATTGCTAGTTGCTAGGGTTGTTTGGTTTGGAAATTCGAGACTGCGGTACTCTGTAAGCCCGTGATTTGTAACTACGGCTGTCTGAGCGTTAATAGAATTGTCAAATTCATATGACTTTTCTTACAATAATTTTTTGTCCATCAACACGAGTCCAGTGAAATCTTCGAAATAATAGCGATTCAAGTAAAAATGTTGTCCAGTATCGTAGATATGAAACGTGAACTATAAGTATTTATCCATATTTTTGCGATTAATCGGCATATATTTTCATAAAAATGAGAACGGAGTATCATCGAAAATATTCTATTTTCATTTTTTTAATCCTAGGCCTAGCATAGCAGTCCTAGAAAATTGTTAAATACTTTTAGTTCAAGTTCACTTCCCTGGATCGCTATTTGAATAATTTATTAGATTCATAAAATTTTAGACGGAAAAAAATGGTGGCAACTATCAACAATGTATTCGGTGTCAGTCAATGAATTGTCTAGTTCATTTAAAATTTAAACCATAAACCAGCGAACGTCAAGTTTTTACATTCGGTCGCCGGTCTCGATAGAAACTACATCCGATTATAAATAAATAATAAATAAAAATCATTTATTTCAGGCTCATGAATGCCCATAAAATAAGTACACTAATACGTTGATATACAAAATTAGGTACAATGTCAAATTAAATACAATATAAAATAACAATTACAATGTCAAGATATCAATGTCAAATACAATAGAAATTACAATGTCAATATCAATGTCAATTACAACACAAATTACAATGTCAATTAAACGAATTAAATTGAATTATTATAATCAACATTTGAATACTATCTTACTATTGAATAAACGGGGATGAACTAGCATGCAGCTGCATCCACCTCCGGATCATAAGCGAGTCCCAGCGGTCGGACAGCGCGACCAGGATTTCGTTGGTACTAGCCCGGAGACGAGCAAGCAATGAGGCGCTACGTTTCCGAATGACGGCATAGAAGTCGTCAATGTGGGCATCCGCAAACATTGCGGAGGCGCTACAAAAACGCGGCATTCTCAGCAGAACCCTGAGCGCGTCGTTGTACTGTACGCGCAGTGCGCTGTACGCCCGCTGCGTGAAGTTGGTCCACAGGCTGCACGTATAAAAACTCTGACAGTATGCTCTAAAGAGCGTCAACTTGACCTCTGTCGTGCAACGCGCGAACCTGCGAGCCAACATGTTGCAGCGGACGGACAGCGCCCTGCGCTCCCTATCAATGTCCTCGCAATCACGCAAGTCGTCGGTGACCCAGTGGCCCAGATACTTAAATTTATGTACTCTGTTCAGAGGAATGCCGCAAAGAGTAATGGGTACGAAAGAGTAACATTTGGTACCAGCTTTAAATATCATACATTCACTCTTTTTGGCATTGTATCTGAGCCCATGTGCCTCCGCATATGTCTCGCATATGTGTAGCAGTTTCCTCATAGCAGACACCGATGGGCTCAGCAGCACCATATCATCAGCGTAACTGATATTATTTACGCTTACTCCGTCTATGGAGCAGCCGATGTTGGTGTTGCTGAGCTCAACGATGAGCTGATTCACATAAAGGTTGAAGAGACGGGGCGAGCTCAACCCCCCCTGCCTCACCCCGCACTCCAACCCATACGCGTCCGAGTACTCCCCTGCCCACCTTACAACGTTCTGCTGGTGATTGTACCAATACCTAAACATTGAAACAATTTCATAGGGTAATTTGGTTTCAGACTCTAGTTTTTGCCACAGCTTGTCATAAGCCACCAAGTCAAAGGCTTTGGACAGGTCCAAATAGCATGCGTAAACTGGCGTTTTTCTAGCAGTGTAGTATTGAACAGTTTGCTTGAGACAGAAGATGGCACTTTCAGTTGAAAGTTGCGGTCTAAAGCCAAACTGCGCGTCATGCAGGTGGAGGTGCTCATCAAGCTGCTTGTCAAGCAAACTGTCTAGTACCTTAGCTATAATTGTCGCCATTATAATATATTATAATCAGCTTACGTTTATTAATAATTTATAACTTACATGTCGTAAATTAATTGTATATTACAACGCGACTTCCAACCCGCCGTCGCTTTCAAAGTCCTCCATTCACGAATGTGACTCCAATCCATCAGCGAACAGCAATTTGCCTCTTCGTTGCATCTAAATGCATCGCCACCAATTGCACGAAAACGTGGCAACAGCCACCCAGCACGAGCACGGCCCTGCACGTGACAAGAAACGCGAATTTTCAACACGAAATGTCACGTATTTTATTTCCATTCGACAGTATTCCATCGCGGCTTTTAAAGCTTTAAACCGATGAAAGAACGCGGAATTGCAGTCGAAAATAACACATTTGCATACGTGAAAAGTTGTCTGAACAAATTAATGAGGAAAAATCTACTGGTTATTACGTACTCATTCCTGCCGTTTGGTATTCGAATGGACTCGTAATTGGTCGTTCTAAGAATTAACCCTCCACGTGTC